>JAXLNO010003237.1:0-268927 GCA_038087875.1 Malacoraja senta
ATGAAGACGACGACGAGGAAGACGACGACGACGAAGACGACGACGAATAAGACAACGGCGAAGATGACGACGACGAAGACGATGACGACGAAGACGACGGCGAAGAAGACAACGACGACGAAGACACCGACGACAAAGACGACGAAGAAGAAGACGACGACGAAGACGACGACGACGAAGAAGACGACGACGAAGACTACGACGACGAAGACGACGACGACGAAGACGACGACGAAGAAGACGACGACGAAGAAGACGACGACGAAGAAGACGACGACGAAGAAGACGACGACGAATAAGACGACGACGAAAAAGACGACGACGAAGAAGACGACGACGAAGAAGACGACGACGAAGACGACGACGACGAAGACGACGACGACGAAGACGACGACGACGACGACGAAGACGACGACGACGAAGACGACGACGACGAAGACGACGACGACGAAGACGACGACGACGAAGACGACGACGACGAAGACGACGACGACGAAGACTACGACGACGAAGACGACGACGAAGAAGAAGACGACGACGAAGACGACGACGACGAAGACGACGACGACGAAGACGACGACGACGAAGACGACGACGACGAAGACGACGACGACGAAGACGACGACGAGGAAGACGACGACGAGGAAGACGACGACGAGGAAGACGACGACGACGAAGACGACGACGACGAAGACGACGACGACGAAGACGACGACGACGAAGACGACGACGAAGACGCCGACGACGCCGACGAAGACGACGACGACGAAGACAACGACGAATAAGACGACGACAAAGATGACGACGACGAAGACGACGACGACGAAGAAGACGACGACGAAGAAGACGACGACGAAGACGACGACGACGAAGAAGACGACGACGAAGACGACGACGACGAAGACGACGACGACGAAGACGACGACGACGAAGACGACGACGACGAAGACGACGACGAAGACGACGACGACGAAGACGACGACGACGAAGACGACGAAGACGACGACGACGAAGACGACGACGACGAAGACGACGACGACGAAGACGACGACGACGATGACGACGACGACGAAGACGACGACGACGAAGACGACGACGACGAAGACGACGACGACGAAGACGACGACGACGAAGACGACGACGACGAAGACGCCGACGACAAAGACGACGACGACGAATAAGACGACGACGAAGACGACGACGACGAAGACGACGACGACGAAGAAGACGACGACGAAGAAGACGACGACGAAGACGACGACGACGAAGACGACAACGAAGACGACGACGACGAAGACGACGACGACGAAGACGACGACGACGAAGAAGACGACGACGAAGAAGACGACGACGAAGAAGACGACGACGAAGAAGACGACGACAAAGAAGACGACGACGAAGACGACGACGACGAAGAAGACGACGAAGAAGACGACGACGACGAAGACGACAACGACGAAGACGACGACGACGAAGACGACGACGACGAAGACGACGACGACGAAGACGACGACGACGAAGACTACGACGACGAAGACGACGACGAAGAAGAAGACGACGACGAAGACGACGACGACGAAGACGACGACGACGAAGACGACGACGACGAAGACGACGACGACGAAGACGACGACGACGAAGACGACGACGAGGAAGACGACGACGAGGAAGACGACGACGAGGAAGACGACGACGACGAAGACGACGACGACGAAGACGACGACGACGAAGACGACGACGACGAAGACGACGACGAAGACGCCGACGACGACGACGAAGACGACGACGACGAAGACGACGACGACGAAGACGACGACGACGAATAAGACGACGACGAAGGCGCCGACGACGAAGACGACGACGACGATTAAGGCGACGACGAAGACGACGACGACGAAGACGACGACGACGAAGACGACGACGAAGAAGAAGACGACGACGAAGACGACGACGACGAAGAAGACGACGACGAAGACGAGGACGACGAAGACGACGACGACGAAGACGACGACGACGAAGACGACGACGACGAAGACGACGACGACGAAGACGACGACGACGAAGACGACGACGACGAAGACGACGACGACGAAGACGACGACGACGAAGAAGACGACGACGAAGAAGACGACGACGAAGACGACGACGACGAAGAAGACGACGATGAAGATGACGACGAAGACGATGATGACGAAGACGACGACGACGAAGATGTCGACGATGAAGAAGACGACGACGAAGACGACGACGGCGAAGAAGACGACGACGAAGAAGACGATGACGAAGAAGACGACGACAAAGAAGACGACGACGAAGAAGACGATGACGAAGAAGACGACGACGAAGACGACGACGAAGAAGACGACGACGAAGAAGACGACGACGAAGACGACGACGACGAAGAAGACGACGACGAAGAAGACGACGACGAAGACGACGCCGACGAAGACGACGACGAGGAAGACGACGACGACGAAGACGACGACGAATAAGACAACGACGACGACGACGAAGAAGACGACGACGAAGAAGACGACGACGATGAAGACGTCGACGAAGACGACGACGACGAAGATGACGACGAGGAAGACGACGACGACGAAGACGATGACGAATAAGACCACGGCGAAGACGACGACGACGAAGACGACGACGACGAAGACGACGGCGAAGAAGACGACGACGACGAAGACACCGACGACGAAGACGACGAAGAAGAAGACGACGACGAAGACGACGACGACGAAGAAGACGACGATGAAGACGACGACGACGAAGACGACGACGACGAAGACGACGACGACGAAGACGACGACGAAGACGCCGACGACGAAGAAGACGACGACGAAGACGACGACGATGAAGACGACGACGACGAAGACGACGACGACGAAGACGACGACGACGAAGACGACGAAGACGAAGACTACGACGACGAAGACGACGACGACGAAGACGACGACGACGAAGAAGACGACGACGAAGGCGACGACGACGAAGACGACGACGACGAAGACGACGACGACGAAGACGACGACGAGGAAGACGACGACGAGGAAGACGACGACGACGAAGACGACGACGACGAAGACGACGACGACGAAGACGACGACGACGAAGACGACGACGAAGACGCCGACGACGAAGACGACGACGACGAAGACGACGACGACGAAGACGACGACGACGAAGACGACGACGACGAAGACGACGACGACGAAGACGACGACGACGAAGACGACGACGACGAAGACGACGACGACGAAGACGACGACGACGAAGACGACGACGACGACGAAGACGACGACGATGAAGAAGACGACGACGAAGAAGACGACGACGAAGAAGACGACGACGAAGACGACGACGACGAAGACGACAACGACGAAGAAGACGACGACGAAGATGACGACGACAAAGAAGACGACGACGAAGAAGACGACGACAAAGACGACGACGAAGTAGATGGCGACGAAGAAGACGGCGACGAGGAAGACGATGACGAAGAAGACGACGACGAAGAAGACGACGACGAAGAAGACGACGACAAAGAAGACGACGACGAAGACGACGACGAAGAAGAAGACGACGACGAAGACGACGACGACGAAGACGACGACGACGAATAAGACGACGACGAAGACGACGACGATGAAGACGACGACGACGAAGACGACGACGACGAATAAGACGACGACGAAGACGCCGACGACGAAGACGACGACGACGAATAAGACGACGACGAAGACGACGACGGACGAAGACGACGATGAGGAAGATGACGACGAAGAAGAAGACGACGACGAAGACGACGACGATGAAGAAGACGACGACGAAGAAGATGACGACGAAGACGACGACGACGAAGACGACGACGACGAAGACGACGACGATGAAGACGAGGACGACGAAGACGACGACGACGAAGACGACGACGACGAAGACGACGACGACGAAGACGACGACGACGAAGACGACGACGACGAAGAAGACGACGACGAAGAAGACGATGACGAAGACGACGACAACGAAGAAGACGACGACGAAGACGACGACGAAGACGACGACGACGAAGACGACGACGACGTAGACGACGACGACGAATAAGACGACGACGAAGACGGCGACGAAGACGACGACGACGAAGACGACGACGACGAAGAGGACGACGACGAAGACGACGACGACGAATAAGACGACGACGAAGACGACGACGACGAAGACGACGACGATGAAGACGACGACGAAGAAGAAGACGACGACGAAGACGACGACGATGAAGAAGACGACGACGAAGACGACGACGACGAAGACGACGACGACGAAGACGACGACGACGAAGACGACGACGACGAAGACGACGACGACGAAGACGATGACGACGAAGACGACGACGACGAAGACGACGAGGACGAAGACGACGAGGACGAAGACGACGACGACGAAGACGACGACGACGAAGAAGACGACGATGAAGACGACGACGACGAAGAAGACGACGACGAAGACGACGACGAAGACGACGACGACGAAGACGACGACGACGAAGACGACGACGACGAAGAAGACGACGACGAAGAAGACGACGACGAAGACGACGACGACGAAGACGACGACGACGAAGAGGACGACGACGCAGACGACGACGACGAAGACGACGACGACGAAGATGACGACGACGACGACGAAGTCGACGACGACGAAGACGACGACGACGAAGACGACGACGACGAAGACGACGACGACGAAGACGACGCCGACGAAGACGACGCCGACGAAGACGAGGACGACGAAGACGACGACGACGAAGACGACGACGACGAAGACGACGACGACGAAGACGACGACGAAGAAGAAGACGACGACGAAGACGACGACGACGAAGACGACGACGACGAAGACGACGACGACGAAGACGACGACGACGAAGAAGACGACGACGAAGACGACGACGACGAAGAAGACGACGATGAAGAAGACGGCGACGAAGAAGACGACGACGATGAAGACGACGACGAAGACGACGACGATGAAGACGACGACGAGGAAGACGACGACGACGAAGACGACGACGAATAAGACAACGGCGAAGACGACGACGACGAAGACGAGGACGACGAAGACGACGGCGAAGAAGACAACGACGACGAAGACACCGACGACAAAGACGACGAAGAAGAAGACGACGACGAAGACGACGACGACGAAGAAGACGACGACGAAGACTACGACGACGAAGACGACGACGACGAAGACGACGTCGACGAAGACGACGACGACGAAGACGACGACGAATAAGACGACAACGACGAAGACGACGACGACGAAGACGCCGACGACGAAGACGACGACGACGAATAAGACGACGACGAAGGCGCCGACGACGAAGACGACGACGACGATTAAGGCGACGACGAAGACGACGACGACGAAGACGACGACGACGAAGACGACGACGAAGAAGAAGACGACGACGAAGACGACGACGACGAAGAAGACGACGACGAAGACGATGACGACGAAGACGACGACGACGAAGACGACGACGACGAAGACGACGACGACGAAGACGACGACGACGAAGACGACGACGACGAAGACGACGACGACGAAGACGACGACGACGAAGACGACGACGACGAAGAAGACGACGACGAAGAAGACGACGACGAAGACGACGACAACGAAGAAGACGACGACGAAGATGACGACGAAGACGATGACGATGAAGACGACGACGACGAAGATGTCGACGACGAAGAAGACGACGACGAAGACGACGACGGCGAAGAAGACGACGACGAAGAAGACGATGACGAAGAAGACGACGACAAAGAAGACGACGACGAAGAAGACGATGACGAAGAAGACGACGACGAAGACGACGACGAAGAAGACGACGACGAAGAAGACGACGACGAAGACGACGATGACGAAGAAGACGACGACGAAGAAGACGACGACGAAGACGACGCCGACGAAGACGACGACGAGGAAGACGACGACGACGAAGACGACGACGAATAAGACAACGACGACGACGACGAAGAAGACAACGACGAAGAAGACGACGACGATGAAGACGTCGACGAAGACGACGACGACGAAGATGACGACGAGGAAGACGACGACGAAGACGACGACGAATAAGACAACGGCGAAGACGACGACGACGAAGACGACGACGACGAAGACGACGGCGAAGAAGACGACGACGACGAAGACACCGACGACGAAGACGACGAAGAAGAAGACGACGACGAAGACGACGACGACGAAGAAGACGACGACGAAGACGACGACGACGAAGACGACGACGACGAAGACGACGACGACGAAGACGACGACGAAGACGCCGACGACGAAGAAGACGACGACGAAGACGACGACGACGAAGACGACGACGACGAAGACGACGACGACGAAGACGACGACGACGAAGACGACGAAGACGAAGACTACGACGACGAAGACGATGACGACGAAGACGACGACGACGAAGACGACGACGACGAAGAAGACGACGACGAAGACGACGACGACGAAGACGACGACGACGAAGACGACGACGACGAAGACGACGACGACGAAGAAGACGACGACAAAGATGACGACGACAAAGAAGACGACGACGAAGACGACGATGACGAAGACGACGACGACGAAGACGACGACGACGAAGAAGACGACGACGAAGACGACGACGACGAATAAGACGACGACGAAGACGACGACGACGAAGACGACGACGACGAAGACGACGACGACGAAGACGACGACGACGAAGACGACGACGACGAAGACGACGACGAAGACGCCGACGACGAAGACGACGACGACGAAGACGAGGACGACGAAGACGACGACGACGAAGACGACGACGACGAAGACGACGACGACGAAGACGACGACGACGAAGACGACGACGACGAAGACGACGACGACGAAGACGACGACGACGAAGACGACGACGACGAAGACGACGACGACGAAGACGACGACGACGAAGACGACGACGACGAAGACGACGACGACGAAGACGACGACGACGAAGACGACGACGACGAAGACGACGACGAAGACGACGACGACGAAGACGACGACGACGAAGACGACGATGACGAAGAAGACGACGACGAAGACGACGACGACGAAGACGACGACGACGAAGACGACGACGACGAAGACGACGACGACGAAGAAGACGACGATGAACATGACGACGACAAAGAAGATGACGACGAAGAAGACGACGACGAAGACGACGACGAAGACGACGACGACGAAGACGACGACGACGAAGACGACGACGACGAAGAAGACGGCGACGAAGACGACGACGACGACGAAGAAGACGACGACGAAGAAGACGACGACGAAGAAGACGACGACGAAGAAGACGACGATGAAGAAGACGACGACGAAGAAGACGACGACGAAGAAGACGACGACGAAGTAGACGGCGACGAAGAAGACGGCGACGAGGAAGACGACGACGAAGAAGACGACGACGAAGAAGACGACGACGAAGAAGACGACGACGAAGAAGACGACGACGAAGAAGACGACGACGAAGAAGACGACGACGAAGAAGACGACGAAGAAGACGACGACGAAGACGACGACGAAGAAGACGACGACGAAGAAAAGACGACGACGAAGAAGACGACGACGAAGAAGACGACGACGAATAAGACGACGACGAAAAGACGACGACGAAGAAGACGACGACGAAGAAGACGACGACGAAGACGACGACGACGAAGACGACGACGACGAAGACGACGACGACGACGACGAAGACGACGACGACGAAGACGACGACGACGAAGACGACGACGACGAAGACGACGACGACGAAGACGACGACGACGAAGACGACGACGACGAAGACTACGACGACGAAGACGACGACGAAGAAGAAGACGACGACGAAGACGACGACGACGAAGACGACGACGACGAAGACGACGACGACGAAGACGACGACGACGAAGACGACGACGACGAAGACGACGACGAGGAAGACGACGACGAGGAAGACGACGACGAGGAAGACGACGACGACGAAGACGACGACGACGAAGACGACGACGACGAAGACGACGACGACGAAGACGACGACGAAGACGCCGACGACGCCGACGAAGACGACGACGACGAAGACAACGACGAATAAGACGACGACAAAGATGACGACGACGAAGACGACGACGACGAAGAAGACGACGACGAAGAAGACGACGACGAAGACGACGACGACGAAGAAGACGACGACGAAGACGACGACGACGAAGACGACGACGACGAAGACGACGACGACGAAGACGACGACGACGAAGACGACGACGAAGACGACGACGACGAAGACGACGACGACGAAGACGACGAAGACGACGACGACGAAGACGACGACGACGAAGACGACGACGACGAAGACGACGACGACGATGACGACGACGACGAAGACGACGACGACGAAGACGACGACGACGAAGACGACGACGACGAAGACGACGACGACGAAGACGACGACGACGAAGACGCCGACGACAAAGACGACGACGACGAATAAGACGACGACGAAGACGACGACGACGAAGACGACGACGACGAAGAAGACGACGACGAAGAAGACGACGACGAAGACGACGACGACGAAGACGACAACGAAGACGACGACGACGAAGACGACGACGACGAAGACGACGACGACGAAGAAGACGACGACGAAGAAGACGACGACGAAGAAGACGACGACGAAGAAGACGACGACAAAGAAGACGACGACGAAGACGACGACGACGAAGAAGACGACGAAGAAGACGACGACGACGAAGACGACAACGACGAAGACGACGACGACGAAGACGACGACGACGAAGACGACGACGACGAAGACGACGACGACGAAGGACTACGACGACGAAGACGACGACGAAGAAGAAGACGACGACGAAGACGACGACGACGAAGACGACGACGACGAAGACGACGACGACGAAGACGACGACGACGAAGACGACGACGACGAAGACGACGACGAGGAAGACGACGACGAGGAAGACGACGACGAGGAAGACGACGACGACGAAGACGACGACGACGAAGACGACGACGACGAAGACGACGACGACGAAGACGACGACGAAGACGCCGACGACGACGACGAAGACGACGACGACGAAGACGACGACGACGAAGACGACGACGACGAATAAGACGACGACGAAGGCGCCGACGACGAAGACGACGACGACGATTAAGGCGACGACGAAGACGACGACGACGAAGACGACGACGACGAAGACGACGACGAAGAAGAAGACGACGACGAAGACGACGACGACGAAGAAGACGACGACGAAGACGAGGACGACGAAGACGACGACGACGAAGACGACGACGACGAAGACGACGACGACGAAGACGACGACGACGAAGACGACGACGACGAAGACGACGACGACGAAGACGACGACGACGAAGACGACGACGACGAAGAAGACGACGACGAAGAAGACGACGACGAAGACGACGACGACGAAGAAGACGACGATGAAGATGACGACGAAGACGATGATTGACGAAGACGACGACGACGAAGATGTCGACGATGAAGAAGACGACGACGAAGACGACGACGGCGAAGAAGACGACGACGAAGAAGACGATGACGAAGAAGACGACGACAAAGAAGACGACGACGAAGAAGACGATGACGAAGAAGACGACGACGAAGACGACGACGAAGAAGACGACGACGAAGAAGACGACGACGAAGACGACGACGACGAAGAAGACGGACGACGAAGAAGACGACGACGAAGACGACGCCGACGAAGACGACGACGAGGAAGACGACGACGACGAAGACGACGACGAATAAGACAACGACGACGACGACGAAGAAGACGACGACGAAGAAGACGACGACGATGAAGACGTCGACGAAGACGACGACGACGAAGATGACGACGAGGAAGACGACGACGACGAAGACGATGACGAATAAGACCACGGCGAAGACGACGACGACGAAGACGACGACGACGAAGACGACGGCGAAGAAGACGACGACGACGAAGACACCGACGACGAAGACGACGAAGAAGAAGACGACGACGAAGACGACGACGACGAAGAAGACGACGATGAAGACGACGACGACGAAGACGACGACGACGAAGACGACGACGACGAAGACGACGACGAAGACGCCGACGACGAAGAAGACGACGACGAAGACGACGACGATGAAGACGACGACGACGAAGACGACGACGACGAAGACGACGACGACGAAGACGACGAAGACGAAGACTACGACGACGAAGACGACGACGACGAAGACGACGACGACGAAGAAGACGACGACGAAGACGACGACGACGAAGACGACGACGACGAAGACGACGACGACGAAGACGACGACGACGAAGAAGCCGACGACGAAGACGACGACGACGAATAAGACGACGACGAAGACGACGACGACGAAGACGACGACGACGAAGACGATGACGACGAAGACGACGACGACGAAGACGACGACGACGAAGACGACGACGAAGACGCCGACGACGAAGACGACGACGACGAAGACGAGGACGACGAAGACGACGACGACGAAGACGACGACGACGAAGACGACGACGACGAAGACGACGACGACGAAGACGACGACGACGAAGACGACGACGACGAAGACGACGACGACGAAGACGACGACGACGAAGACGACGACGACGAAGACGACGACGACGAAGACGACGACGACGAAGACGACGACGACGAAGACGACGACGACGAAGACGACGACGACGAAGACGACGACGACGAAGACGACGATGACGAAGACGACGACGACGAAGACGACGACGAAGACGACGACGACGAAGACGACGACGACGAAGACGACGATGACGAAGAAGACGACGACGAAGACGACGACGACGAAGACGACGACGACGAAGACGACGACGACGAAGACGACGACGACGAAGAAGACGACGATGAACATGACGGACGACAAAGAAGATGACGACGAAGAAGACGACGACGAAGACGACGACGAAGACGACGACGACGAAGACGACGACGACGAAGACGACGACGACGAAGAAGACGGCGACGAAGACGACGACGACGACGAAGAAGACGACGACGAAGAAGACGACGACGAAGAAGACGACGACGAAGAAGACGACGATGAAGACGACGACGAAGAAGATGACGACGAAGAAGACGACGACGAAGTAGACGGCGACGAAGAAGACGGCGACGAGGAAGACGACGACGAAGAAGACGACGACGAAGAAGACGACGACGAAGAAGACGACGACGAAGAAGACGACGACGAAGAAGACGACGACGAAGAAGACGACGACGAAGAAGACGACGAAGAAGACGACGACGAAGACGACGACGAAGAAGACGACGACGAAGAAGACGACGACGAAGAAGACGACGACGAAGAAGACGACGACGAATAAGACGACGACGAAAAAGACGACGACGAAGAAGACGACGACGAAGAAGACGACGACGAAGACGACGACGACGAAGACGACGACGACGAAGACGACGACGACGACGACGAAGACGACGACGACGAAGACGACGACGACGAAGACGACGACGACGAAGACGACGACGACGAAGACGACGACGACGAAGACTACGACGACGAAGACGACGACGAAGAAGAAGACGACGACGAAGACGACGACGACGAAGACGACGACGACGAAGACGACGACGACGAAGACGACGACGACGAAGACGACGACGAGGAAGACGACGACGAGGAAGACGACGACGAGGAAGACGACGACGACGAAGACGACGACGACGAAGACGACGACGACGAAGACGACGACGACGAAGACGACGACGAAGACGCCGACGCCGACGACGAAGACGACGACGACGAAGACGACGACGACGAAGACGACGACGACGAAGACGACGACGACGAAGATGACGACGACGAAGACGACGACGACGAAGACGACGACGACGAAGACGACGACGACGACGAAGAGGACGACGACGAAGAAGACGATGACAAAGAAGACGACGACGAAGAAGACGACGACAAAGACGACGACGACGAAGACGACGACGACGAAGAAGACGACGACGAAGATGACGACGACAAAGAAGACGACGACGAAGAAGACGATGACGAAGACGACGACGAAGTAGACGGCGACGAAGAAGACGGCGACGAGGAAGACGACGACGAAGAAGACGACGACGAAGAAGACGACGACGAAGAAGACGACGACGAAGAAGACGACGACGAAGAAGACGACGACGAAGAAGACGACGACGAAGAAGACGACGAAGAAGACGACGACGAAGACGACGACGAAGAAGACGACGACGAAGAAGACGACGACGAAGAAGACGACGACGAAGAAGACGACGACGAATAAGACGACGACGAAAAAGGCGACGACGAAGAAGACGACGACGAAGAAGACGACGACGAAGACGACGACGACGAAGACGACGACGACGAAGAGGACGACGACGAAGACGACAACGACGAAGACGACGACGACGAAGACGACGACGACGAAGACGACGACGAAGAAGACGACGACGAAGACGACGACAAAGAAGACGACGACGAAGATGACGACGACAAAGAAGACGACGACGAAGAAGACGACGACGAAGACGACGACGAAGTAGACGGCGACGAAGAAGACGGCGACGAGGAAGACGACGACGAAGAAGACGACGACGAAGAAGACGACGACGAAGAAGACGACGACGAAGAAGACGACGACGAAGAAGATGACGACGAAGAAGACGACGACGAAGAAGACGACGAAGAAGACGACGACGAAGACGACGACGAAGAAGACGACGACGAAGAAGACGACGACGAAGAAGACGATGACGAAGAAGACGACGACGAATAAGACGACGACGAAAAAGACGACGACGAAGAAGACGACGACGAAGAAGACGACGACGAAGACGACGACGACGAAGACGACGACGACGAAAAGGACGACGACGAAGACGACGACGACGAAGACGACAACGACGAAGACGACGACGACGAAGACGACGACGACGAAGACGACGACGACGAAGACGACGACGACGAAGACGACGACGACGAAGACGACGACGACGAAGACTACGACGACGAAGACGACGACGAAGAAGAAGACGACGACGAAGACGACGACGACGAAGACGACGACGACGAAGACGACGACGACGAAGACGACGACGACGAAGACGACGACGAGGAAGACGACGACGAGGAAGACGACGACGAGGAAGACGACGACGACGAAGACGACGACGACGAAGACGACGACGACGAAGACGACGATGAACATGACGACGACAAAGAAGATGACGACGAAGAAGACGACGACGAAGACGACGACGAAGACGACGACGACGAAGACGACGACGACGAAGACGACGACGACGAAGAAGACGGCGACGAAGACGACGACGACGACGAAGAAGACGATGACGAAGAAGACGATGACGAAGAAGACGACGACGAAGAAGACGACGATGAAGACGACGACGAAGAAGATGACGACGAAGAAGACGACGACGAAGTAGACGGCGACGAAGAAGACGGCGACGAGGAAGACGACGACGAAGAAGACGACGACGAAGAAGACGACGACGAAGAAGACGACGACGAAGAAGACGACGACGAAGAAGACGACGACGAAGAAGACGACGACGAAGAAGACGACGAAGAAGACGACGACGAAGACGACGACGAAGAAGACGACGACGAAGAAGACGACGACGAAGAAGACGACGACGAAGAAGACGACGACGAATAAGACGACGACGAAAAAGACGACGACGAAGAAGACGACGACGAAGAAGACGACGACGAAGACGACGACGACGAAGACGACGACGACGAAGACGACGACGACGACGACGAAGACGACGACGACGAAGACGACGACGACGAAGACGACGACGACGAAGACGACGACGACGAAGACGACGACGACGAAGACTACGACGACGAAGACGACGACGAAGAAGAAGACGACGACGAAGACGACGACGACGAAGACGACGACGACGAAGACGACGACGACGAAGACGACGACGACGAAGACGACGACGAGGAAGACGACGACGAGGAAGACGACGACGAGGAAGACGACGACGACGAAGACGACGACGACGAAGACGACGACGACGAAGACGACGACGACGAAGACGACGACGAAGACGCCGACGACGACGACGAAGACGACGACGACGAAGACGACGACGACGAAGACGACGACGACGAAGACGACGACGACGAAGATGACGACGACGAAGACGACGACGACGAAGACGACGACGACGAAGACGACGACGACGACGAAGAGGACGACGACGAAGAAGACGATGACAAAGAAGACGACGACGAAGAAGACGACGACAAAGACGACGACGACGAAGACGACGACGACGAAGAAGACGACGACGAAGATGACGACGACAAAGAAGACGACGACGAAGAAGACGATGACGAAGACGACGACGAAGTAGACGGCGACGAAGAAGACGGCGACGAGGAAGACGACGACGAAGAAGGCGACGACGAAGAAGATGACGACGAAGAAGACGACGACGAAGAAGACGACGACGAAGAAGACGACGACGAAGAAGACGACGACGAAGAAGACGACGAAGAAGACGACGACGAAGACGACGACGAAGAAGACGACGACGAAGAAGACGACGACGAAGAAGACGACGACGAAGAAGACGACGACGAATAAGACGACGACGAAAAAGGCGACGACGAAGAAGACGACGACGAAGAAGACGACGACGAAGACGACGACGACGAAGACGACGACGACGAAGAGGACGACGACGAAGACGACGACGACGAAGACGACGACGACGAAGACGACGACGACGAAGACGACGACGACGAAGACGACGACGACGAAGACGACGACGACGAAGACGACGACGACGAAGACTACGACGACGAAGACGACGACGAAGAAGAAGACGACGACGAAGACGACGACGACGAAGACGACGACGACGAAGACGACGACGACGAAGACGACGACGACGAAGACGACGACGACGAAGACGACGACGAGGAAGACGACGACGACGACGACGAAGACGATGACGACGAAGACGACGACGATGAACACGACGACGACGAAGACGACGACGACGAAGACGACGACGACGAAGACGACGATGACGAAGACTACGACGACGAAGACGACGACGAAGACGACGACGACGAAGACGACGACGACGAAGACGACGACGACGAAGACGACGACGACGAAGACGACGACGACGAAGACGACGACGAGGAAGACGACGACGAGGAAGACGACGACGAGGAAGACGACGACGACGAAGACGACGACGACGAAGACGATGACGACGAAGACGACGACGACGAAGACGACGACGAAGACGCCGACGACGACGACGAAGACGACGACGACGAAGATGACGACGACGAAGACGACGACGACGAAGACGACGACGACGAAGACGACGACGACGAAGACGACGACGACGAAGACGACGACGACGAAGACGACGACGACGACGAAGACGACGACGACGAAGAAGACGACGACAAAGAAGACGACGACGAAGAAGACGACGATGAAGACGACGACGACGAAGACGACGACGACGAAGAAGACGACGACGAAGATGACGACGACAAAGAAGACGACGACGAAGAAGACGACGACGAAGACGACGACGAAGTAGACGGCGACGAAGAAGACGGCGACGAGGAAGACGACGACGAAGAAGACGACGACGAAGAAGACGACGACGAAGAAGACGACGACGAAGAAGACGACGACGAAGAAGACGACGACGAAGAAGACGACGACGAAGAAGACGACGAAGAAGACGACGACGAAGACGACGACGAAGAAGACGACGACGAAGAAGACGACGACGAAGAAGACGATGACGAAGAAGACGACGACGAATAAGACAACGACGAAAAAGACGACGACGAAGAAGACGACGACGAAGAAGACGACGACGAAGACGACGACGACGAAGACGACGACGACGAAAAGGACGACGACGAAGACGACGACGACGAAGACGACAACGACGAAGACGACGACGACGAAGACGACGACGACGAAGACGACGACGACGAAGACGACGACGACGAAGACGACGACGACGAAGACGACGACGACGAAGACTACGACGACGAAGACGACGACGAAGAAGAAGACGACGACGAAGATGACGACGACGAAGACGACGACGACGAAGACGACGACGACGAAGACGACGACGACGAAGACGACGACGACGAAGACGACGACGAGGAAGACGACGACGAGGAAGACGACGACGAGGAAGACGACGACGACGAAGACGACGACGACGAAGACGACGACGACGAAGACGACGACGACGAAGACGACGATGACGAAGACGACGACGAAGACGCCGACGACGAAGACGACGACGACGAAGACGACGACGACGAAGACGACGACGACGAAGACGACGACGACGAAGACGACGACGACGAAGACGACGACGACGAAGACGACGACGACGAAGAAGATGACGACGAAGACGACGACGACGAAGACGACGACGACGAAGACGACGACGACGAAAACGACGACGACGAAGAAGACGACGACGAAGATGACGACGACAAAGAAGACGACGACGAAGAAGACGACGACGAAGACGACGACGAAGACGACGACGACGAAGATGACGACGACGAAGAAGATGGCGACGAAGACGACGACGACGACGACGAAGACGACAACGAAGACGACGACGACGAAGACGACGACGACGACGACGAAGACGACGACGACGAAGAAGACGGCGATGAAGACGACGACGACGACGAAGAAGACGACGACGAAGAAGACGACGACGAAGAAGACGACGACGAAGAAGACGACGACGAAGAAGACGACGACGAAGAAGACGACGACGAAGAAGACGACGACGAAGTAGACGGCGACGAAGAAGACGGCGACGAGGAAGACGACGACGAAGAAGACGACGAAGAAGAAGACGACGACGAAGAAGACGACGACGAAGAAGACGACGACGAAGAAGATGACGACGAAGAAGACGACGACGAAGAAGATGACGAAGAAGATGACGACGAAGACGACGACGAAGAAGACGACGACGAAAAAGACGACGACGAAGAAGACGACGACGAAGAAGACGACGACGAATAAGACGACGACGAAAAAGACGACGACGAAGAAGACGACGACGAAGAAGACGACGACGAAGACGACGACGACGAAGACGACGACGACGAAGACGACGACGACGAAGACGACGACGACTTAGACGACGACGACGAAGACGACGACGACGAAGACGACGACGACGAAGACGACGACGACGAAGACGACGACGACGAAGACTACGACGACGAAGACGACGATGAAGAAGAAGACGACGACGAAGACGACGACGATGAAGACGACGACGACGAAGACGACGACGACGAAGACGACGCCGACGAAGACGACGACGACGAAGATGACGACGAGGAAGACGACGACGAGGAAGACGACGACGAGGAAGACGACGACGACGAAGATGACGATGACGAAGACGACGACGACGAAGACGACGACGACGAAGACGACGACGACGAAGACGACGACGACGAAGACTACGACGACGAAGACGACGACGAAGAAGAAGACGACGACGAAGACGACGACGACGAAGACGACGACGACGAAGACGACGACGACGAAGACGACGACGACGAAGACGACGACGACGAAGACGACGACGAGGAAGACGACGACGAGGAAGACGACGACGAGGAAGACGACGACGACGAAGACGACGACGACGAAGACGACGACGACGAAGACGACGACGACGAAGACGACGACGAAGACGCCGACGACGACGACGAAGACGACGACGACGAAGACGACGACGACGAAGACGACGACGACGAAGAAGACGATGACGAAGATGACGACGACGAAGACGACGACGATGAAGATGACGACGACGAATACGACGACGACGACGAAGACGACGACGACGAAGACGACGACGAAGAAGACGACGACGAAGAAGACGACGACGAAGACGACGACGACGAAGACGACGACGACGAAGAAGACGACGACGAAGATGACGACGACAAAGAAGACGACGACGAAGAAGACGACGATGAAGACGACGACGAAGTAGACGGCGACGAAGAAGACGGCGACGAGGAAGACGACGACGAAGAAGACGACGACGAAGAAGACGACGACGTAGAAGACGACGACGAAGAAGACGACGACGAAGAAGACGACGACGAAGAAGACGACGACGAAGAAGACGACGAAGAAGACGACGACGAAGACGACGACGAAGAAGACGACGACGAAGAAGACGACGACGAAGAAGACGACGACGAAGAAGACGACGACGAATAAGACGACGACGAAAAAGATGACGACGAAGAAGACGACGACGAAGAAGACGACGACGAAGACGACGACGACGAAGACGACGACGACGAAGAGGACGACGACGAAGACGACGACGAAGAAGAAGACGACGACGAAGACGACGACGACGAAGACGACGACGACGAAGATGACGACGACGAAGACGACGACGAGGAAGACGACGACGAGGAAGACGACGACGAGGAAGACGACGACGAGGAAGACGACGACGACGAAGACGACGACGACGAAGACGACGACGACGAAGACGACGACGACGAAGACGACGACGAAGACGCCGACGACGAAGACGACGACGACGAAGACGACGACGACGAAGACGACGACGACGAAGACGACGACGACGAAGACGACGACGACGAAGACGACGACGACGAAGATGACGACGACGAAGAAGACGACGACGAAGACGACGACGACGAAGACGACGACGACGAAGACGACGACGACGAAAACGCCGACGACGAAGAAGACGACGACGAAGATGACGACGACAAAGAAGACGACGAAGAAGAAGACGACGACGAAGACGACGACGAAGACGACGACGACGAAGACGATGAAGACGAAGACGACGACGACGAAGAAGACGGCGACGAAGACGACGACGACGACGACGAAGACGACGACGAAGACAACGACGACGAAGACGACGACGACGACGACGAAGACGACGACGACGAAGAAGACGGCGATGAAGATGACGACGACGACGAAGAAGACGACGACGAAGAAGACGACGACGAAGAAGACGACGACGAAGAAGACGACGACGAAGAAGACGACGACGAAGAAGACGACGACGAAGAAGACGACGACGAAGTAGACGGCGACGAAGAAGACGGCGATGAGGAAGACGACGACGAAGAAGACGACGAAGAAGAAGACGACGACGAAGAAGACGACGACGAAGAAGACGACGACGAAGAAGATGACGACGAAGAAGACGACGACGAAGAAGACGACGAAGAAGACGACGACGAAGACGACGACGAAGAAGACGACGACGAAGAAGACGACGACGAAGAAGACGACGACGAAGAAGACGACGACGAATAAGACGACGACGAAAAAGACGACGACGAAGAAGACGACGACGAAGAAGACGACGACGAAGACGACGACGACGAAGACGACGACGACGAAGACGACGACGACGAAGACGACGACGACGAAGACGACGACGACGAAGACGACGACGACGAAGACGACGACGACGAAGACGACGACGACGAAGACGACGACGAAGAAGCCGACGACGAAGACGACGACGACGAAGACGACGACGACGAAGACGACGACGACGAAGACGACGACGACGAAGACGACGACGACGAAGACGACGACGACGAAGACGACGACGACGAAGACTACGACGACGAAGACGACGACGAAGAAGAAGACGACGACAAAGACGACGACGACGAAGACGACGACGAAGACGACGACGACGAAGACGACGACGACGAAGACGACGACGACGAAGAAGACGGCGACGAAGACGACGACGACGACGACGAAGACGACGACGACGAAGACGACGACGACGAAAACGACGACGACGAAGAAGACGACGACGAAGACGACGACGACGACGACGAAGAAGACGACGATGAAGAAGACGACGACAAAGATGACGACGACGAAGAAGACGACGACGAAGAAGACGACGACGAAGACGACGACGACGAAGAAGACGACGACGAAGAAGACGACGACGAAGACGACGACGACGAAGACGACGACGACGAAGACGACGACGACGAATAAGACGACGACGAAGATGACGACGACGAAGACGATGACGACGAAGACGATGACGACGAAGACGGCGACGACGAAGACGACGACGACGAATAAGACGACGACGAAGACGACGACGACGAAGACGACGATGACGAAGACGACGACGACGAAGACGACGACGACGAAGACGACGACGAAGACGTCGACGACGAAGACGACGACGACGAAGACGACGACGACGAAGACGACGACGACGAAGACGACGACGACGAAAAAGACGACGACGAAGAAGACGACGACGAAGAAGACGACGACGAAGACAACGACGACGAAGACGATGACGACGAAGACGACGACGAAGACTACGACGACGAAGACGACGACGAAGAAGAAGACGACGACGAAGACGACGACGACGAAGACGACGACGACGAAGACGACGACGACGAAGACGACGACGACGAAGACGACGACGACGAAGACGACGACGACGAAGACGACGACGACGAAGACGACGACGACCAAGACGACGACGACGAAGACGACGACGACGAAGACGACGACGACGAAGACGACGACGACGAAGACGACGACGACGAAGATGACGACGACAAAGAAGACGACGACGAAGAAGACGACGACGAAGACGACGACGAAGACGACGACGACGAAGACGACGACGACGAAGACGACGACGACGAAGACGACGACGACGAAGAAGACGGTGACGAAGACGACGACGACGAAGACGACGACGACGAAGACGACGACGACGAATAAGACGACGACGAAGACGACGACGACGAAGACGACGACGACGAAAACGCCGACGACGAAGACGACGACGACGAATAAGACGACGACGAAGACAACGACGACGAAGACGACGACGACGACGACGACGACGACGAAGACGACGACGACGAAGACGACGACGACGAAGACGACGACGACGAAGACGACGACGAAGACGCTGACGACGAAGACGACGACGACGAAGACGAAGACGACGAAGACGACGACGACGAAGACGACGACGACGAAGACGACGACGACGAAGACGACGACGACGAAGACGACGACGACGAAGACGACGACGACGAAGACGACGACGACGAAGACGACGACGACGAAGAGGACGACGACGACGACGAAGACGATGACGACGAAGACGACGACGACGAAGATGACGACGACGAAGAAGACGACGACGAAGACGACGACGACGAAGACGACGACGACGAAGACGACGACGACGAAGACGACGACGACGAAGAAGACGACGACGAAGATGACGACGACGAAGAAGATGACGACGAAGAAGACGACGATGAAGACGACGACGAAGACGACGACGACGAAGACGACGACGACGAAGACAACGACGACGAAGAAGACGGCGACGAAGACGACGACGACGACGAAGAAGACGACGACGAAAAAAGAGGACGACGAAGAAGACGACGACGAAGAAGACGACGACGAAGAAGACGACGACGAAGAAGACGACGACGAAGAAGACGACGACGAAGTAGACGGCGACGAAGAAGACGGCGACGAGGAAGACGACGACGAAGAAGACGACGACGAAGAAGACGACGACGAAGAAGACGACGACGAAGAAGACGACGACGAAGAAGACGATGATGAAGAAGACGACGACGAAGAAGACGATGAAGAAGACGACGACGAAGACGACGACGAAGAAGACGACGACGAAGAAGACGACGACGAAGAAGACGACGACGAAGAAGACGACGACGAATAAGACGACGACGAAAAGAGACGCAAGGACGACGACGAAGACGACGACGATGACGACGACGACGAAGACGACGACGACGAAGACGACGACGACGAAGAAGACGACGACGAAGAAGACGACGAAGAAGAAGACGACGACGAAGAAGACGACGACGAAGAAGACGACGACGAAGAAGACGACGACGAAGACGACGACGACGAAGAAGACGACGACAAAGAAGATGACGACGAAGACGACGACGACGAGGAAGACGACGACGACGAAGACGACGACGACGAAGACGACGACGACGAAGACGACGACGACGAAGACGACGACGAAGACGACGACGACGAAGACGACGACGACGAAGACGACGACGACGAAGACGACGACGCCGAAGACGACGACGACGAAGACGACGACGACGAAGACGACGATGACGAAGAAGACGACGACGAAGAAGACGACGACGAAGAAGACGACGACGAAGAAGACGACGACGAAGAAGACGACGACGAAGTAGACGGCGACGAAGAAGACGGCGACGAGGAAGACGACGACGAAGAAGACGACGACGAAGAAGACGACGACGAAGAAGACGACGACGAAGAAGACGACGACGAAGAAGACGACGAAGAAGACGACGACGAAAACTACGACGAAGAAGACGACGACGAAGAAGACGACGATGAAGAAGACGACGACGAAGAAGACGACGACGAATAAGACGACGACGAAAAAGACGACGATGAAGACGACGACGAAGAAGACGACGACGAAGACGACGACGACGAAGACGACGACGACAAAGACGACGACGACAAAGAAGACGACGACGAAGAAGACGACGACGAAGAAGATGA
Source organism: Malacoraja senta (assembly GCA_038087875.1). Classification (NCBI taxonomy): domain Eukaryota; kingdom Metazoa; phylum Chordata; class Chondrichthyes; order Rajiformes; family Rajidae; genus Malacoraja; species Malacoraja senta. The sequence continues at coordinate 22,866 of JAXLNO010003237.1, forward strand.
CGACGAAGAAGACGACGACGAAGAAGACGACGACGAAGACGACGACGACGAAGAAGACGACGACAAAGAAGACGACGACGAAGACGACGATGACGAGGAAGACGACGACGACGAAGACGACGACGACGAAGATGACGACGACGAAGACGACGACGACGAAGACGACGACGAAGACGCCGACGACGAAGACGACGACGACGAAGACGACGACGATGAAGAAGACGACGACGACGAAGACGCCGACGACGAAGACGACGAAGAAGAAGACGACGACGAAGACGACGACGAAGAAGACGACGAAGAAGACGACGACGAAGACGACGACGAAGAAGATGACGACGAAGAAGACGACGACGAAGAAGACGACGACGAAGAAGACGACGACGAATAAGACGACGACGAAAAAGACGACGAAGAAGAAGACGACGACGAAGAAGACGACGACGAAGACGACGACGACGAAGACGACGACGACGAAGACGACGATGACGAGGAAGACGACGACGACGAAGACGACGACGACGAAGATGACGACGACGAAGACGACGACGACGAAGACGACGACGAAGACGGCGACGACGAAGACGACGACGACGAAGACGACGACGATGAAGAAGACGACGACGACGAAGACGCCGACGACGAAGACGACGAAGAAGAAGACGACGACGAAGACGACGACGAAGAAGAAGACGACGACGAAGACGACGACGAAGAAGACGACGACGAAGACGACGACGAACGAAGACGACGACGACGAAGACGACGACGACGAAGACGACGACGACGAAGACGACGACGACGAAGACGACGACGACGAAGACGACGACGACGAAGACGACGACGAAGACGACGATGACGACGACGACGACGACGACGACGACGAAGACGACGACGACGAAGACGACGACGACGAAGACGACGACGACGAAGACGACGACGACGAAGACGACGACGAAGAAGAAGACGACGACGAAGACGACGACGACGAAGACGACGACGACGAAGAAGACGACGCGAAGACGACGACGACGAAGACGACGACGACGAAGACGACGACGGCGAAGACGACGACGACGAAGACGACGATGAGGAAGACGACGACGACGAAGACGACGACGACGAAGACGACGACGAAGAAGACGACGACGACGAAGACGACGACGACGAAGACGACGACGACGAAGACGACGACGACGAAGACGACGACGACGAAGACGACGACGACGAAGACGACGACGACGAAGACGACGACGACGAAGACGACGACGACGAAGACGACGACGACGAAGACGACGACGATGACGAAGACGACGACGACGAAGAAGACGACGACGAAGAAGACGACGACGAAGAAGACGACGACGAAGAAGACGACGACGAAGAAGACGACGACGAAGAAGACGACGAAGAAGACGACGACGAAGACGACGACGAAGAAGATGACGACGAAGAAGACGACGACGAAGAAGACGACGACGAAGAAGACGACGACGAATAAGACGACGACGAAAAAGACGACGAAGAAGAAGACGACGACGAAGAAGACGACGACGAAGACGACGACGACGAAGACGACGACGACGAAGACGACGACGACGACGAAGTAGACGACGACGAAGAAGAGGACGACGAAGAAGACGACGACGAAGAAGACGACGACGAAGAAGACGACGACGAAGAAGACGACGACGAAGAAGACGACGACGAAGTAGACGGCGACGAAGAAGACGGCGACGAGGAAGACGACGACGACGAAGAAGACGACGACGAAGAAGACGACGACGAAGAAGACGACGACAAAGAAGACGACGACGAAGAAGACGATGATGAAGAAGACGACGACGAAGAAGACGATGAAGAAGACGACGACGAAGACGACGACGAAGAAGACGACGACGAAGAAGACGACGACGAAGAAGACGACGACGAAGAAGACGACGACGAATAAGACGACGACGAAAAAGACGACGACGAAGACGACGACGATGACGACGACGACGAAGACGACGACGACGAAGACGACGACGACGAAGAAGACGACGACGAAGAAGACGACGAAGAAGAAGACGACGACGAAGAAGACGACGACGAAGAAGACGACGACGAAGAAGACGACGACGAAGACGACGACGACGAAGAAGACGACGACAAAGAAGATGACGACGAAGACGACGACGACGAGGAAGACGACGACGACGAAGACGACGACGACGAAGACGACGACGACGAAGACGACGACGACGAAGACGACGACGAAGACGCCGCCGACGAAGACGACGACGATGAAGACGACGACGACGAAGACGACGACGACGAAGACGACGACGCCGAAGACGACGACGACGAAGACGACGATGACGAAGACGACGAGGACGAAGAAGACGACGACGAAGAAGACGACGACGAAGAAGACGACGACGAAGAAGACGACGACGAAGAAGACGACGACGAAGTAGACGGCGACGAAGAAGACGGCGACGAGGAAGACGACGACGAAGAAGACGACGACGAAGAAGACGACGACGAAGAAGACGACGACGAAGAAGACGACGACGAAGAAGACGACGACGAAGAAGACGACGAAGAAGACGACGACGAAGACTACGACGAAGAAGACGACGACGAAGAAGACGACGACGAAGAAGACGACGACGAAGAAGACGACGACGAATAAGACGACGATGAAAAAGACGACGACGAAGACGACGACGAAGAAGACGACGACGAAGACGACGACGACGAAGACGACGACGACGAAGACGACGACGACAAAGAAGACGACGACGAAGAAGACGACGACGAAGAAGATGACGACGAAGAAGACGACGACGAAGAAGACGACGACGAAGACGACGACGACGAAGAAGACGACGACAAAGAAGACGACGACGAAGACGACGATGACGAGGAAGACGATGACGACGAAGACGACGACGACGAAGATGATGACGACGAAGACGACGACGACGAAGACGACGACGAAGACGCCGACGACGAAGACGACGACGACGAAGACGACGACGATGAAGAAGACGACGACGACGAAGACGCCGACGACGAAGACGACGAAGAAGAAGACGACGACGAAGACGACGACGAAGAAGACGACGAAGAAGACGACGACGAAGACGACGACGAAGAAGATGACGACGAAGAAGACGACGACGAAGAAGACGACGACGAAGAAGACGACGACGAAGACGACGACGACGAAGACGACGACGACGAAGACGACGATGACGAGGAAGACGACGACGACGAAGACGACGACGACGAAGATGACGACGACGAAGACGACGACGACGAAGACGACGACGAAGACGCCGACGACGAAGACGACGACGACGAAGACGACGACGATGAAGAAGACGACGACGACGAAGACGCCGACGACGAAGACGACGAAGAAGAAGACGACGACGAAGACGACGACGAAGAAGAAGACGACGACGAAGACGACGACGAAGAAGACGACGACGAAGACGACGACGACGAAGACGACGACGACGAAGACGACGACGACGAAGACGACGACGACGAAGACGACGACGACGAAGACGACGACGAAGACGACGACGACGACGACGACGACGACGACGACGACGAAGACGACGACGACGAAGACGACGACGACGAAGACGACGACGACGAAGACGACGACGAAGAAGAAGACGACGACGAAGACGACGACGACGAAGACGACGACGACGAAGAAGACGACGACGAAGACGACGACGACGAAGACGACGACGACGAAGACGACGACGGCGAAGACGACGACGACGAAGACGACGATGAGGAAGACGACGACGACGAAGACGACGACGACGAAGACGACGACGAAGAAGACGACGACGACGAAGACGACGACGACGAAGACGACGACGACGAAGACGACGACGACGAAGACGACGACGACGAAGACGACGACGACGAAGACGACGACGACGAAGACGACGACGACGAAGACGACGACGACGAAGACGACGACGATGACGAAGACGACGACGACGAAGAAGACGACGACGAAGAAGACGACGACGAAGAAGACGACGACGAAGAAGACGACGACGAAGAAGACGACGACGAAGAAGACGACGAAGAAGACGACGACGAAGACGACGACGAAGAAGATGACGACGAAGAAGACGACGACGAAGAAGACGACGACGAAGAAGACGACGACGAATAAAACGACGACGAAAAAGACGACGAAGAAGAAGACGACGACGAAGAAGACGACGACGAAGACGACGACGACGAAGACGACGACGACGAAGACGACGACGACGAAGAAGACGACGACGAAGAAGACGACGACGAAGAAGACGACGACGAAGAAGACGACGACGAAGACGACGACGACGAAGAAGACGACGACGAAGAAGACGACGACGAAGACGACGACGAAGACGACGACGACGAAGACGACGACGACGAAGACGACGACGACGAAGACGACGACGACGAAGACGACGACGACGAAGAAGACGATGACGAAGAAGACGACGACGAAGATGACGACGACGAAGAAGACGACGACGAAGAAGACGACGACGAAGACGACGACGACGAAGAAGACGACGACGAAGAAGACGATGACGACGAAGACGACGACGACGAATAAGACGACGACAAAGACGACGACGACGAAGACGACGACGACGAAGACGACGACGAAGAAGAAGACGACGACGAAGACGACGACCATGAAGAAGACGACGACGAAGACGACGACGATGAAGACGACGACGACGAAGACGACGACGACGAAGACGACGACGACGAAGACGACGACGACGAAGACGACGACGACGAAGACGACAACGACGAAGAAGACGATGACGAAGAAGACGACGACGAAGATGACGACGACGAAGAAGACGATGACGAAGAAGACGACGACGAAGACGACGACGACGAAGAAGACGACGACGAAGAAGACGACGATGAAGACGATGACGACGAAGACGACGACGACGAAGACGAAGACGACGACGAAGACGCCGACGACGAACACGACGACGACGAAGACGACGACGATGAAGAAGACGACGACGACGAAGACGACGCCGACGACGAAGACGACGAAGAAGAAGACGACGACGAAGACGACGACGACGAAGACGACGACGACGAAGAAGACGACGACGAAGACGACGACGACGAAGACGACGACGACGAAGACGACGACGGCGAAGACGACGACGACGAAGACGACGACGAGGAAGACGACGACGACGAAGACGACGACGACGAAGACGACGACGACGAAGACGACGACGACGAAGACGACGACGACGAAGACGGCGACGACGAAGACGACGACGACGAAGACGACGACGACGAAGACGACGACGACGAAGACGACGACGACGAAGACGACGACGACGAAGACGACGACGACGAAGACGACGACGACGAAGACGACGACGACGAAGACGACGACGACGAAGACGACGACGACGACGAAGACGACGACGACGAAGAAGACGACGACGAAGAAGACGACGACGAAGAAGACGACGAAGAAGACGACGACGAAGAAGACGACGACGAAGAAGACGACGAAGAAGAGGACGACGAAGACGACGACGAAGAAGACGACGACGAAGAAGACGACGACGAAGAAGACGACGACGAAGAAGACGACGACGAATAAGACGACGACGAAAAAGACGACGAAGAAGAAGACGACGACGAAGAAGACGACGACGAAGAGGATGACAACGAAGACGACGACGACGAAGACGACGACGACGAAGAAGACGACGACGAAGAAGACGACGACGAAGAAGATGACGACGAAGAAGACGACGACGAAGACGACGATGACGAAGAAGACGACGACGAAGAAGACGACGACGAAGACGACGACGAAGACGATGACGACGAAGACGACGACGACGAAGACGACGACGACGAAGACGACGACGACGAAGACGACGACGACGAAGAAGACGACGACGAAGAAGACGACGATGAAGATGACGACGACGAAGAAGACGACGACGAAGAAGACGACGACGAAGACGACGACGACGAAGAAGACGACGACGAAGAAGACGACGACGAAGACGACGACGACGAAGACGACGACGACGAAGACGACGACGACGAATAAGACGACGACGAAGATGACGACGACGAAGACGACGACGATGAAGACGCCGACGACGAAGACGACGACGACGAATAAGGACGACGACGAAGACGACGACGACGAAGACGACGACGACGAAGACGACGACGAAGAAGAAGACGACGACGAAGACGACGACCATGAAGAAGACGACGACGAAGACGACGACGACGAAGACGACGACGACGAAGACGACGACGACGAAGACGACGACGACGAAGACGACGACGACGAAGACGACGACGACGAAGAAGACGACGACGAAGAAGACGACGACGAAGAAGACGACGACGAAGAAGACGACGACGAAGAAGACGACGACGAAGAAGACGACGAAGAAGACGACGACGAAGACGACGACGAAGAAGACGACGACGAAGAAGACGACGACGAAGAAGACGACGACGAAGAAGACGACGACGAATAAGACGACGACGAAAAAGACGACGAAGAAGAAGACGACGACGAAGAAGACGACGACGAAGACGACGACGACGAAGACGACGACGACGAAGACGACGACGACGAAGAAGATGACGACGAAGAAGACGACGACGAAGAAGACGACGACGAAGAAGACGACGAGGAAGACGACGATGACGAAGAAGGCGACGACGAAGACGACGACGACGAAGACGACGACGACGAATAAGACGACGACGAAAAAGACGACGAAGAAGAAGACGACGACGAAGAAGACGACGACGAAGACGACGACGACGAAGACGACGACGACGAAGACGACGACGACGAAGAAGACGACGACGAAGAAGACGACGACGAAGAAGACGACGACGAAGAAGACGACGACGAAGACGACGATGACGAAGAAGACGACGACGAAGAAGACGACGACGAAGACGACGACGATGAAGAAGACGACGACGAAGAAGACGACGACGAAGACGACGACGACGAAGAAGACGACGACGAAGAAGACGACGACGAAGACGACGACGACGAAGACGACGACGACGAAGACGACGACGACGAATAAGACGACGACGAAGATGACGACGACGAAGACGACGACGATGAAGACGCCGACGACGAAGACGACGACGACGAATAAGACGACGACGAAGACGACGACGACAAAGACGACGACGACGAAGACGACGACGAAGAAGAAGACGACGACGAAGACGACGACCATGAAGAAGACGACGACGAAGACGACGACGACGAAGACGACGACGACGAAGACGACGACGACGAAGACGACGACGACGAAGACGACGACGACGAAGAAGACGATGACGAAGAAGACGACGATGAAGATGATGACGACGAAGAAGACGACGACGAAGAAGACGACGACGAAGACGACGACGACGAAGAAGACGACGACGAAGACGACGATGAGGAAGACGACGACGACGAAGACGACGACGACGAAGACGACGACGAAGAAGACGACGACGACGAAGACGACGACGACGAAGACGACGACGACGAAGACGACGACGAAGACGACGACGACGAAGACGACGACGACGAAGACGACGACGACGAAGACGACGACGACGAAGACGACGACGACGAAGACGACGACGACGAAGACGACGACGATGACGAAGACGACGACGACGAAGAAGACGACGACGAAGAAGACGACGACGAAGAAGACGACGACGAAGAAGACGACGACGAAGAAGACGACGACGAAGAAGACGACGAAGAAGACGACGACGAAGACGACGACGAAGAAGATGACGACGAAGAAGACGACGACGAAGAAGACGACGACGAAGAAGACGACGACGAATAAAACGACGACGAAAAAGACGACGAAGAAGAAGACGACGACGAAGAAGACGACGACGAAGACGACGACGACGAAGACGACGACGACGAAGACGACGACGACGAAGAAGACGACGACGAAGAAGACGACGACGAAGAAGACGACGACGAAGAAGACGACGACGAAGACGACGACGACGAAGAAGACGACGACGAAGAAGACGACGACGAAGACGACGACGACGACGAAGACGACGACGACGAAGACGACGACGACGAAGACGACGACGACGAAGACGACGACGACGAAGACGACGACGACGAAGAAGACGATGACGAAGAAGACGACGACGAAGATGACGACGACGAAGAAGACGACGACGAAGAAGACGACGACGAAGACGACGACGACGAAGAAGACGACGACGAAGAAGACGATGACGACGAAGACGACGACGACGAATAAGACGACGACAAAGACGACGACGACGAAGACGACGACGACGAAGACGACGACGAAGAAGAAGACGACGACGAAGACGACGACCATGAAGAAGACGACGACGAAGACGACGACGATGAAGACGACGACGACGAAGACGACGACGACGAAGACGACGACGACGAAGACGACGACGACGAAGACGACGACGACGAAGACGACAACGACGAAGAAGACGATGACGAAGAAGACGACGACGAAGATGACGACGACGAAGAAGACGACGACGAAGAAGACGACGACGAAGACGACGACGACGAAGAAGACGACGACGAAGAAGACGACGACGAAGACGATGACGACGAAGACGACGACGACGAAGACGAAGACGACGACGAAGACGCCGACGACGAACACGACGACGACGAAGACGACGACGATGAAGAAGACGACGACGACGAAGACGACGCCGACGACGAAGACGACGAAGAAGAAGACGACGACGAAGACGACGACGACGAAGACGACGACGACGAAGAAGACGACGACGAAGACGACGACGACGAAGACGACGACGACGAAGACGACGACGGCGAAGACGACGACGACGAAGACGACGTCGAGGAAGACGACGACGACGAAGACGACGACGACGAAGACGACGACGACGAAGACGACGACGACGAAGACGGCGACGACGAAGACGACGACGACGAAGACGACGACGACGAAGACGACGACGACGAAGACGACGACGACGAAGACGACGACGACGAAGACGACGACGACGAAGACGACGACGACGAAGACGACGACGACGAAGACGACGACGACGAAGACGACGACGACGACGAAGACGACGACGACGAAGAAGACGACGACGAAGAAGACGACGACGAAGAAGACGACGACGAAGAAGACGACGACGAAGAAGACGACGACGAAGAAGACGACGAAGAAGAGGACGACGAAGACGACGACGAAGAAGACGACGACGAAGAAGACGACGACGAAGAAGACGACGACGAAGAAGACGACGACGAATAAGACGACGACGAAAAAGACGACGAAGAAGAAGACGACGACGAAGAAGACGACGACGAAGAGGATGACGACGAAGACGACGACGACGAAGACGACGACGACGAAGAAGACGACGACGAAGAAGACGACGACGAAGAAGAGACGACGAAGAAGACGACGACGAAGACGACGATGACGAAGAAGACGACGACGAAGAAGACGACGACGAAGACGACGACGAAGACGATGACGACGAAGACGACGACGACGAAGACGACGACGACGAAGACGACGACGACGAAGACGACGACGACGAAGAAGACGACGACGAAGAAGACGACGATGAAGATGACGACGACGAAGAAGACGACGACGAAGAAGACGACGACGAAGACGACGACGACGAAGAAGACGACGACGAAGAAGACGACGACGAAGACGACGACGACGAAGACGACGACGACGAAGACGACGACGACGAATAAGACGACGACGAAGATGACGACGACGAAGACGACGACGATGAAGACGCCGACGACGAAGACGACGACGACGAATAAGACGACGACGAAGACGACGACGACGAAGACGACGACGACGAAGACGATGACGAAGAAGAAGACGACGACGAAGACGACGACCATGAAGAAGACGACGACGAAGACGACGACGACGAAGACGACGACGACGAAGACGACGACGACGAAGAAGACGACGACGAAGAAGACGACGACGAGAGACGACGACGACGAAGAAGACGACGACGAAGAAGACGATGACGACGAAGACGACGACGACGAATAAGACGACGACAAAGACGACGACGACGAAGACGACGACGACGAAGACGACGACGAAGAAGAAGACGACGACGAAGACGACGACCATGAAGAAGACGACGACGAAGACGACGACGATGAAGACGACGACGACGAAGACGACGACGACGAAGACGACGACGACGAAGACGACGACGACGAAGACGACGACGACGAAGACGACAACGACGAAGAAGACGATGACGAAGAAGACGACGACGAAGATGACGACGACGAAGAAGACGACGACGAAGAAGACGACGACGAAGACGACGACGACGAAGAAGACGACGACGAAGAAGACGACGACGAAGACGATGACGACGAAGACGACGACGACGAAGACGAAGACGACGACGAAGACGCCGACGACGAACACGACGACGACGAAGACGACGACGATGAAGAAGACGACGACGACGAAGACGACGCCGACGACGAAGACGACGAAGAAGAAGACGACGACGAAGACGACGACGACGAAGACGACGACGACGAAGAAGACGACGACGAAGACGACGACGACGAAGACGACGACGACGAAGACGACGACGGCGAAGACGACGACGACGAAGACGACGTCGAGGAAGACGACGACGACGAAGACGACGACGACGAAGACGACGACGACGAAGACGACGACGACGAAGACGGCGACGACGAAGACGACGACGACGAAGACGACGACGACGAAGACGACGACGACGAAGACGACGACGACGAAGACGACGACGACGAAGACGACGACGACGAAGACGACGACGACGAAGACGACGACGACGAAGACGACGACGACGAAGACGACGACGACGACGAAGACGACGACGACGAAGAAGACGACGACGAAGAAGACGACGACGAAGAAGACGACGACGAAGAAGACGACGACGAAGAAGACGACGACGAAGAAGACGACGAAGAAGAGGACGACGAAGAAGACGACGACGAAGAAGACGACGACGAAGAAGACGACGACGAAGAAGACGACGACGAAGAAGACGACGACGAATAAGACGACGACGAAAAAGACGACGAAGAAGAAGACGACGACGAAGAAGACGACGACGAAGAGGATGACGACGAAGACGACGACGACGAAGACGACGACGACGAAGAAGACGACGACGAAGAAGACGACGACGAAGAAGATGACGACGAAGAAGACGGACGACGAAGACGACGATGACGAAGAAGACGACGACGAAGAAGACGACGACGAAGACGACGACGAAGACGATGACGACGAAGACGACGACGACGAAGACGACGACGACGAAGACGACGACGACGAAGACGACGACGACGAAGAAGACGACGACGAAGAAGACGACGATGAAGATGACGACGACGAAGAAGACGACGACGAAGAAGACGACGACGAAGACGACGACGACGAAGAAGACGACGACGAAGAAGACGACGACGAAGACGACGACGACGAAGACGACGACGACGAAGACGACGACGACGAATAAGACGACGACGAAGATGACGACGACGAAGACGACGACGATGAAGACGCCGACGACGAAGACGACGACGACGAATAAGACGACGACGAAGACGACGACGACGAAGACGACGACGACGAAGACGACGACGAAGAAGAAGACGACGACGAAGACGACGACCATGAAGAAGACGACGACGAAGACGACGACGACGAAGACGACGACGACGAAGACGACGACGACGAAGACGACGACGACGAAGACGACGACGACGAAGACGACGACGACGAAGAAGACGACGACGAAGAAGACGACGACGAAGAAGACGACGACGAAGAAGACGACGACGAAGAAGACGACGACGAAGAAGACGACGAAGAAGACGACGACGAAGACGACGACGAAGAAGACGACGACGAAGAAGACGACGACGAAGAAGACGACGACGAAGAAGACGACGACGAATAAGACGACGACGAAAAAGACGACGAAGAAGAAGACGACGACGAAGAAGACGACGACGAAGACGACGACGACGAAGACGACGACGACGAAGACGACGACGACGAAGAAGATGACGACGAAGAAGACGACGACGAAGAAGACGACGACGAAGAAGACGACGAGGAAGACGACGATGACGAAGACGACGACGACGAAGACGACGACGACGAAGACGACGACGACGAAGACGACAACGACGAAGAAGACGATGACGAAGAAGACGACGACGAAGATGACGACGACGAAGAAGACGACGACGAAGAAGACGACGACGAAGACGACGACGACGAAGAAGACGACGACGAAGAAGACGACGACGAAGACGATGACGACGAAGACGACGACGACGAAGACGAAGACGACGACGAAGACGCCGACGACGAACACGACGACGACGAAGACGACGACGATGAAGAAGACGACGACGACGAAGACGACGCCGACGACGAAGACGACGAAGAAGAAGACGACGACGAAGACGACGACGACGAAGACGACGACGACGAAGAAGACGACGACGAAGACGACGACGACGAAGACGACGACGACGAAGACGACGACGGCGAAGACGACGACGACGAAGACGACGTCGAGGAAGACGACGACGACGAAGACGACGACGACGAAGACGACGACGACGAAGACGACGACGACGAAGACGGCGACGACGAAGACGACGACGACGAAGACGACGACGACGAAGACGACGACGACGAAGACGACGACGACGAAGACGACGACGACGAAGACGACGACGACGAAGACGACGACGACGAAGACGACGACGACGAAGACGACGACGACGAAGACGACGACGACGACGAAGACGACGACGACGAAGAAGACGACGACGAAGAAGACGACGACGAAGAAGACGACGACGAAGAAGACGACGACGAAGAAGACGACGACGAAGAAGACGACGAAGAAGAGGACGACGAAGACGACGACGAAGAAGACGACGACGAAGAAAACGACGACGAAGAAGACGACGACGAAGAAGACGACGACGAATAAGACGACGACGAAAAAGACGACGAAGAAGAAGACGACGACGAAGAAGACGACGACGAAGAGGATGACGACGAAGACGACGACGACGAAGACGACGACGACGAAGAAGACGACGACGAAGAAGACGACGACGAAGAAGATGACGACGAAGAAGACGACGACGAAGACGACGATGACGAAGAAGACGACGACGAAGAAGACGACGACGAAGACGACGACGAAGACGATGACGACGAAGACGACGACGACGAAGACGACGACGACGAAGACGACGACGACGAAGACGACGACGACGAAGAAGACGACGACGAAGAAGACGACGATGAAGATGACGACGACGAAGAAGACGACGACGAAGAAGACGACGACGAAGACGACGACGACGAAGAAGACGACGACGAAGAAGACGACGACGAAGACGACGACGACGAAGACGACGACGACGAAGACGACGACGACGAATAAGACGACGACGAAGATGACGACGACGAAGACGACGACGATGAAGACGCCGACGACGAAGACGACGACGACGAATAAGACGACGACGAAGACGACGACGACGAAGACGACGACGACGAAGACGACGACGAAGAAGAAGACGACGACGAAGACGACGACCATGAAGAAGACGACGACGAAGACGACGACGACGAAGACGACGACGACGAAGACGACGACGACGAAGACGACGACGACGAAGACGACGACGACGAAGACGACGACGACGAAGAAGACGACGACGAAGAAGACGACGACGAAGAAGACGACGACGAAGAAGACGACGACGAAGAAGACGACGACGAAGAAGACGACGAAGAAGACGACGACGAAGACGACGACGAAGAAGACGACGACGAAGAAGACGACGACGAAGAAGACGACGACGAAGAAGACGACGACGAATAAGACGACGACGAAAAAGACGACGAAGAAGAAGACGACGACGAAGAAGACGACGACGAAGACGACGACGATGAAGACGACGACGACGAAGACGACGACGACGAAGAAGATGACGACGAAGAAGACGACGACGAAGAAGACGACGACGAAGAAGACGACGAGGAAGACGACGATGACGAAGAAGGCGACGACGAAGACGACGACGACGAAGACGACGACGACGAATAAGACGACGACGAAAAAGACGACGAAGAAGAAGACGACGACGAAGAAGACGACGACGAAGACGACGACGACGAAGACGACGACGACGAAGACGACGACGACGAAGAAGACGACGACGAAGAAGACGACGACGAAGAAGACGACGACGAAGAAGACGACGACGAAGACGACGATGACGAAGAAGACGACGACGAAGAAGACGACGACGAAGACGACGACGATGAAGAAGACGACGACGAAGAAGACGACGACGAAGACGACGACGACGAAGAAGACGACGACGAAGAAGACGACGACGAAGACGACGACGACGAAGACGACGACGACGAAGACGACGACGACGAATAAGACGACGATGAAGATGACGACGACGAAGACGACGACGATGAAGACGCCGACGACGAAGACGACGACGACGAATAAGACGACGACGAAGACGACGACGACAAAGACGACGACGACGAAGACGACGACGAAGAAGAAGACGACGACGAAGACGACGACCATGAAGAAGACGACGACGAAGACGACGACGACGAAGACGACGACGACGAAGACGACGACGACGAAGACGACGACGACGAAGACGACGACGACGAAGAAGACGATGACGAAGAAGACGACGATGAAGATGATGACGACGAAGAAGACGACGACGAAGAAGACGACGACGAAGACGACGACGACGAAGAAGACGACGACGAAGAAGATGACGATGAAGACGACGACGACGAAGACGACGACGACGAAGACGACGACGACGAAGACGACGACGAAGACGCCGACGACGAAGACGACGACGACGAAGACGACGACGATGAAGAAGACGACGACGACGAAGACGCCGACGACGAAGACGACGAAGAAGAAGACGACGACGAAGACGACGACGACGAAGAAGACGACGACGAAGACGACGACGACGAAGACGACGACGACGAAGACGACGACGACGAAGACGACGACGACGAAGACGACGACGACGAAGACGACGACGACGAAGACGACGACGACGAAGACGACGACGACGAAGACGACGACGACGAAGACGACGACGACGAAGACGACGACGACGAAGACGACGACGACGAAGACGACGACGAAGAAGAAGACGACGACGAAGACGACGACGACGAAGACGACGACGACGAAGAAGACGACGACGAAGACGACGACGACGAAGACGACGACGACGAAGACGACGACGGCGAAGACGACGACGGCGAAGACGACGACGACGAAGACGATGACGACGAAGACGCCGACGACGAAGACGACGACGACGAAGACGACGACGACGAAGACGACGACGACGAAGACGACGACGACGAAGACGACGACGACGAAGACGACGACGACGAAGACGACGACGAAGAAGAAGACGACGACGAAGACGACGACGACGAAGACGACGACGACGAAGAAGACGACGACGAAGACGACGACGACGAAGACGACGACGACGAAGACGAAGACGACGACGACGAAGACGACGACGACGAAGACGACGACGACGAAGACGACGACGACGAAGAAGACGACGACGAAGAAGACGACGACGAAGAAGACGACGACGAAGAAGACGACGACGAAGAAGACGATGACGAAGAAGACGACGAAGAAGACGACGACGAAGACGACGACGAAGAAGACGACGACGAAGAAGACGACGACGAAGAAGACGACGACGAAGAAGACGACGACGAATAAGACGACGACGAAAAAGACGACGAAGAAGAAGACGACGACGAAGAAGACGACGACGAAGACGACGACGACGAAGACGACGACGACGAAGACGACGACGACGAAGAAGATGACGACGAAGAAGACGACGACGAAGAAGACGACGACGAAGAAGACGACGATGAAGACGACGATGACGAAGAAGGCGACGACGAAGACGACGACGACGAAGACGACGACGACGAATAAGACGACGACGAAAAAGACGACGAAGAAGAAGACGACGACGAAGAAGACGACGACGAAGACGACGACGACGAAGACGACGACGACGAAGACGACGACGACGAAGAAGACGACGACGAAGAAGACGACGACGAAGAAGACGACGACGAAGAAGACGACGACGAAGACGACGATGACGAAGAAGACGACGACGAAGAAGACGACGACGAAGACGACGACGAAGACGATGACGACGAAGACGACGACGACGAAGACGACGACGACGAAGACGACGACGACGAAGACGACGACGACGAAGAAGACGATGACGAAGAAGACGACGATGAAGATGACGACGATGAAGAAGACGACGACGAAGAAGACGACGACGAAGACGACGACGACGAAGAAGACGACGACGAAGAAGACGACGACGAAGACGACGACGACGAAGACGACGACGACGAAGACGACGACGACGAATAAGACGACGACGAAGATGACGACGACGAAGACGACGACGATGAAGACGCCGACGACGAAGACGACGACGACGAATAAGACGACGACGAAGACGACGACGACAAAGACGACGACGACGAAGACGACGACGAAGAAGAAGACGACGACGAAGACGACGACCATGAAGAAGACGACGACGAAGACGACGACGACGAAGACGACGACGACGAAGACGACGACGACGAAGACGACGACGAAGACGACGACGACGAAGAAGACGATGACGAAGAAGACGACGATGAAGATGATGACGACGAAGAAGACGACGACGAAGAAGACGACGACGAAGACGACGACGACGAAGAAGACGACGACGAAGAAGATGACGATGAAGACGACGACGATGAAGACGACGACGACGAAGACGACGACGACGAAGACGACGACGAAGACGCCGACGACGAAGACGACGACGACGAAGACGACGACGATGAAGAAGACGACGACGACGAAGACGCCGACGACGAAGACGACGAAGAAGAAGACGACGACGAAGACGACGACGACGAAGAAGACGACGACGAAGACGACGACGACGAAGACGACGACGACGAAGACGACGACGACGAAGACGACGACGACGAAGACGACGACGACGAAGACGACGACGACGAAGACGACGACGACGAAGACGACGACGACGAAGACGACGACGACGAAGACGACGACGACGAAGACGACGACGACGAAGACGACGACGAAGAAGAAGACGACGACGAAGACGACGACGACGAAGACGACGACGACGAAGAAGACAACGACGAAGACGACGACGACGAAGACGACGACGACGAAGACGACGACGGCGAAGACGACGACGGCGAAGACGACGACGACGAAGACGACGACGACGAAGACGACGACGACGAAGACGCCGACGACGAAGACGACGACGACGAAGACGACGACGACGAAGACGACGACGACGAAGACGACGACGACGAAGACGACGACGACGAAGACGACGACGACGAAGACGACGACGACGAAGACGACGAAGAAGAAGAAGACGACGACGAAGACGACGACGACGAAGACGACGACGACGAAGAAGACGACGACGAAGACGACGACGACGAAGACGACGACGACGAAGACGACGACGGCGAAGACGACGACGATGAAGACGACGACGACGAAGACGACGACGACGAAGACGACGACGACGAAGACGCCGACGACGAAGACGACGACGACGAAGACGACGACGACGAAGACGACGACGACGAAGACGACGACGACGAAGACGACGACGACGAAGACGACGACGACGAAGGCGACGACGACGAAGACGACGACGACGACGAAGACGACGACGAAGACGACGACGACGACGACGACGACGAAGACGACGACGACGAAGACGACGACGACGAAGAAGACGACGACGAAGAAGACGACGACGAAGAAGACGACGACGAAGAAGACGACGACGAAGAAGAGGACGACGAAGAAGACGACGACGAAGACGACGACGACGAAGAAGACGACGACGAAGAAGATGACGATGAAGACGACGACGACGAGGAAGACGACAACGACGAAGACGACAACGACGAAGACGACGACGACGAAGACGACGACGACGAAGACGACGACGAAGACGCCGCCGACGAAGACGACGACGACGAAGACGACGACGATGAAGACGACGACGACGAAGACGACGACGCCGAAGACGACGACGACGAAGACGACGACGACGAAGACGACGATGACGAAGAAGACGACGACGAAGAAGACGACGACGAAGAAGACGACGACGAAGAAGACGACGACGAAGAAGACGACGACGAAGTAGACGGCGACGAAGAAGACGGCGACGAGGAAGACGACGACGAAGAAGACGACGACGAAGAAGACGACGACGAAGACGACGACGACGAAGACGACGACGACGAAGACGACGACGACGAAGACGACGACGACGAAGACGACGACGACGAAGACGACGACGACGAAGACGACGACGACGAAGACGACGACGACGAAGACGACGACGACGAAGACGACGACGACGAAGACGACGATGGCGAAGACGACGACGACGAAGACGACGACGACGAAGACGACGACGACGAAGACGACGACGAAGAAGACGACGACGAAGACGACGACGACGAAGACGACGACGACGAAGACGACGACGGCGAAGACGACGACGACGAAGACGACGACGAGGAAGACGACGACGACGAAGACGACGACGACGAAGACGACGACGACGAAGACGACGACGACGAAGACGACGACGACGAAGACGACGACGACGAAGACGACGACGACGACGAAGACGACGACGACGAAGAAGACGACGACGAAGAAGACGACGACGAAGTAGACGACGACGAAGAAGACGACGACGAAGAAGACGACGACGAAGAAGACGACGAAGAAGAGGACGACGAAGACGACGACGACGAAGAAGACGACGACGAAGTAGACGACGACGAAGAAGACGACGACGAAGAAGACGACGACGAAGAAGACGACGAAGAAGAGGACGACGAAGACGACGACGAAGAAGACGACGACGAAGAAGACGACGACGAAGAAGACGACGACGAAGAAGACGACGACGAATAAGACGACGACGAAAAAGACGACGACGAAGAAGACGACGACGAAGAAGACGACGACGAAGACGACGACGACGAAGACGAGGACGACGAAGACGCCGACGACGAAGACGACGACGACGAAGACGACGACGACGAAGACGACGACGACGAAGACGACGACGACGAAGACGACGACGACGAAGACGACGACGACGAAGACGACGACGACGAAGACGACGACGACGAAGACGACGACGACGAAGACGACGACGACGAAGACGACGACGACGAAGACGACGACGAAGAAGAAGACGACGACGAAGACGACGACGACGAAGACGACGACGACGAAGAAGACGACGACGAAGACGACGACGACGAAGACGACGACGACGAAGACGACGACGGCGAAGACGACGACGGCGAAGACGACGACGACGAAGACGACGACGACGAAGACGACGACGACGAAGACGCCGACGACGAAGACGACGACGACGAAGACGACGACGACGAAGACGACGACGACGAAGACGACGACGACGAAGACGACGACGACGAAGACGACGACGACGAAGACGACGACGACGAAGACGACGAAGACGAAGACGACGATGAAGAAGAAGACGACGACGAAGACGACGACGACGAAGACGACGACGACGAAGAAGACGACGACGAAGACGACGACGACGAAGACGACGACGACGAAGACGACGACGGCGAAGACGACGACGACGAAGACGACGACGACGAAGACGACGACGACGAAGACGACGACGACGAAGACGCCGACGACGAAGACGACGACGACGAAGACGACGACGACGAAGACGACGACGACGAAGACGACGACGACGAAGACGACGACGACGAAGACGACGACGACGAAGATGACGACGACGAAGACGACGACGACGAAGGCGACGACGACGAAGACGACGACGACGACGAAGACGACGACGAAGACGACGACGACGACGACGACGACGAAGACGACGACGACGAAGACGACGACGACGAAGAAGACGACGACGAAGAAGACGACGACGAAGAAGACGACGACGAAGAAGACGACGACGAAGAAGACGACGACGAAGAAGACGACGACGAAGACGACGACGACGAAGAAGACGACGACGAAGAAGATGACGACGAAGACGACGACGACGAGGAAGACGACGACGACGAAGACGACAACGACGAAGACGACGACGACGAAGACGACGACGACGAAGACGACGACGAAGACGCCGCCGACGAAGACGACGACGACGAAGACGACGACGATGAAGACGACGACGACGAAGACGACGACGCCGAAGACGACGACGACGAAGACGACGACGACGAAGACGACGACGACGAAGAAGACGACGACGAAGAAGACGACGACGAAGAAGACGACGACGAAGAAGACGACGACGAAGAAGACGACGACGAAGTAGACGGCGACGAAGAAGACGGCGACGAGGAAGACGACGACGAAGAAGACGACGACGAAGAAGACGACGACGAAGACGACGACGACGAAGACGACGACGACGAAGACGACGACGACGAAGACGACGACGACGAAGACGACGACGACGAAGACGACGACGACGAAGACGACGACGACGAAGACGACGACGACGAAGACGACGACGACGAAGACGACGACGGCGAAGACGACGACGGCGAAGACGACGACGACGAAGACGACGACGACGAAGACGACGACGACGAAGACGACGACGAAGAAGACGACGACGAAGACGACGACGACGAAGACGACGACGACGAAGACGACGACGGCGAAGACGACGACGACGAAGACGACGACGAGGAAGACGACGACGACGAAGACGACGACGACGAAGACGACGACGACGAAGACGACGACGACGAAGACGACGACGACGAAGACGACGACGACGAAGACGACGACGACGACGAAGACGACGACGACGAAGAAGACGACGACGAAGAAGACGACGACGAAGTAGACGACGACGAAGAAGACGACGACGAAGAAGACGACGACGAAGAAGACGACGAAGAAGAGGACAACGAAGACGACGACGAAGAAGACGACGACGAAGAAGACGACGACGAAGAAGACGACGACGAAGAAGACGACGACGAATAAGACGACGACGAAAAAGACGACGACGAAGAAGACGACGACGAAGAAGACGACGACGAAGACGACGACGACGAAGACGACGACGACGAAGACGCCGACGACGAAGACGACGACGACGAAGACGACGACGACGAAGACGACGACGACGAAGACGACGACGACGAAGACGACGACGACGAAGACGACGACGACGAAGACGACGACGACGAAGACGACGACGAAGAAGAAGACGACGACGAAGACGACGACGACGAAGACGACGACGACGAAGAAGACGACGACGAAGACGACGACGACGAAGACGACGACGACGAAGACGAAGACGACGACGACGAAGACGACGACGACGAAGACGACGACGACGAAGACGACGACGACGAAGAAGACGACGACGAAGAAGACGACGACGAAGAAGACGACGACGAAGAAGACGACGACGAAGAAGACGACGACGAAGAAGACGACGAAGAAGACGACGACGAAGACGACGACGAAGAAGACGACGACGAAGAAGACGACGACGAAGAAGACGACGACGAAGAAGACGACGACGAATAAGACGACGACGAAAAAGACGACGAAGAAGAAGACGACGACGAAGAAGACGACGACGAAGACGACGACGACGAAGACGACGACGACGAAGACGACGACGACGAAGAAGATGACGACGAAGAAGACGACGACGAAGAAGACGACGACGAAGAAGACGACGATGAAGACGACGATGACGAAGAAGGCGACGACGAAGACGACGACGACGAAGACGACGACGACGAATAAGACGACGACGAAAAAGACGACGAAGAAGAAGACGACGACGAAGAAGACGACGACGAAGACGACGACGACGAAGACGACGACGACGAAGACGACGACGACGAAGAAGACGACGACGAAGAAGACGACGACGAAGAAGACGACGACGAAGAAGACGACGACGAAGACGACGACGACGAAGAAGACGACGACGAAGAAGACGACGACGAAGACGACGACGAAGACGATGACGACGAAGACGACGACGACGAAGACGACGACGACGAAGACGACGACGACGAAGACGACGACGACGAAGAAGACGATGACGAAGAAGACGACGATGAAGATGACGACGATGAAGAAGACGACGACGAAGAAGACGACGACGAAGACGACGACGACGAAGAAGACGACGACGAAGAAGACGACGACGAAGACGACGACGACGAAGACGACGACGACGAAGACGACGACGACGAATAAGACGACGACGAAGATGACGACGACGAAGACGACGACGATGAAGACGCCGACGACGAAGACGACGACGACGAATAAGACGACGACGAAGACGACGACGACAAAGACGACGACGACGAAGACGACGACGAAGAAGAAGACGACGACGAAGACGACGACCATGAAGAAGACGACGACGAAGACGACGACGACGAAGACGACGACGACGAAGACGACGACGACGAAGACGACGACGAAGACGACGACGACGAAGAAGACGATGACGAAGAAGACGACGATGAAGATGATGACGACGAAGAAGACGACGACGAAGAAGACGACGACGAAGACGACGACGACGAAGAAGACGACGACGAAGAAGATGACGATGAAGACGACGACGACGAAGACGACGACGACGAAGACGACGACGACGAAGACGACGACGAAGACGCCGACGACGAAGACGACGACGACGAAGACGACGACGATGAAGAAGACGACGACGACGAAGACGCCGACGACGAAGACGACGAAGAAGAAGACGACGACGAAGACGACGACGACGAAGAAGACGACGACGAAGACGACGACGACGAAGACGACGACGACGAAGACGACGACGACGAAGACGACGACGACGAAGACGACGACGACGAAGACGACGACGACGAAGACGACGACGACGAAGACGACGACGACGAAGACGACGACGACGAAGACGACGACGACGAAGACGACGACGACGAAGACGACGACGACGAAGACGACGACGACGAAGACGACGACGAAGAAGAAGACGACGACGAAGACGACGACGACGAAGACGACGACGACGAAGAAGACGACGACGAAGACGACGACGACGAAGACGACGACGACGAAGACGACGACGGCGAAGACGACGACGGCGAAGACGACGACGACGAAGACGACGACGACGAAGACGATGACGACGAAGACGCCGACGACGAAGACGACGACGACGAAGACGACGACGACGAAGACGACGACGACGAAGACGACGACGACGAAGACGACGACGACGAAGACGACGACGACGAAGACGACGATGAAGAAGAAGACGACGACGAAGACGACGACGACGAAGACGACGACGACGAAGAAGACGACGACGAAGACGACGACGACGAAGACGACGACGACGAAGACGACGACGGCGAAGACGACGACGACGAAGACGACGACGACGAAGACGACGACGACGAAGACAACGACGACGAAGACGCCGACGACGAAGACGACGACGACGAAGACGACGACGACGAAGACGACGACGACGAAGACGACGACGACGAAGACGACGACGACGAAGACGACGACGACGAAGACGACGACGACGAAGACGACGACGACGAAGGCGACGACGACGAAGACGACGACGACGACGAAGACGACGACGAAGACGACGACGACGACGACGACGACGAAGACGACGACGACGAAGACGACGACGATGAAGAAGACGACGACGAAGAAGACGACGACGAAGAAGACGACGACGAAGAAGACGACGACGAAGAAGACGACGACGAAGAAGACGACGACGAAGACGACGACGACGAAGAAGACGACGACGAAGAAGATGACGATGAAGACGACGACGACGAGGAAGACGACAACGACGAAGACGACAACGACGAAGACGACGACGACGAAGACGACGACGACGAAGACGACGACGAAGACGCCGCCGACGAAGACGACGACGACGAAGACGACGACGATGAAGACGACGACGACGAAGACGACGACGCCGAAGACGACGACGACGAAGACGACGACGTCGAAGACGACGATGACGAAGAAGACGACGACGAAGAAGACGACGACGAAGAAGACGACGACGAAGAAGACGACGACGAAGAAGACGACGACGAAGTAGACGGCGACGAAGAAGACGGCGACGAGGAAGACGACGACGAAGAAGACGACGACGAAGAAGACGACGACGAAGACGACGACGACGAAGACGACGACGACGAAGACGACGACGACGAAGACGACGACGACGAAGACGACGACGACGAAGACGACGACGACGAAGACGACGACGACGAACACGACGACGACGAAGACGACGACGACGAAGACGACGACGACGAAGACGACGACGACGAAGACGACGACGGCGAAGACGACGACGACGAAGACGACGACGACGAAGACGACGACGACGAAGACGACGACGAAGAAGACGACGATGAAGAAGACGACGACGAAGACGACGACGACGAAGACGACGACGGCGAAGACGACGACGACGAAGACGACGACGAGGAAGACGACGACGACGAAGACGACGACGACGAAGACGACGACGACGAAGACGACGACGACGAAGACGACGACGATGAAGACGACGACGACGAAGACGACGACGACGACGAAGACGACGACGACGAAGAAGACGACGACGAAGAAGACGACGACGAAGTAGACGACGACGAAGAAGACGACGACGAAGAAGACGACGACGAAGAAGACGACGAAGAAGAGGACGACGAAGACGACGACGAAGAAGACGACGACGAAGAAGACGACGACGAAGAAGACGACGACGAAGAAGACGACGACGAATAAGACGACGACGAAAAAGACGACGACGAAGAAGACGACGACGAAGAAGACGACGACGAAGACGACGACGACGAAGACGACGACGACGAAGACGACGACGACGAAGAAGACGACGACGAAGAAGACGACGACGAAGAAGACGACGACGAAGAAGACGACGACGAAGACGACGACGACGAAGACGACGACGACGAAGACGACGACGACGAAGACGACGACGACGAAGACGACGACGACGAAGAAGACGACGACGAAGAAGACGACGACGAAGATGACGACGACGAAGAAGACGACGACGAAGAAGACGACGACGAAGACGACGACGACGAAGAAGGCGACGACGAAGAAGACGACGACGAAGACGACGACGACGAAGACGACGACGATGAAGACGACGACGACGAATAAGACGACGACGAAGATGACGACGACGAAGACGACGACGATGAAGACGCCGACGACGAAGACGACGACGACGAATAAGACGACGACGAAGACGACGACGACGAAGACGACGACGACGAACACGACGACGAAGAAGAAGACGACGACGAAGACGACGACCATGAAGAAGACGACGACGAAGACGACGACGACGAAGACGACGACGACGAAGACGACGACGACGAAGACGACGACGACGAAGACGACGACGACGAAGACGACGACGACGAAGAAGACGACGACGAAGACGACGACGACGAAGACGACGACGACGAAGACGACGACGGCAAAGACGACGACGACGAAGAAGACGACGACGAAGACGACGACGAGGAAGACGACGACGACGAAGAGGACGACGACGAAGACGACGACGACGAAGACGACGACGACGAAGACGCCGACGACGAAGACGACGACGACGAAGACGACGACGACGAAGACGACGACGACGAAGACGACGACGACGAAGACGACGACGACGAAGACGACGACGACGAAGACGACGACGACGAAGACGACGACGACGAAGACGACGACGATGAAGACGACGACGACGAAGACGACGACGACGACGAAGACGACGACGACGAAGAAGACGACGACGAAGAAGACGACGACGAAGAAGAAGACGACGAAGAAAACGACGACGAAGAAGACGACGACGAAGAAGACGACGAAGAAGACGACGACGAAGACGACGACGAAGAAGACGACGACGAAGAAGACGACGATGAAGAAGACGACGACGAATAAGACGACGACGAAAAAGACGACGAAGAAGAAGACGACGATGAAGAAGACGACGACGAAGACGACGACGACGAAGACGACGACGACGAAGACGACGACGACGAAGAAGATGACGACGAAGAAGACGACGATGAAGAAGACGACGACGAAGAAGACGACGACGAAGACGACGATGACGAAGAAGACGACGACGAAGACGACGACGACGAAGACGACGAAGACGAATAAGACGACGACGAAAAAGACGACGAAGAAGAAGACGACGACGAAGAAGACGACGACGAAGACGACGACGACGAAGACGACGACGACGAAGACGACGACGACGAAGAAGACGACGACGAAGAAGACGACGACGAAGAAGACGACGACGAAGAAGACGACGACGAAGACGACGATGACGAAGAAGACGACGACGAAGAAGACGACGACGAAGACGACGACGAAGACGATGACGACGAAGACGACAACGACGAAGACGACGACGACGAAGACGACGACGACGAAGACGACGACGACGAAGAAGACGATGACGAAGAAGACGACGATGAAGATGACGACGATGAAGAAGACGACGACGAAGAAGACGACGACGAAGACGACGACGACGAAGAAGACGACGACGAAGAAGACGACGACGAAGACGACGACGACGAAGACGACGACGACGAAGACGACGACGACGAATAAGACGACGACGAAGATGACGACGACGAAGACGACGACGATGAAGACGCCGACGACGAAGACGACGACGATGAATAAGACGATGACGAAGACGACGACGACGAAGACGACGACGACAAAGACGACGACGAAGAAGAAGACGACGACGAAGACGACGACCATGAAGAAGACGACGACGAAGACGACGACCACGAAGACGACGACGACGAAGACGACGACGACGAAGACGACGACGACGAAGACGACGACGACGAAGACGACGACGACGAAGACGACGACGACGAAGAAGACGATGACGAAGAAGACGACGATGAAGATGATGACGACGAAGAAGACGACGACGAAGAAGACGACGACGAAGACGACGACGACGAAGAAGACGACGACGAAGAAGATGACGACGAAGACGACGACGACGAAGACGACGACGACGAAGACGACGACGACGAAGACGACGACGAAGACGCCGACGACGAAGACGACGACGACGAAGACGATGACGATGAAGAAGACGACGACGATGAAGACGCCGACGACGAAGACGATGAAGAAGAAGACGACGATGAAGACGATGACGACGAAGAAGACGACGACGAAGACGACGACGACGAAGACGACGACGACGAAGACGACGACGACGAAGACGACGACGACGAAGACGACGACGACGAAGACGATGACGAAGAAGAAGACGACGACGAAGACGACGACGACGAAGACGACGACGACGAAGAAGACGACGACGAAGACGACGACGACGAAGACGACGACGACGAAGACGACGACGGCGAAGACGACGACGACGAAGACGACGACGAGGAAGACGACGACGAGGAAGACGACGACGACGAAGACGACGACGTCGAAGACGACGACGACGAAGACGACGACGACGAAGACGACGACGACGAAGACGACGACGACGAAGACGACGACGACGAAGACGACGACGACGAAGACGACGACGACGAAGACGACGACGACGAAGACGACGACGACGAAGACGACGACGACGACGAAGACGACGACGACGAAGAAGACGACGACGAAGAAGACGACGACGAAGAAGACGACGACGAAGAAGACGACGACGAAGAAGACGACGACGAAGAAGACGACGAAGAAGACGACGACGAAGATGACGACGAAGAAGACGACGACGAAGAAGACGACGACGAAGAAGACGACGATGAAGAAGACGACGACGAATAAGACGACGACGAAAAAGACGACGAAGAAGAAGACGACGACGAAGAAGACGACGACGAAGACGACGACGACGAAGACGACGACGACGAAGACGACGACGACGAAGAAGATGACGACGAAGACGACGATGACGAAGAAGACGACGACGAAGACGACGACGACGAAGACGACGACGACGAATAAGACGACGACGAAAAAGACGACGAAGAAGAAGACGACGACGAAGAAGACGACGACGAAGACGACGACGACGAAGACGACGACGACGAAGACGACGACGACGAAGAAGACGACGACGAAGAAGACGACGACGAAGAAGACGACGACGAAGAAGACGACGATGAAGACGACGACGACGAAGAAGACGACGACGAAGAAGACGACGACGAAGACGACGACGAAGACGATGACGACGAAGACGACGACGACGAAGACGACGACGACGAAGACGACGACGACGAAGACGACGACGACGAAGAAGACGATGACGAAGAAGACGACGATGAAGATGACAACGATGAAGAAGACGACGACGAAGAAGACGACGACGAAGACGACGACGACGAAGAAGACGACGACGAAGAAGACGACGACGAAGACGACGACGACGAAGACGACGACGACGAAGACGACGACGACGAATAAGACGACGACGAAGATGACGACGACGAAGACGACGACGATGAAGACGCCGACGACGAAGACGACGACGACGAATAAGACGACGACGAAGACGACGACGACGAAGACGACGACAACGAAGACGACGACGAAGAAGAAGACGACGACGAAGACGACGACCATGAAGAAGACGACGACGAAGACGACGACGACGAAGACGACGACGACGAAGACGACGACGACGAAGACGACGACGACAAAGACGACGACGACGAAGACGACGACGACGAAGACGACGACGACGAAGAAGACGATGACGAAGAAGACGACGATGAAGATGATGACGACGAAGAAGACGACGACGAAGAAGACGACGACGAAGATGACGACGACGAAGAAGACGACGACGAAGAAGACGACGACGAAGACGACGACGACGAAGACGACGACGACGAAGACGACGACGACGAAGACGACGACGAAGACGCCGACGACGAAGACGACGACGACGAAGACGACGACGATGAAGAAGACGACGACGACGAAGACGCCGACGACGAAGACGACGAAGAAGAAGACGACGACGAAGACGACGACGACGAAGAAGACGACGACGAAGACGACGACGACGAAGACGACGACGACGAAGACGACGACGACGAAGACGACGACGACGAAGACGACGACGACGAAGACGACGACGACGAAGACGACGACGACGAAGACGACGACGAAGAAGAAGACGACGACGAAGACGACGACGACGAAGACGACGACGAAGAAGACGACGACGAAGACGACGACGACGAAGACGACGACGACGAAGACGACGACGGCGAAGACGACGACGACGAAGATGACCACGAGGAAGACGACGACGACGAAGATGACGACGACGAAGACGACGACGACGAAGACGACGACGACAAAGACGACGACGACGAAGACGCCGACGACGAAGACGACGACGACGAAGACGACGACGACGAAGACGACGACGACGAAGACGACGACGACGAAGACGACGACGACGAAGACGACGACGACGAAGACGACGACGACGAAGACGACGACGACGAAGACGACGACGACGAAGACGACGACGACGACGAAGACGACGACGACGAAGAAGACGACGACGAAGAAGACGACGACGAAGAAGACGACGACGAAGAAGACGACGACGAAGAAGACGACGACGAAGAAGACGACGAAGAAGGCGACGACGAAGACGACGACGAAGAAGACGACGACGAAGAAGACGACGACGAAGAAGACGACGACGCAGAAGACGACGACGAATAAGACGACGACGAAAAAGACGACGAAGAAGAAGACGACGACGAAGAAGACGACGACGAAGACGACGACGACGAAGACGACGACGACGAAGACGACGACGACGAAGAAGATGACGACGAAGAAGACGACGACGAAGAAGACGACGACGAAGAAGACGACGACGAAGACGACGATGATGAAGAAGACGACGACGAAGAAGACGACGACGAAGACGACGACGAAGACGACGACGACGAAGACGACGACGACGAAGACGACGACGACGAAGACGACGACGACGAAGACGACGACGACGAAGAAGACGACGACGAAGAAGACGACGACGACGAAGACGACGACGACGAAGAAGACGATGACGAAGAAGACGACGACGAAGATGACGACGACGAAGAAGACGACGACGAAGAAGACGACGACGAAGACGACGACGACGAAGAAGACGACGACGAAGAAGACGACGACGAAGACGACGACGACGAAGACGACGACGATGAAGACGACGACGACGAATAAGACGACGACGAAGATGACGACGACGAAGACGACGACGATGAAGACGCCGACGACGAAGACGACGACGACGAATAAGACGACGACGAAGACGACGACGACGAAGACGACGACGACGAAGACGACGACGAAGAAGAAGACGACGACGAAGACGACGACCATGAAGAAGACGACGACGAAGATGACGACGACGAAGACGACGACGACGAAGACGACGACGACGAAGACGACGACGACGAAGACGACGACGACGAAGACGACGACGACGAAGACGACGACGACGAAGAAGACGACGACGAAGACGACGACGACGAAGAAAACGACGACGAAGAAGACGACGACGAAGACGACGACGAAGACGACGACGACGAAGAAGACGACGACGAAGAAGACGACGACGAAGAAGACGACGACGAAGAAGACGACGACGAAGAAGACGACGACGAAGAAGACGACGACGAAGAAGACGACGACGAAGAAGACGACGACGAAGAAGACGACGACGAAGAAGACGACGACGAAGAAGACGACGACGAAAAAGACGACGACGAAGAAGACGACGACGAAGAAGACGACGACGAAGACGACGACGACGAAGACGACGACGACGAAGACGACGACGACGAAGAAGACGACGACGAAGAAGACGACGACGAAGAAGACGACGACGAAGAAGACGACGACGAAGAAGACGACGACGAAGAAGACGGCGACGAAGAAGACGGCGACGAAGAAGACGACGACGAAGAAGACGACGACGAAGACGACGACGACGAAGACGACGACGACGAAGACGACGACGACGAAGACGACGACGACGAAGACGCCGACGACGAAGACGACGACGACGAAGACGACGACGACGAAGACGACGACGACGAAGACGACGACGACGAAGACGACGACGACGAAGACGACGACGACGAAGACGACGACGAAGAAGACGACGACGACGAAGACGACGACGACGAAGACGACGACGACGAAGACGACGACGACGAAGACGACGACGACGAAGACGACGAAGACGACGATGATGAAGACGACGACGACGAAGACGACGACGACGAAGACGACGACGACGAAGACGACGACGACGAAGACGACGACGACGAAGACGACGACGACGAAGACGACGACGACGAAGACGACGACGACGAAGAAGACGACGACGAAGATGACGACGACGAAGAAGACGACGACGAAGAAGACGACGACGAAGACGACGACGACGAAGACGACGACGACGAAGACGACGACGACGAAGAAGACGACGACGAAGACGACGACGACGAAGAAGACGACGACGAAAAAGCCGACGACGAAGAAGACGACGACGAAGAAGACGACGACGAAGAAGACGACGACGAAGAAGACGACGACGAAGAAGACGACGACGAAGAAGACGACGACGAAGACGACGACGAAGAAGACGACGACGAAGAAGACGACGACGAAGAAGACGACGACGAAGAAGACGACGACGAAGAAGACGACGACGAAGACGACGACGAAGAAGACGACGACGAAGAAGACGACGACGACGAAGACGACGACGACGAAGACGACGAAGACGAAGACGACGACGACGAAGACGACGAAGAAGACGACGACGAAGACGACGACGACGAAGACGACGATGACGAAGACGACGACGACGAAGACGACGACGACGAAGACGACGAAGACGAAGACGACGACGACGAAGACGATGACGACGAAGACGACGACAACGACGAAGACGACGACGAAGACGACGACGACGAAGACGACGATGACGAAGACGACGACGACGAAGACGACGACGAAGACGACGACGACGAAGACGACGCCGACGAAGACGACGCCGACGAAGACGACGATGACGAAGACGACGACGACGATGACGCCGACGACGAAGACGAAGACGACGACGAAGAAGACGACGACGACGAAGACGACGACGAAGAAGACGACGACGACGAAGACGACGACGACGAAGACGACGACGACGAAGACGACAACGACGAAGACGACGACGACGAAGACGACGAAGACGACGACGACGAAGACGACGACGACGAAGACGACGACGACGAAGACGACGACGACGAAGAAGACGACGACGAAGAAGACGACGACGAAGAAGACGACGACGAAGAAGACGACGACGAAGAAGACGACGACGAAGAAGACGGCGACGAAGAAGACGGCGACGAAGAAGACGGCGACGAAGAAGACGACGACGAAGAAGACGACGACGAAGAAGACGACGACGAAGAAGACGACGACGAAGAAGACGACGACGAAGAAGACGACGACGAAGAAGACGACGACGAAGAAGACGACGACGAAGAAGACGACGACGAAGACGACGACGAAGAAGACGACGACGAAGAAGACGACGACGAAGAAGACGACGACGAAGAAGACGACGACGAAGAAGACGACGACGAAGAAGACGACGACGAAAAAGACGACGACGAAGAAGACGACGACGAAGAAGATGACGACGAAGACGACGACGACGAAGACGACGACGACGAAGACGACGACGACGAAGAAGACGACGAAGAAGAAGACGACGACGAAGAAGACGACGACGAAGAAGACGACGACGAAGAAGACGACGACGAAGAAGACGACGACGAAGAAGACGACGACGAAGAAGTCGACGACGAAGAAGACGACGACGAAGAAGACGACGACGAAGAAGACGACGACGACGAAGACGACGACGACGAAGACGATGACGACGAAGACGACGACGACGAAGACACCGACGACGAAGGTGACGACGAAGACGACGACGACGAAGAAGATGACGACGAAGACGAGGACGACGAAGACGACGACGACGAAGACGACGACGACGAAGACGACGACGACGAAGACGACGACGACGAAGACGACGACGACGAAGACGACGACGACGATGACGCCGACGACGAAGACGAAGACGACGACGAAGAAGACGACGACGACGAAGACGACGACGAAGAAGACGACGACGACGAAGACGACGACGACGAAGACGACGACGACGAAGACGACGATGACGAAGACGACGACGACGAAGACGACGACGACGAAGACGACGAAGACGACGACGACGAAGACGACGACGACGAAGACGACGACGACGAAGACGACGACGACGAAGACGACGACGACGAAGACGACGACGACGAAGAAGACGACGACGAAGACGACGACGACGAAGAAGACGACGACAAAGAAGACGACGACGAAGACGACGACGAAGAAGACGACGACGAAGAAGACGACG
Organism: Malacoraja senta; assembly: GCA_038087875.1. Taxonomy (NCBI): domain Eukaryota; kingdom Metazoa; phylum Chordata; class Chondrichthyes; order Rajiformes; family Rajidae; genus Malacoraja; species Malacoraja senta. The sequence goes on from JAXLNO010003237.1 coordinate 56,878, forward strand.
ACGAAGAAGACGACGACGAAGAAGACGACGACGAAGAAGACGACGACGAAGAAGACGACGACGAAGAAGACGACGACGAAGAAGACGACGACGAAGAAGACGACGACGAAGAAGACGACGACGAAGAAAACGACGACGAAGAAGACGACGACGAAAAAGACGATGACGAAGAAGACGACGACGAAGAAGACGACGACGAAGACGACGACGACGAAGACGACGACGACGAAGACGACGACGACGAAGAAGACGACGAAGAAGAAGACGACGACGAAGAAGACGACGACGAAGAAGACGACGACGAAGAAGACGACGACGAAGAAGACGACGACGAAGAAGACGACGACGAAGAAGACGACGACGAAGAAGACGACGACGATGAAGACGGCGACGAAGAAGACGGCGACGAAGAAGACGACGACGAAGAAGACGACGACGAAGAAGACGACGACGAAGAAGACGACGACGAAGAAGACGACGACGAAGAAGACGACGACGAAGAAGACGACGACGAAGAAGACGACGACGAAGAAGACGACGACGAAGACGACGACGAAGAAGACGACGACGAAGAAGAGGACGACGAAGACGACGACGACGAAGACGACGACGACGAAGACGACGACGACGAAGAAGACGACGAAGAAGAAGACGACGACGAAGAAGACGACGACGAAGAAGACGACGACGAAGAAGACGACGACGAAGAAGACGACGACGAAGAAGACGACGACGAAGAAGTCGACGACGAAGAAGACGACGACGAAGAAGACGACGACGAAGAAGACGACGACGACGAAGACGACGACGACGAAGACGACGACGACGAAGACGACGACGACGAAGACACCGACGACGAAGGTGAAGACGAAGACGACGACGACGAAGAAGTTGACGACGAAGACGAGGACGACGAAGACGACGACGACGAAGACGACGACGACGAAGACGACGACGACGAAGACGACGACGACGAAGACGACGACGACGAAGACGACGACGACGAAGACGACGACGACGAAGACGATGACGACGAAGACGACGACGACGACGAAGACGACGACGACGAAGACGACGACGACGAAGACGACGACGACGAAGACGACGACGACGAAGACGACGACGAAGACGACGACGACGAAGACGACGCCGACGAAGACGACGCCGATGAAGACGACGATGACGAAGACGACGACGACGAAGACGCCGACGACGAAGACGAAGACGACGACGAAGAAGACGACGACGACGAAGACGACGACGAAGAAGACGACGACGACGAAGACGACGACGACGAAGACGACGACGACGAAGACGACGACGACGAAGACGACGACGACGAAGACGACGAAGACGACGACGACGAAGACGACGACGACGAAGACGACGACGACGAAGACGACGACGACGAAGACGACGACGACGAAGACGACGACGACGAAGACGACGACGACGAAGACGACGACGACGAAGAAGACGACGACGAAGACGACGACGACGAAGAAGACGACGACGAAGAAGACGACGACGAAGACGACGACGACGAAGATGACGACGACGAAGACGACGATGACGAAGAAGACGACGATGAAGACGACGACGACGAAGAAGACGACGACGAAGAAGACGATGACGAAGACGACGACGAAGACGACGACGACGAAGACGATGACGACGAAGACGACGACGACGAAGAAGACGGCGACGAAGACGACGACGACGACGAAGAAGACGACGACGAAGAAGACGACGACGAAGAAGACGACGACGAAGAAGACGACGACGAAGAAGACGACGACGAAGAAGACGAGGACGAAGAAGACGGCGACGAAGAAGACGGCGACGAAGAAGACGACGACGAAGAAGACGACGACGAAGAAGACGACGACGAAGTCGACGACGAAGACGCCAACGACGAAGACGACGACGACGAATAAGATGACGATGAAGACGACGACGACGAAGAAGACGACGAAGAAGAAGACGATGACGAAGACGACGACGATGAAGAAGACGACGACGAAGACGACAACGACGAAGACGACGACGACGAAGACGACGACGACGAAGACGACAACGACGAAGACGACGACGACGAAGACCACGACGACGAAGACCACGACGACGAAGACGACGATGATGAAGAAGACGACGACGAAGACGACGACGATGAAGAAGACCACGACGAAGATGACGACGATGAAGACGACGACGAATAAGACGACGACGAAGACGACGACGACGAAGAAGACGACGAAGAAGAAGACGACGACAAAGACGACGACGACAAAGAAGACGACGACGAAGACGACGACGACGAAGACGACGACGACGAAGACGACGACGACGAAGAAGACGGCGCCGAAGAACACGGCGATGAAGAAGACGACGACGAAGAAGACGACGACGAAGAAGACGACGACGAAGACGACGATGACGAAGACGCCGACGACGAAGACGACGACGAAGAAGACGACGACGAAGAAGACGACGACGAAGAAGACGACGACGAAAAAGACGACGACGAAGAAAACGACGACGAAGAAGACGACGACGAAGACGACGACGACAAAGACGACGACGACGAAGACTACGACGACGAAGAAGACGACGACGAAGAAGACGACGACGAAGAAGACAACGATGAAGAAGACGACGACGACGACGAAGAAGACGACGACGAAGAAGACGACGACGAAGAAGACGACGACGAAGAAGACGACGACGACGAAGACGACGACGACGAAGACGACGACGACGAAGACCACGACGATGAAGACCACGACGCCGAAGACCACGACGACGAAGACGACGACGACGAAGAAGACGACGACGAAGACGACGACGACAACGAAGACGACGATGAAGACGATGACGACGAAGACGCCGACGACAAAGACGCCGACGACGAAGACGACGACGACGAATAAGACGACGACGAAGACGACGACGACGAAGACGACGACGACGAAGAAGACGACGAAGAAGAAGACGACGACGAAGACGACGACGACGAAGAAGAGGACGACGAAGACGACGACGACGAAGACGACGACGACGAATAAGACGACGACGAAGACGACGACGACGAAGACGACGACGACGAAGACGACGACGACGAAGACGACGACGACGAATAAGACGACGACGAAGACGACGACGACGAAGACGACGACGACGAAGAAGACGACGAAGAAGAAGACGACGACGAAGACGACGACGAAGAAGACGAAGACGACGACGACGAAGAAGACGACGACGAAGAAGACGATGACGAAGACGACGACGAAGACGACGACGACGAAGACGACGACGACGAAGACGACGACGACGAAGAAGACGGCGAGGAAGACGACGACGACGACGAAGAAGACGACGACGAAGAAGACGACGACGAAGAAGACGACGACGAAGAAGACGACGACGAAGAAGACGACGACGAAGAAGACGACGACGAAGAAGACGGCGACGAAGAAGACGGCGACGAAGAAGACGACGACGAAGAAGACGACGACGAAGAAGACGACGACGATGAAGACGACGACGAAGAAGACGACGACGAAGAAGACGACGGCGAAGAAGACGACGACGAAGAAGACGACGACGAAGAAGACGACGACGAAGAAGACGACGACGAAGAAGACGACGACGAAGACGACGACGAAGAAGACGACGACGAAGAAGAAGACGACGACGAAGACGACGACAACGAAAAAGACGACGACGAAGACGACGACGACGAAGACGACGACGACGAAGACGACGACGACGAAGACGACGACGACGAAGACGCCGACGACGAAGACGACGACGACGAATAAGACGACGACGAAGACGACGACGACGAAGACGAAGACGACGAAGAAGACGACGAAGAAGAAGATGACGACGAAGACGACGACGACGAAGAAGACGACGACGAAGACGACGACGACGAAGACGACGACGACGAAGACGACGGCGACGAAGAAGACGACGACGAAGAAGACGACGACGAAGATGACGACGATGAAGAAGACGACGACGAAGAAGACGACGACGAAGACGACGACGACGAAGAAGACGACGACGAAGAAGACGACGACGTAGACGACGACGACGAAGAAGACGACGACGAAGAAGACGACGCCGAAGACGACGACAAAGAAGACGACGACGAAGAAGATGACGACGAAGACGACGACGACGAAGACGATGACGACGAAGACGACGACGACGAAGACGACGACGACGAATAAGATGACGACGAAGACGACGACGACGAAGAGGCCGACGACGAAGACGACGATGACGAAGACGACGACGAAGACGCCAACGACGAAGAAGACGACGACGAATAAGACGACGACGAAGACGACGACGACGAAGAAGACGACGAAGAAGAAGACGATGACGAAGACGACGACGACGAAGAAGACGACGACGAAGACGACTACGACGAAGACGACGACGACGAAGACGACGACGACGAAGAAGACGACGACGAAAAAGACGACGACGAAGAAGACGGCGACGAAGAACACGGCGATGAAGAAGACGACGACGAAGAAGACGACGACGAAGAAGATGACGATGAAGACGATGACGACGAAGACGACGACGACGAAGACGCCGACGACGAAGACGACGACAAAGAAGACGACGACGAAGAAGACGACGACGAAGAAGACAACGACGAAAAAGACAACGACGAAGAAAACGCCGACGAAGAAGATGACAACGAAGACGACGACGACAAAGACGATGACGACGAAGACGACGACGACGAAGAAGAAGACGACGAAGAAGACGACGACGAAGAAGACGACGACGAAGAAGACGACGACGAAGAAGACGACGACGAAGAAGACGACGACGAAGAAGACGACGACGAAGAAAACGACGACGAAGAAGACGACGACGAAGAAGACGACGACGACGAAGACGACGACGATGAAGACGACGACGACGAAGACCACGACGACGAAGACCACGACGACGAAGACCACGACGACGAAGACGACGACGACGAAGAAGACGACGATGAAGACGACGACGACAACGAAGACGACGATGAAGAAGACGACGACGAAGAAGACGACGACGAAGAAGACGACGACGAAGAAGACGACGACGACGAAGACGACGACGACGAAGACGACGACGACGAAGACCATGACGACGAAGACCACGACGACGAAGACCACGACGACGAAGACGACGACGATGAAGAAGACGACGACGAAGACGACGACGATGAAGAAGACGACGACGAAGACGACGACGACGAAAAATCCGACGACGAAGACGACGACGACGAAGAAGACGACGATGAAGACGACGACGACGAAGACGACGACGACGAAGACGACGACGACGAAGAAGACGACGACGAAGACGACGACGACGAAGACGACGACGACGAAGACCACGACGACGAAGACGACGACGAAGAAGAAGACGACGACGAAGACGACGACGATGAAGAAGACGACGACGAAGACGACGACGATGAAGACGACGACGACGAAGACGCCGACGACGAAGACGACGACGACGAATAAGACGATGACGAAGACGACGACGACGAAGACGACGACGACGAAGAAGACGACGACGAAGACGACGACGACGAAGACGACGACGACGAAGACGACGGCGACGAAGAAGACGACGACGAAGAAGACGACGACGAAGATGACGACGATGAAGAAGACGACGACGAAGAAGACGACGACGAAGACGACGACGACGAAGAAGACGACGACGAAGAAGACGACGACGTAGACGACGACGACGAAGAAGACGATGACGAAGAAGACGACGCCGAAGACGATGACAAAGAAGACGACGACGAAGAAGACGACGACGAAGACGACGACGACGAAGATGACGATGATGAAGATGATGACGACGAAGACGACGACGACGAATAAGATGACGACGAAGACGACGACGACGAAGACGCCGACGACGAAGACGACGACGACGAAGACGACGACGAAGACGCCAACGACGAAGACGACGACGACGAATAAGACGACGACGAAGACGACGACGACGAAGAAGACGACGAAGAAGAAGACGATGACGAAGACGACGACGACGAAGAAGACGACGACGAAGACGACGACGACGAAGACGACGACGACGAAGACGACGACGACGAAGAAGACGACGATGAAGAAGACGGCGACGAAGAAGACGGCGACGAAGAAGACGGCGATGAAGAAGACGACGACGAAGAAGACGACGAAGAAGATGACGACGAAGACGATGATGACGAAGACGACGACGACGAAGACGCCGACGACGAAGACGACGACAAAGAAGACGACGACGAAGAAGACGACGACGAAGAAGACGACGACGAAAAAGACGACGACGAAGAAAACGCCGACGAAGAAGACGACGACGAAGACAACGACGACAAAGACGACGACGACGAAGACGACGACGACGAAGAAGAAGACGACGAAGAAGACGACGACGAAGAAGACGACGACGAAGAAGACGACGACGAAGAAGACGACGATGAAGAAGACGACGACGAAGAAGACGACGACGAAGAAGACGACGACGAAGAAGACGACGACGAAGACGACGACGACGACGAAGACGACGACGACGAAGACGACGACGACGAAGACCACGACGATGAAGACCACGACGACGAAGACCACGACGACGAAGACGACGACGACGAAGAAGACGACGACGAAGACGACGACGACAACGAAGACGACGATGAAGAAGACGACGACGAAGAAGACGACGACGAAGAAGACGACGACGAAGAAGACGACGACGACGAAGACGACGACGAAGACGACGACGACGAAGACCACGACGACGAAGACCACGACGACGAAGACCACGACGACGAAGACGACGACGATGAAGAAGACGACGACGAAGACGACGACGACGAAGAAGACGACGACGAAGACGACGACGATGAAGACGACGACCACGAAGATGCCGACGACGAAGACGACGACGATGAATAAGACGACGACGAAGTCGACGACGACGAAGACGAAGACGACGAAGAAGACGACGAAGAAGAAGACGACGACGAAGATGACGACGACGAAGAAGACGATGACGAAGACGACGACGACGAAGACGACGACGACGAAGATGACGACGACGAAGACGACGACGACGAAGAAGACGACGACGAAGACGACGACGACGAAGAAGACGACGACGAAGAAGACGACGACGAAGATGACGACGACAAAGAAGACGACGACGAAGAAGACGACGACGAAGATGACGACGACGAAGAAGACGACGACGAAGAAGACGACGACGAAGACGACGACGTTGAAGAAGACGACGACGAAGAAGACGACGCCGAAGACGACGACGAAGAAGACGACGACGAAGAAGACGACGACGAAGACGACGACGACGAAGACGACGACGACGAAGACAACGACGACGAAGACGACGACGACGAATAAGACGACGACGAAGACGATGACGACGAAGACGCCGACGACGACGAAGACGACGACGAAGTCGACGACGACGAAGACGCCAACGACGAAGACGACGACGAATAAGACGACGACGAAGACGACGACGACGAAGAAGATGACGAAGAAGAAGACGATGACGAATACGACGACGACGAAGAAGACGACGAAGAAGAAGACGACGACGAAGATGACGACGACGAAGAAGACGACGACGAAGATGCCGACGACGAAGACGACGACGACGAATAAGACGACGACGAAGACGACGACGACGAAGACGACGACGACGAAGACGACGACGACGAAGACGACGACGACGAATAAGACGACGACGAAGACGACGGCGACGAAGACGACGACGACGAAGAAGACGACGAAGAAGAAGACGACGACGAAGACGACGACGAAGAAGACGACGGCGACGAAGATGACGACGACGAAGACGACGACGACGAAGACGACGACGACGAAGACGACGACGACGAAGACGACGTCGACGAAGACGACGACGACGAAGACGACGACGACGAAGACGACGACGACGAAGATGAAGACGACGACGACGAAGACGACGATGACGAAGACGACGACGACGAAGACGACGACGACGAAGACGACGAGGACGAAGACGACGAGAATGAAGACGACGACGACGAAGACGACGACGACGAAGACGACGGCGACGAAGACGACGGCGACGAAGACGACGACGCCGAAGACGACGACGACGAAGACGACGACGACGAAGACGACGACGACGAAGACGACGACGACGAAGAAGACGACGAAGAAGAAGACGACGACGAAGATGACGACGACGAAGAAGACGACGACGAAGACGGCGACGACGAAGACGACGACGACGAATAAGACGACGACGAAGATGACGACGACGAAGACGACGACGACGAAGACGACGACGACGAAGACGACGACGACGAATAAGACGACGACGAAGACGACGGCGACGAAGACGACGACGACGAAGAAGACGACGAAGAAGAAGACGACGACGAAGACGACGACGAAGAAGACGACGACGAAGACGACGACGACGAAGACGACGACGACGAAGACGATGACGACGAAGACGACGACGACGAAGACGACGACGACGAAGACGACAACGACGAAGAAGACGACGAAGAAGAAGACGACGACGAAGATGACGACGACGAAGAAGACGACGACGAAGACGCCGACGACGAAGACGACGACGACGAATAAGACGACGACGAAGACGACGACGACGAAGACGACGACGACGAAGACGACGACGACGAAGACGACGACAACGAATAAGACGACGACGAAGAAGACGACGACGAAGAAGACGACGACGAAGAAGACGTCGACGAAGAAGACGACGACGAAGCAGACGACGACGAAGAAGACGACGACGAAGAAGACGACGACGAAGAAGACGACGACGACGAAGACGACGACGACGAAGACGACGACGACGAAGACCACGACGATGAAGACCACGACGACGAAGACCACGACGATGAAGACGACGACGACGAAGAAGACGACGACGAAGACGACGACGACAACGAAGACGACGATGAAGAAGACGACGACGAAGAAGACGACGACGAAGAAGACGACGACGAAGAAGACGACGACGACGAAGACGACGACGACGAAGACGACGACGACGAAGACGACGACGACGAAGACGACGACGACGAAGACCACGACGACGAAGACCACGACGACGAAGACCACGACGACGAAGACGACGACGATGAAGAAGACGACGACGAAGACGACGACGATGAAGAAGACGACGACGAAGACGACGACGATGAAGACGATGACGACGAAGACGCCGACGACGAAGACGACGACGATGAATAAGACGACGACGAAGATGACGACGACGAAGACGAAGACGACGAAGTAGACGATGAAGAAGAAGACGACGACGAAGACGACGACGACGAAGAAGACGATGACGAAGACGACGACGACAAAGACGACGACGACGAAGACGACGACGACGAAGACGACGACGACGAAGAAGACGACGACGAAGACGACGACGACAAAGAAGACGACGACGAAGAAGACGACGACAAAGATGACGATGACGAAGAAGACGACGACGAAGAAGACGACGACGAAGATGACGACGACGAAGAAGACGACGACGAAGAAGACGACGACGAAGACGACGACGATGAAAAAGACGACGACGAAGAAGACGACGCCGAAGACGACAACGAAGAAGACGACGACGAAGAAGACGACGACGAAGACGACGACGACGAAGACGACGACGACGAAGACGACGACGACGAAGACGACGACGACGAATAAGACGACGACGAAGACGATGACGACGAAGACGCCGACGACGACGACGACGACGACGAAGTCGACGACGACGAAGACGCCAACGACGAAGACGACGACGAATAAGACGACGACGAAGACGACGACGAAGAAGAAGACGACGAAGAAGAAGACGATGACGAATACGACGACGACGAAGAAGACGACGAAGAAGAAGACGATGACGAAGATGACGACGACGAAGAAGACGACGACGAAGACGGCGACGACGAAGACGACGACGACGAATAAGACGACGACGAAGACGACGACGACGAAGACGACGACGACGAAGACGACGACGACGAAGACGACGACGACGAATAAGACGACGACGAAGACGACGGCGACGAAGACGACGACGACGAAGAAGACGGCGAAGAAGAAGACGACGACGAAGACGACGACAAAGAAGACGACGACGACGAAGACGACGACGACGAAGACGACGACGACGAAGACGACGACGACGAAGACGACGACGACGAAGACGACGTCGACGAAGACGACGACGACGAAGACGACGACGACGAAGACGACGACGACGAAGACGAAGACGATGACGACGAAGACGACGATGACGAAGACGACGACGACGAAGACGACGACGACGAAGACGACGAGGACGAAGACCACGACGACGAAGACGACGACGACGAAGACGACGGCGACGAAGACGACGGCGACGAAGACGACGACGCCGAAGACGACGACGACGAAGACGACGACGACGAAGACGACGACGACGAAGAAGACGACGAAGAAGAAGACGACGACGAAGATGACGACGACGAAGAAGACGACGACGAAGACGTCGATGACGAAGACGACGACGACGAATAAGACGACGACGAAGACGACGACGACGAAGACGACGACGACGAAGACGACGACGACGAAGACGACGACGACGAATAAGACGACGACGAAGACGACGGCGACGAAGACGACGACGACGAAGAAGACGACGAAGAAGAAGACGACGACGAAGACGACGAAGAAGAAGACGACGACGAAGACGACGACGACGAAGACGACGACGACGAAGACGACGACGACGAAGACGACGACGACGAAGACGACGACGACGAAGAAGACGACGAAGAAGAAGACGACGACGAAGATGACGACGACGAAGAAGACGACGACGAAGACGACGACGAAGAAGACGACGACGAAGACGACGACGACGAAGACGACGACGACGAAGACGACGACGACGAAGACGACGACGACGAAGACGACGACGACGAAGACGACGACGACGAAGACGACGACGACGAAGACGACGACGACGAAGACGACGACGACGAATAAGATGACGACGAAGACGACGGCGACGAAGACGACGACGACGAAGAAGACGACGAAGAAGAAGACGACGACGAAGACGACGACGAAGAAGACGACGACGAAGACGACGACGAAGACGACGACGACGAAGACGACGACGACGAAGACGACGACGACGAAGACGACGACGACGAAGACGACGTCGACGAAGACGACGACGACGAAGACGAAGACGACGACGACGACGAAGACGACGACGACGAAGACGACGAGGACGAAGACGACGACGACGAAGACGACGACGACGAAGACGACGGCGACGAAGACGACGGCGACGAAGACGACGACGCCGAAGACGACGACGACGAAAAAGACGACGACGAAGAAGACGACGACGAAGAAGACGACGACGAAGACGACGACGACGAAGACGACGACGATGAAGAAGACGACGACGAAGACGACGACGACGAAGACGACGACGACGAAGACCACGACGACGAAGACGACGACGATGAAGAAGACGACGACGAAGACGACGACGATGAAGAAGACGACGACGAAGACGACGACGATGAAGACGACGATGACGAATAAGACGACGACGAAGACGACGACGACGAAGAAGACGACGAAGAAGAAGACGACGACGAAGACGACGACGAAGAAGACGACGACGAAGACGACGACGACGAAGACGACGACGACGAAGACGACGACGACGAAGACGACGACGACGAAGACGACGACGACGAAGAAGACGACGAAGAAGAAGACGACGACGAAGATGACGACGACGAAGAAGACGACGACGAAGACGACGACGAAGAAGACGACGACGAAGACGACGACGACGAAGACGACGACGACGAAGACGACGACGACGAAGACGACGACGAAGAAGACGACGACGACGAAGACGACGACGACGAAGACGACGACGACGAAGACGACGACGACGAAGACGACGACGACGAATAAGATGACGACGAAGACGACGGCGACGAAGACGACGACGACGAAGAAGACGACGAAGAAGAAGACGACGACGAAGACGACGACGAAGAAGACGACGACGAAGACGACGACGAAGACGACGACGACGAAGACGACGACGACGAAGACGACGACGACGAAGACGACGACGACGAAGACGACGTCGACGAAGACGACGACGACGAAGACGAAGACGAAGACGACGACGACGAAGACGACGAGGACGAAGACGACGAGGACGAAGACGACGACGACGAAGACGACGACGACGAAGACGACGGCGACGAAGACGACGGCGACGAAGACGACGACGCCGAAGACGACGACGACGAAAAAGACGACGACGAAGAAGACGACGACGAAGAAGACGACGACGAAGACGACGACGACGAAGACGACGACGACGAAGACGACGACGACAAAGAAGACGACGACGAAGACGACGACGACGAAGACGACGACGACGAAGACCACGACGACGAAGACGACGACGATGAAGAAGACGACGACGAAGACGACGACGATGAAGAAGACGACGACGAAGACGACGACGATGAAGACGACGACGACGAAGACGCCGACGACGAAGACGACGACGACGAATAAGACGATGACGAAGACGACGACGACGAAGAAGACGACGAAGAAGAAGACGACGACGAAGACGACGACGAAGAAGACGACGACGAAGACGACGACGACGAAGACGACGACGACGAAGACGACGACGACGAAGACGACGACGACGAAGACGACGACGACGAAGACGACGTCGACGAAGACGACGACGACGAAGACGACGATGACGAAGACGACGACGAAGAAGACGACGACGAAGAAGACGACGACGACGAAGACGATGACGACGAAGACGACGACGACGAAGACCACGACGATGAAGACCACGACGACGAAGACCACGACGACGAAGACGACGACGACGAAGAAGACGACGACGAAGACGACGACGACAACGAAGACGACGATGAAGAAGACGACGACGAAGAAGACGACGACGAAGAAGACGACGACGAAGAAGACGACGACGACGAAGACGACGACGACGAAGACGACGACGACGAAGACCACGACGACGAAGACCACGACGACGAAGACCACGACGACGAAGACGACGACGATGAAGAAGACGACGACGAAGACGACGACGATGAAGAAGACGACGACGAAGACGACGACGATGAATAAGACGACGACGAAGACGACGACGACGAAGACGAAGACGACGAAGAAGACGACAAAGAAGAAGACGACGACGAAGACGACGACGACGAAGAAGACGATGAGGAAGACGACGACGACAAAGACGACGACGACGAAGACGACGACGACGAAGACGACGACGACGAAGAAGACGACGACGAAGACGACGACGACAAAGAAGATGACGACGAAGAAGACGACGACGAAGATGACGACGACGAAGAAGACGACGACGAAGAAGACGACGACGAAGATGACGACGACGAAGAAGACGACGACGAAGAAGACGACGACGAAGACGACGACGATGAAGAAGACGACGACGAAGAAGACGACGCCGAAGACGACGACGAAGAAGACGACGACGAAGAAGACGACGACGAAGACGACGACGACGAAGACGACGACGACGAAGACGACGACGACGAAGAAGACGACGAAGAAGAAGACGACGACGAAGATGACGACGACGAAGAAGACGACGACGAAGACGACGACGAAGAAGACGACGACGAAGACGACGACGACGAAGACGACGACGACGAAGACGACGACGACGAAGACGACCACGACGAAGACGACGACGACGAAGACGACGACGACGAAGACGACGACGACGAAGACGACGTCGACGAAGACGACGACGACGAAGACGACGACGACGAAGACGACGACGACGAAGACGAAGACGACGACGACGAAGATGACGACGACGAAGACGACGACGACGAAGACGACGACGACGAAGACGACGAGGACGAAGACGACGACGACGAAGACGACGACGACGAAGACGACGGCGACGAAGACGACGGCGACGAAGACGACGACGCCGAAGACGACGACGACGAAAAAGACGACGACGAAGAAGACGACGACGACGAAGACGACGACGATGAAGAAGACGACGACGAAGACGACGACGATGAAGAAGACGACGACGAAGACGACGACGATGAAGACGACGACGACGAAGACGCCGACGACGAAGAGGACGACGACGAATAAGACGACGACGAAGACGACGACGACGAAGAAGACGACGAAGAAGAAGACGACGACGAAGACGACGACGAAGAAGACGACGACGAAGACGACGACGACGAAGAAGACGACGACGAAGAAGATGACGACGAAGACGACGACGACGAAGACGACGACGACGAAGACGACGACGACGAAGAAGACGACGAAGAAGAAGACGACGACGAAGAAGACGACGACGAAGAAGACGACGACGAAGAAGACGACGACGAAGAAGACGACGACGAAGAAGACGACGACGAAGAAGTCGACGACGAAGACGACGACGAAGAAGACGACGACGAAGAAGACGACGACGACGAAGACGACGACGACGAAGACGACGACGACGAAGACGACGACGACGAAGACACCGACGACGAAGGTGACGACGAAGACGACGACGACGAAGAAGATGACGACGAAGACGAGGACGACGAAGACGACGACGACGAAGACGACGACGACGAAGACGACGACGACGAAGACGACGACGAAGACGACGACGACGAAGACGACGACGACGATGACGCCGACGACGAAGACGAAGACGACGACGAAGAAGACGACGACGACGAAGACGACGACGAAGAAGACGACGACGACGAAGACGACGACGACGAAGACGACGACGACGAAGACGACGATGACGAAGACGACGACGACGAAGACGACGACGACGAAGACGACGAAGACGACGACGACGAAGACGACGACGACGAAGACGACGACGACGAAGACGACGACGACGAAGACGACGACGACGAAGACGACGACGACGAAGAAGACGACGACGAAGACGACGACGACGAAGAAGACGACGACGAAGAAGACGACGACGAAGACGACGACGAAGAAGACGACGACGAAGAAGACGACGACGAAGAAGACGACGACGAAGAAGACGACGACGAAGAAGACGACGACGAAGAAGACGACGACGAAGAAGACGACGACGAAGAAGACGACGACGAAGAAGACGACGACGAAGAAGACGACGACGAAGAAGACGACGACGAAGAAGACGACGACGAAGAAGACGACGACGAAAAAGACGACGACGAAGAAGACGACGACGAAGAAGACGACGACGAAGACGACGACGACGAAGACGACGACGACGAAGACGACGACGACGAAGAAGACGACGAAGAAGAAGACGACGACGAAGAAGACGACGACGAAGAAGACGACGACGAAGAAGACGACGACGAAGAAGACGACGACGAAGAAGACGACGACGAAGAAGACGACGACGAAGAAGACGACGACGAAGAAGACGACGACGAAGAAGACGGCGACGAAGAAGACGGCGACGAAGAAGACGACGACGAAGAAGACGACGACGAAGAAGACGACGACGAAGAAGACGACGACGAAGAAGACGACGACGAAGAAGACGACGACGAAGAAGACGACGACGAAGAAGACGACGACGAAGAAGACGACGACGAAGACGACGACGAAGAAGACGACGACGAAGAAGACGACGACGAAGAAGACGACGACGAAGAAGACGACGACGAAGAAGACGACGACGAAGAAGACGACGACGAAAAAGACGACGACGAAGAAGACGACGACGAAGAAGAGGACGACGAAGACGACGACGACGAAGACGACGACGACGAAGACGACGACGACGAAGAAGACGACGAAGAAGAAGACGACGACGAAGAAGACGACGACGAAGAAGACGACGACGAAGAAGACGACGACGAAGAAGACGACGACGAAGAAGACGACGACGAAGAAGTCGACGACGAAGAAGACGACGACGAAGAAGACGACGACGACGAAGACGACGACGACGAAGACGACGACGACGAAGACGACGACGACGAAGACACCGACGACGAAGGTGACGACGAAGACGACGACGACGAAGAAGATGACGACGAAGACGAGGACGACGAAGACGACGACGACGAAGACGACGACGACGAAGACGACGACGACGAAGACGACGACGACGAAGACGACGACGACGAAGACGACGACGACGAAGACGACGACGACGAAGACGACGACGACGAAGACGATGATGACGAAGACGACGACGACGACGAAGATGACGACGACGAAGACGACGACGACGAAGACGACGACGACGAAGACGACGACGACGAAGACGACGACGAAGACGACGACGACGAAGACGACGCCGACGAAGACGACGCCGATGAAGACGACGATGATGAAGACGACGACGACGAAGATGCCGACGACGAAGACGAAGACGACGACGAAGAAGACGACGACGACGAAGACGACGACGAAGAAGACGACGACGACGAAGACGACGACGACGAAGACGACGACGATGAAGACGACGACGACGAAGATGACGACGACGAAGACGACGAAGACGACGACGACGAAGACGACGACGACGAAGACGACGACGACGAAGACGATGACGACGAAGACGACGACGACGAAGACGACGACGACGAAGACGACGACGACGAAGACGACGACGACGAAGAAGACGACGACGAAGACGACGACGACGAAGAAGACGACGACGAAGAAGACGACGACGAAGACGACGACGACAAAGATGACGACGACGAAGACGACGATGACGAAGAAGACGACGACGAAGACGACGACGACGAAGAAGACGACGACGAAGAAGACGATGACGAAGACGACGACGAAGACGACGACGACGAAGACGATGACGACGAAGACGACGACGACGAAGAAGACGGCGACGAAGACGACGACGACGACGAAGAAGACGACGACGAAGAAGACGACGACGAAGAAGACGACGACGAAGAAGACGACGACGAAGAAGACGACGACGAAGAAGACGAGGACGAAGAAGACGGCGACGAAGAAGACGGCGACGAAGAAGACGACGACGAAGAAGACGACGACGAAGAAGACGACGACGAAGTCGACGACGAAGACGCCAACGACGAAGACGACGACGACGAATAAGATGACGATGAAGACGACGACGACGAAGAAGACGACGAAGAAGAAGACGATGACGAAGACGACGACGATGAAGAAGACGACGACGAAGACGACGACGACGAAGACGACGACGACGAAGACGACGACGACGAAGACGACAACGACGAAGACGACGACGACGAAGACCACGACGACGAAGACCACGACGACGAAGACGACGATGATGAAGAAGACGACGACGAAGACGACGACGATGAAGAAGACCACGACGAAGACGACGACGATGAAGACGACGACGAATAAGACGACGACGAAGACGACGACGACGAAGAAGACGACGAAGAAGAAGACGACGACGAAGACGACGACGACAAAGAAGACGACGACGAAGACGACGACGACGAAGACGACGACGACGAAGACGACGACGACGAAGAAGACGGCGCCGAAGAACACGGCGATGAAGAAGACGACGACGAAGAAGACGACGACAAAGAAGACGACGACGAAGACGATGACGACGAAGACGACGACGACGAAGACGCCGACGACGAAGACGACGACGAAGAAGACGACGACGAAGAAGACGACGACGAAGAAGACGACGACGAAAAAGACGACGACGAAGAAAACGACGACGAAGAAGACGACGACGAAGACGACGACGACAAAGACGACGACGACGAAGACTACGACGACGAAGAAGACGACGACGAAGAAGACGACGACGAAGAAGACAACGACGAAGAAGACGACGACGACGACGAAGAAGACGACGACGAAGAAGACGACGACGAAGAAGACGACGACGAAGAAGACGACGACGACGAAGACGACGACGACGAAGACGACGACGACGAAGACCACGACGATGAAGACCACGACGCCGAAGACCACGACGACGAAGACGACGACGACGAAGAAGACGACGACGAAGACGACGACGACAACGAAGACGACGATGAAGACGACGACGACGAAGACGCCGACGACAAAGACGCCGACGACGAAGACGACGACGACGAATAAGACGACGACGAAGACGACGACGACGAAGACGACGACGACGAAGAAGACGACGAAGAAGAAGACGACGACGAAGACGACGACGACGAAGAAGAGGACGACGAAGACGACGACGACGAAGACGACGACGACGAATAAGACGACGACGAAGACGACGACGACGAAGACGACGACGACGAAGACGACGACGACGAAGACGACGATGACGAATAAGACGACGACGAAGACGACGACGACGAAGACGACGACGACGAAGAAGACGACGAAGAAGAAGACGACGACGAAGACGACGACGAAGAAGACGAAGACGACGACGACGAAGAAGACGACGACGAAGAAGACGATGACGAAGACGACGACGAAGACGACGACGACGAAGACGACGACGACGAAGACGACGACGACGAAGAAGACGGCGAGGAAGACGATGACGACGACGAAGAAGACGACGACGAAGAAGACGACGACGAAGAAGACGACGACGAAGAAGACGACGATGAAGAAGACGACGACGAAGAAGACGACGACGAAGAAGACGGCGACGAAGAAGACGGCGACGAAGAAGACGACGACGAAGAAGACGACGACGAAGAAGACGACGACGATGAAGACGACGACGAAGAAGACGACGACGAAGAAGATGACGGCGAAGAAGACGACGACGAAGAAGACGACGACGAAGAAGACGACGACGAAGAAGACGACGACGAAGAAGACGACGACGAAGACGACGACGAAGAAGACGACGACGAAGAAGAAGACGACGACGAAGACGACGACAACGAAGAAGACGACGACGAAGACGACGACGACGAAGACGACGACGACGAAGACGACGACGACGAAGACGACGACGACGAAGACGCCGACGACGAAGACGACGACGACGAATAAGACGACGACGAAGACGACGACGACGAAGACGAAGACGACGAAGAAGACGACGAAGAAGAAGATGACGACGAAGACGACGACGACGAAGAAGACGACGACGAAGACGACGACGACGAAGATGACGACGACGAAGACGACGGCGACGAAGAAGACGACGACGAAGAAGATGACGACGAAGATGACGACGATGAAGAAGACGACGACGAAGAAGACGACGACGAAGACGACGACGACGAAGAAGACGACGACGAAGAAGACGACGACGTAGACGACGACGACGAAGAAGACGACGACGAAGAAGACGACGCCGAAGACGACGACAAAGAAGACGACGACGAAGAAGATGACGACGAAGACGACGACGACGAAGACGATGACGACGAAGACGACGACGACGAAGACGACGACGACGAATAAGATGACGACGAAGACGACGACGACGAAGAGGCCGACGACGAAGACGACGACGACGAAGACGACGACGAAGACGCCAACGACGAAGAAGACGACGACGAATAAGACGACGACGAAGACGACGACGACGAAGAAGACGACGAAGAAGAAGACGATGACGAAGACGACGACGACGAAGAAGACGACGAAGACGATGACGACGAAGACGACGACGACGAAGACGACGACGACGAATAAGATGACGACGAAGACGACGACGACGAAGAGGCCGACGACGAAGACGACGACGACGAAGACGACGACGAAGACGCCAACGACGAAGAAGACGACGACGAATAAGACGACGACGAAGACGACGACGACGAAGAAGACGACGAAGAAGAAGACGATGACGAAGACGACGACGACGAAGAAGACGACGACGAAGACGACTACGACGAAGACGACAACGACGAAGACGACGACGACGAAGAAGACGACGACGAAAAAGACGACGACGAAGAAGACGGCGACGAAGAACACGGCGATGAAGAAGACGACGACGAAGAAGACGACGACGAAGAAGATGACGACGAAGATGATGACGACGAAGACGACGACGACGAAGACGCCGACGACGAAGACGACGACAAAGAAGACGACGACGAAGAAGACGACGACGAAGAAGACGACGACGAAAAAGACAACGACGAAGAAAACGCCGACGAAGAAGATGACAACGAAGACGACGACGACAAAGACGATGACGACGAAGACGACGACGACGAAGAAGAAGACGACGAAGAAGACGACGACGAAGAAGACGACGACAAAGAAGACGACGACGAAGAAGACGACTACGAAGAAGACGACGACGAAGAAGACGACGACGAAGAAGACGACGACGAAGAAGACGACGACGAAGAAGACGACGACGACGAAGACGACGACGATGAAGACGACGACGACGAAGACCACGACGACGAAGACCACGACGACGAAGACCACGACGACGAAGACGACGACGACGAAGAAGACGACGATGAAGACGACGACGACAACGAAGACGACGATGAAGAAGACGACGACGAAGAAGACGACGACGAAGAAGACGACGACGAAGAAGACGACGACGACGAAGACGACGACGACGAAGACGACGACGACGAAGACCACGACGACGAAGACCACGACGACGAAGACCACGACGACGAAGACGACGACGATGAAGAAGACGACGACGAAGACGACGACGATGAAGAAGACGACGACGAAGACGACGACGACGAAAAAGCCGACGACGAAGACGACGACGACGAAGAAGACGACGACGAAGACGACGACGACGAAGACGACGACGACGAAGACGACGACGACAAAGAAGACGACGACGAAGACGACGACGATGAAGACGACGACGACGAAGACCACGACGACGAAGACGACGACGATGAAGAAGACGACGACGAAGACGACGACGATGAAGAAGACGACGACGAAGACGACGACGATGAAGACGACGACGACGAAGACGCCGACGACGAAGACGACGACGACGAATAAGACGATGACGAAGACGACGACGACGAAGACGAAGACGACGAAGAAGACGACAAAGAAGAAGATGACGACGAAGACGACGACGACGAAGAAGACGACGACGAAGACGACGACGACGAAGACGACGACGACGAAGACGACGGCGACGAAGAAGACGACGACGAAGAAGACGACGACGAAGATGACGACGATGAAGAAGACGACGACGAAGAAGACGACGACGAAGACGACGACGACGAAGAAGATGACGACGAAGAAGACGACGACGTAGACGATGACGACGAAGAAGACGATGACGAAGAAGACGACGCCGAAGACGATGACAAAGAAGACGATGACGAAGAAGACGACGACGAAGACGACGACGACGAAGATGACGATGATGAAGATGACAACGACGAAGACGACGACGACGAATAAGATGACGACGAAGACGACGACGACGAAGACGCCGACGACGAAGACGACGACGACGAAGACGACGACGAAGACGCCAACGACGAAGACGACGACGACGAATAAGACGACGACGAAGACGACGACGACGAAGAAGACGACGAAGAAGAAGACGATGACGAAGACGACGACAACGAAGAAGACGACGACGAAGACGACGACGACGAAGACGACGACGACGAAGATGACGACGACGAAGACGACGACGACGAAGACGCCGACGACGAAGACGACGACGACGAATAAGACGACGACGAAGACGACGACGACGAAGACGAAGACGACGAAGAAGACGACGAAGAAGAAGATGACGACGAAGACGACGACGACGAAGAAGACGACGACGAAGACGACGACGACGAAGACGACGACGACGAAGACGACGGCGACGAAGAAGACGACGACGAAGAAGACGACGACGAAGATGACGACGATGAAGACGACAACCACGAAGATGCCGACGACGAAGACGACGACGATGAATAAGACGACGACGAAGACGACGACGACGAAGACGAAGACGAAGACGACGACGACGAAGACGACGACGACGAAGATGACGACGACGAAGACGACGACGACGAAGAAGACGACGACGAAGACGACGACGACGAAGAAGACGACGACGAAGAAGACGACGACGAAGATGACGACGACGAAGAAGACGACGACGAAGAAGACGACGACGAAGATGACGACGACGAAGAAGACGACGACGAAGAAGACGACGACGAAGACGACGACGTTGAAGAAGACGACGACGAAGAAGACGACGCCGAAGACGACGACGAAGAAGACGACGACGAAGAAGACGACGACGAAGACGACGACGACGAAGACGACGACGACGAAGACAACGACGACGAAGACGACGACGACGAATAAGACGACGACGAAGACGATGACGACGAAGACGCCGACGACGACGAAGACGACGACGAAGTCGACGACGACGAAGACGCCAACGACGAAGACGACGACGAATAAGACGACGACGAAGACGACGACGACGAAGAAGACGACGAAGAAGAAGACGATGACGAATACGACGACGACGAAGAAGACGACGAAGAAGAAGACGACGACGAAGATGACGACGACGAAGAAGACGACGACGAAGACGACGACGACGAAGACGACGACGACGAATAAGACGACGACGAAGACGACGGCGACGAAGACGACGACGACGAAGAAGACGACGAAGAAGAAGACGACGACGAAGACGACGACGAAGAAGACGACGACGACGAAGATGACGACGACGAAGACGACGACGACGAAGACGACGACGACGAAGACGACGACGACGAAGACGACGTCGACGAAGACGACGACGACGAAGACGACGACGACGAAGACGACGACGACGAAGATGAAGACGACGACGACGAAGACGACGATGACGAAGACGACGACGACGAAGACGACGACGACGAAGACGACGAGGACGAAGACGACGAGAATGAAGACGACGACGACGAAGACGACGACGACGAAGACGACGGCGACGAAGACGACGGCGACGAAGACGACGACGCCGAAGACGACGACGACGAAGACGACGACGACGAAGACGACGACGACGAAGACGACGACGACGAAGAAGACGACGAAGAAGAAGACGACGACGAAGATGACGACGACGAAGAAGACGACGACGAAGACGGCGACGACGAAGACGACGACGACGAATAAGACGACGACGAAGATGACGACGACGAAGACGACGACGACGAAGACGACGACGACGAAGACGACGACGACGAATAAGACGACGACGAAGACGACGGCGACGAAGACGACGACGACGAAGAAGACGACGAAGAAGAAGACGACGACGAAGACGACGACGAAGAAGACGACGACGAAGACGACGACGACGAAGACGACGACGACGAAGACGATGACGACGAAGACGACGACGACGAAGACGACGACGACGAAGACGACAACGACGAAGAAGATGACGAAGAAGAAGACGACGACGAAGATGACGACGACGAAGAAGACGACGACGAAGACGCCGACGACGAAGACGACGACGACGAATAAGACGACGACGAAGACGACGACGACGAAGACGACGACGACGAAGACGACGACGACGAAGACGACGACAACGAATAAGACGACGACGAAGAAGACGACGACGAAGAAGACGACGACGAAGAAGACGTCGACGAAGAAGACGACGACGAAGCAGACGACGACGAAGAAGACGACGACGAAGAAGACGACGACGAAGAAGACGACGACGACGAAGACGACGACGACGAAGACGACGACGACGAAGACCACGACGATGAAGACCACGACGACGAAGACCACGACGACGAAGACGACGACGACGAAGAAGACGACGACGAAGACGACGACGACAACGAAGACGACGATGAAGAAGACGACGACGAAGAAGATGACGACGAAGAAGACGACGACGAAGAAGACGACGACGACGAAGACGACGACGACGAAGACGACGACGACGAAGACGACGACGACGAACACGACGACGACGAAGACCACGACGACGAAGACCACGACGACGAAGACCACGACGACGAAGACGACGACGATGAAGGAGACGACGACGAAGACGACGACGATGAAGACGACGACGAAGACGACGACGATGAAGACGATGACGATGAAGACGCCGACGACGAAGACGACGACGATGAATAAGACGACGACGAAGACGACGACGACGAAGACGAAGACGACGAAGTAGACGATGAAGAAGAAGACGACGACGAAGACGACGACGACGAAGAAGACGATGACGAAGACGACGACGACAAAGACGACGACGACGAAGACGACGACGACGAAGACGACGACGACGAAGAAGACGACGACGAAGACGACGACGACAAAGAAGACGACGACGAAGAAGACGACGACAAAGATGACGATGACGAAGAAGACGACGACGAAGAAGACGACGACGAAGATGACGACGATGAAGAAGACGACGACGAAGAAGACGACGACGAAGACGACGACGATGAAAAAGACGACGACGAAGAAGACGACGCCGAAGACGACAACGAAGAAGACGACGACGAAGAAGACGACGACGAAGACGACGACGACGAAGACGACGACGACGAAGACGACGACGACGAAGACGACGACGACGAATAAGACGACGACGAAGACGATGACGACGAAGACGCCGACGACGACGATGACGAAGACGCCAACGACGAAGACGACGACGAATAAGACGACGACGAAGACGACGACGAAGAAGAAGACGACGAAGAAGAAGACGATGACGAATACGACGACGACGAAGAAGACGACGAAGAAGAAGACGATGACGAAGATGACGACGACGAAGAAGACGACGACGAAGACGGCGACGACGAAGACGACGACGACGAATAAGACGACGACGAAGACGACGACGACGAAGGCGACGACGACGAAGACGACGACGACGAAGACGACGACGACGAATAAGACGACGACGAAGACGACGGCGACGAAGACGACGACGACGAAGAAGACGGCGAAGAAGAAGACGACGACGAAGACGACGACAAAGACGACGACGACGAAGACGACGACGATGAAGACGACGACGACGAAGACGACGACGACGAAGACGACGACGACGAAGACGACGTCGACGAAGACGACGACGACGAAGACGACGACGACGAAGACGACGACGACGAAGACGAAGACGACGACGACGAAGACGACGATGACGAAGACGACGACGACGAAGACGACGACGACGAAGACGACGAGGACGAAGACCACGACGACGAAGACGACGACGACGAAGACGACGGCGACGAAGACGACGGCGACGAAGACGACGACGCCGAAGACGACGACGACGAAGACGACGACGACGAAGACGACGACGACGAAGAAGACGACGAAGAAGAAGACGACGACGAAGATGACGACGACGAAGAAGACGACGACGAAGACGGCGATGACGAAGACGACGACGACGAATAAGACGACGACGAAGACGACGACGACGAAGACGACGACGACGAAGACGACGACGACGAAGACGACGACGACGAATAAGACGACGACGAAGACGACGGCGACGAAGACGACGACGACGAAGAAGACGACGAAGAAGAAGACGACGACGAAGACGACGAAGAAGAAGACGACGACGAAGACGATGACGACGAAGACGACGACGACGAAGACGACGACGACGAAGACGACGACGACGAAGACGACGACGACGAAGACGACGACGACGAAGAAGACGACGAAGAAGAAGACGACAACGAAGATGACGACGACGAAGAAGACGACGACGAAGACGACGACGAAGAAGACGACGACGAAGACGACGACGACGAAGACGACGACGACGAAGACGACGACGACGAAGACGACGACGACGAAGACGACGACGACGAAGACGACGACGACGAAGACGACGACGACGAAGACGACGACGACGAAGACGACGACGACGAATAAGATGACGACGAAGACGACGGCGACGAAGACGACGACGACGAAGAAGACGACGAAGAAGAAGACGACGACGAAGACGACGACGAAGAAGACGACGACGAAGACGACGACGAAGACGACGACGACGAAGACGACGACGACGAAGACGACGACGACGAAGACGACGACGACGAAGACGACGTCGACGAAGACGACGACGACGAAGACGAAGACGACGACGACGAAGACGACGACGACGAAGACGACGAGGACGAAGACGACGACGACGAAGACGACGACGACGAAGACGACGGCGACGAAGACGACGGCGACGAAGACGACGACGCCGAAGACGACGACGACGAAAAAGACGACGACGAAGAAGACGACGACGAAGAAGACGACGACGAAGACGACGACGACGAAGACGACGACGACGAAGACGACGACGACGAAGACGACGACGACGAAGACGACGACGACGAAGACCACGACGACGAAGACGACGACGATGAAGAAGACGACGACGAAGACGACGACGATGAAGAAGACGACGACGAAGACGACGACGATGAAGACGACGACGACGAAGACGCCGACGACGAAGACGACGACGACGAATAAGACGACGACGAAGACGACGACGACGAAGAAGACGACGAAGAAGAAGACGACGACGAAGACGACGACGAAGAAGACGACGACGAAGACGATGACGACGAAGACGACGACGACGAAGACGACGACGACGAAGACGACGACGACGAAGACGACGACGACGAAGAAGACGACGAAGAAGAAGACGACGACGAAGATGACGACGACGAAGAAGACGACGACGAAGACAACGACGAAGAAGACGACGACGAAGACGACGACGACGAAGACGACGACGATGAAGACGACCGCGACGAAGACGACGACGACGAAGACGACGACGACGAAGACGACGACGACGAAGACGACGACGACGAAGACGACGACGACGAAGACGACGACGACGAATAAGATGACGACGAAGACGACGGCGACGAAGACGACGACGACGAAGAAGACGACGAAGAAGAAGACGACGACGAAGACGACGACGAAGAAGACGACGACGAAGACGACGACGAAGACGACGACGACGAAGACGACGACGACGAAGACGACGACGACGAAGACGACGACGACGAAGACGACGTCGACGAAGACGACGACGACGAAGACGAAGACGAAGACGACGACGACGAAGACGACGACGACGAAGACGACGAGGACGAAGACGACGACGACGAAGACGACGACGACGAAGACGACGGCGACGAAGACGACGGCGACGAAGACGACGACGCCGAAGACGACGACGACGAAAAAGACGACGACGAAGAAGACGACGACGAAGAAGACGACGACGAAGACGACGACGACGAAGACGACGACGACGAAGACGACGACGACGAAGAAGATGACGACGAAGACGACGACGACGAAGACGACGACGACGAAGACCACGACGACGAAGACGACGACGATGAAGAAGACGACGACGAAGACGACGACGATGAAGAAGACGACGACGAAGACGACGACGATGAAGACGACGACGACGAAGACGCCGACGACGAAGACGACGACGACGAATAAGACGACGACGAAGACGATGACGACGAAGAAGACGACGAAGAAGAAGACGACGACGAAGACGACGACGAAGAAGACGACGACGAAGACGACGACGACGAAGACGACGACGACGAAGACGACGACGACGAAGACGACGACGACGAAGACGACGACGACGAAGACGACGTCGACGAAGACGACGACGAAGAAGACGACGACGAAGACGACGACGACGAAGACGACGACGACGAAGACGACGACGACGAAGACGACGACGACGAAGACGACGACGAAGACGACGACGACGAAGACGACGACGACGAAGACGACGACGACGAATAAGACGACGACGAAGACGACGGCGACGAAGACGACGACGACGAAGACGACAACGACGAATAAGACGACGACGAAGACGACGGCGACGAAGACGACGACGATGAAGAAGACGACGAAGAAGAAGACGACGACGAAGACGACGACGAAGAAGACGACGACGAAGACGACGACGACGAAGACGATGACGACGAAGACGACGACGACGAAGACGACGACGACGAAGACGACGTCGACGAAGACGACGACGACGAAGACGACGACGACGAAGACGACGACGACGAAGACGAAGACGACGACGACGAAGACGACGACGACGAAGACGACGACGACGAAGACGACGACAACGAAGACAACGAGGACGAAGACGACGACGACGAAGACGACGACGACGAAGACGACGGCGACGAAGACGACGGCGACGAAGACGATGACGCCGAAGACGACGACGACGAAAAAGACGACGACGAAGAAGACGACGACGACGAAGACGACGACGATGAAGAAGACGACGACGAAGACGACGACGATGAAGAAGACGACGACGAAGACGACGACGATGAAGACGACGACGACGAAGACGCCGACGACGAAGACGACGACGACGAATAAGATGACGACGAAGACGACGACGACGAAGAAGACGACGAAGAAGAAGACGACGACGAAGACGACGACGAAGAAGACGACGACGAAGACGACGACGACGAAGACGACGACGACGAAGACGACGACGACGAAGACGACGACGACGAAGACGACGACGACGAAGACGACGACGACGAAGACGACGTCGACGAAGACGACGACGACGAAGACGACGACGATGAAGACGACGACGAAGAAGACGACGACGAAGAAGACGACGACGACGAAGACGACGACGACGAAGACGACGACGACGAAGACCACGACGACGAAGACCACGACGACGAAGACCACGACGACGAAGACGACGACGACGAAGAAGACGACGACTAAGACGACGACGACAACGAAGACGACGATGAAGAAGACGACGACGAAGAAGACGACGACGAAGAAGACGACGACGAAGAAGACGACAACGACGAAGACGACGACGACGAAGACGACGACGACGAAGACCACGACGACGAAGACCACGACGACGAAGACCACGACGACGAAGACGACGACGATGAAGAAGACGACGACGAAGACGACGACGATGAAGAAGACGACGACGAAGACGACGACGATGAAGACGACGATGACGAAGACGCCGACGACGAAGACGACGACGATGAATAAGACGACGACGAAGACGACGACGACGAAGACGAAGACGACGAAGAAGACGACGAAGAAGAAGACGACGACGAAGACGACGACGACGAAGAAGACGATGACGAAGACGACGACGACAAAGACGACGACGACGAAGACGACGACGACGAAGACGACGACGACAAAGACGACGACGACGAAGACGACGACGACAAAGAAGACGACGACGAAGAAGACGACGACGAAGATGACGACGACGAAGAAGACGACGACGAAGAAGACGACGACGAAGATGACGACGACGAAGAAGACGACGACGAAGAAGACGACGACGAAGACGACGACGATGAAGAAGACGACGACGAAGACGACGACGATGAAGACGACGACGACGAAGACGCCGACGACGAAGACGACGACGACGAATAAGATGACGACGAAGACGACGACGACGAAGAAGACGACGAAGAAGAAGACGACGACGAAGACGACGACGAAGAAGACGACGACGAAGACGACGACGACGAAGACGACGACGACGAAGACGACGACGACGAAGACGACGACGACGAAGACGACGACGACGAAGACGACGACGACGAAGACGACGTCGACGAAGACGACGACGACGAAGACGACGACGACGAAGACGACGACGACGACGAAGACGACGACGAAGAAGACGACGACGAAGACGACGACGACGAGACGACGACGACGAAGACCACGACGACGAAGACCACGACGACGAAGACCACGACGACGAAGACGACGACGACGAAGAAGACGACGACTAAGACGACGACGACAACGAAGACGACGATGAAGAAGACGACGACGAAGAAGACGACGACGAAGAAGACGACGACGAAGAAGACGACAACGACGAAGACGACGACGACGAAGACGACGACGACGAAGACCACGACGACGAAGACGACGACGATGAAGAAGACGACGATGAAGACGACGACGATGAAGAAGACGACGACGAAGACGACGACGATGAAGACGACGATGACGAAGACGCCGACGACGAAGACGACGACGATGAATAAGACGACGAAGAAGACGACGAAGAAGAAGACGACGACGAAGACGACGACGACGAAGAAGACGATGACGAAGACGACGACGACAAAGACGACGACGACGAAGACGACGACGACGAAGACGACGACGACAAAGACGACGACGACGAAGACGACGACGACAAAGAAGACGACGACGAAGAAGACGACGACGAAGATGACGACGACGAAGAAGACGACGACGAAGAAGACGACGACGAAGATGACGACGACGAAGAAGACGACGACGAAGAAGACGACGACGAAGACGACGACGATGAAGAAGACGACGACGAAGAAGACGACGCCGAAGACGACGACGAAGAAGACGACGACGAAGAAGACGACGACGAAGACGACGACGACGAAGACGACGACGACGAATAAGACGACGACGAAGACGATGACGACGAAGACGCCGACGACGACGACGACGACGACGAAGTCGACGACGACGAAGACGCCAACGACGAAGACGACGATGAATAAGAGGACGACGAAGACGACGACGACGAAGAAGACGACGAAGAAGAAGACGATGACGAATACGACGACGACGAAGAAGACGACGAAGAAGAAGACGACGACGAAGATGACGACGATGAAGAAGACGACGACGAAGACGCCGACGACGAAGACGACGACGACGAATAAGACGACGACGAAGACGACGACGACGAAGACGACGACGACGAAGACGACGACGACGAAGACGACGACGACGAATAAGACGACGACGAAGACGACGGCGACGAAGACGACGACGACGAAGAAGACGGCGAAGAAGAAGACGACGACGAAGACGACGACAAAGAAGACGACGACGACGAAGACGACGACGACGAAGACGACGACGACGAAGACGACGACGACGAAGACGACGACGAAGAAGACGACGTCGACGAAGACGACGACGACGAAGACGACGACGACGAAGACGATGACGACGAAGACGAAGACGACGACGACGAAGACGACGATGACGAAGACGACGACGACGAAGACGACGACGACGAAGACGACGAGGACGAAGACGACGACGACGAAGACGACGACGACGAAGACGACGGCGATGAAGACGACGGCGACGAAGACGACGACGCCGAAGACGACGACGACGAAGACGACGACGACGAAGACGACGACGACGAAGACGACGACGACGAAGAAGACGACGAAGAAGAAGACGACGACGAAGATGACGACGACGAAGAAGACGACGACGAAGACGGCGACGACGAAGACGACGACGACGAATAAGACGACGACGAAGACGACGACGACGAAGACGACGACGACGAAGACGACGACGACGAAGACGACGACGACGAATAAGACGACGACGAAGACGACGGCGACGAAGACGACGACGACGAAGAAGACGACGAAGAAGAAGACGACGACGAAGACGACGACGAAGAAGACGACGACGAAGACGACGACGACGAAGACGACGACGACGAAGACGACGACGACGAAGACGACGACGACGAAGACGACGACGACGAAGACGACGACGACGAAGAAGACGACGAAGAAGAAGACGACGACGAAGATGACGACGACGAAGAAGACGACGACGAAGACGACGACGAAGAAGACGACGACGAAGACGACGACGACGAAGACGACGACGACGAAGACGACGACGACGAAGACGATGACGACGAAGACGACGACGACGAAGACGACGACGACGAAGACGACGACGACGAAGACGACGACGATGAAGACGACGACGACGAATAAGATGATGACGAAGACGACGGCGATGAAGACGACGACGACGAAGAAGACGACGAAGAAGAAGACGACGACGAAGACGACGACGAAGAAGATGACGACGAAGACGACGACGACGAAGACGACGACGACGAATAAGACGACGACGAAGACGACGGCGACGAAGACGACGACGACGAAGAAGACGACGAAGAAGAAGACGACGACGAAGACGACGACGAAGAAGACGACGACGAAGACGACGACGACGAAGACGACGACGACGAAGACGACGACGACGAAGACGACGACGACGAAGACGACGACGACGAAGACGACGACGACGAAGAAGACGACGAAGAAGAAGACGACGACGAAGATGACGACGACGAAGAAGACGACGACGAAGACGACGACGAAGAAGACGACGACGAAGACGACGACGACGAAGACGACGACGACGAAGACGACGACGACGAAGACGATGACGACGAAGACGACGACGACGAAGACGACGACGACGAAGACGACGACGACGAAGACGACGACGACGAAGACGACGACGACGAATAAGATGATGACGAAGACGACGGCGATGAAGATGACGACGACGAAGAAGACGACGAAGAAGAAGACGACGACGAAGACGACGACGAAGAAGATGACGACGAAGACGACGACGACGAAGACGACGACGACGAAGACGACGACGACGAAGACGACGACGACGAAGACGACGACGACGAAGACGACGTCGACGAAGACGACGACGACGAAGACGATGACGGCGAAGACGACGACGACGAAGACGAAGACGACGAGGACGAAGACGACGACGACGAAGACGACGACGACGAAGACGACGACGACGAAGACGACGAGGACGAAGACGACGACGACGAAGACGACGACGACGAAGACGACGGCGACGAAGACGACGGCGACGAAGACGACGACGCCGAAGACGACGACGACGAAAAAGACGACGACGAAGAAGACGACGACGAAGAAGACGACGACGAAGACGACGACGACGAAGACGACGACGACGAAGACGACGACGACGAAGAAGACGACGACGAAGACGACGACGACGAAGACGACGACGACGAAGACCACGACGACGAAGACGACGACGATGAAGAAGACGACGACGAAGACGACGACGATGAAGAAGACGACGACGAAGACGACGACGATGAAGATGACGACAACGAAGACGCCGACGACGAAGACGACGACGATGAATAAGACGACGACGAAGACGACGACGACGAAGACGAAGACGACGAAGAAGACGACGAAGAAGAAGACGACGACGAAGACGACGACGACGAAGAAGACGATGACGAAGACGACGACGACAAAGACGACGACGACGAAGACGACGACGACGAAGACGACGACGACAAAGACGACGACGACGAAGACGACGACGACAAAGAAGACGACGACGAAGAAGACGACGACGAAGATGACGACGACGAAGAAGACGACGACGAAGAAGACGACGACGAAGATGACGACGACGAAGAAGACGACGACGAAGAAGACGACGACGAAGACGACGACGATGAAGAAGACGACGACGAAGAAGACGACGCCGAAGACGACGACGAAGAAGACGACGACGAAGAAGACGACGACGAAGACGACGACGACGAAGACAACGACGACGAAGACGACGACGACGAAGACGACGACGACGAATAAGACGACGACGAAGACGATGACGACGAAGACGCCGACGACGACGACGACGACGACGAAGTCGACGACGACGAAGACGCCAACGACGAAGACGACGACGAATAAGAGGACGACGAAGACGACGACGACGAAGAAGACGACGAAGAAGAAGACGATGACGAATACGACGACGACGAAGAAGACGACGAAGAAGAAGACGACGACGAAGATGACGACGACGAAGAAGACGACGACGAAGACGCCGACGACGAAGACGACGACGACGAATAAGACGACGCCGAAGACGACGACGACGAAGACGACGACGACGAAGACGACGACGACGAAGACGACGACGACGAATAAGACGACGACGAAGACGACGGCGACGAAGACGACGACGACGAAGAAGACGGCGAAGAAGAAGACGACGACGAAGACGACGACAAAGAAGACGACGACGACGAAGACGACGACGACGAAGACGACGACGACGAAGACGACGACGACGAAGACGACGACGACGAAGACGACGTCGACGAAGACGACGACGACGAAGACGACGACGACGAAGACGATGACGACGAAGACGAAGACGACGACGACGAAGACGACGATGAGGAAGACGACGACGATGAAGACGACGACGACGAAGACGACGAGGACGAAGACGACGACGACGAAGACGACGACGACGAAGACGACGGCGACGAAGACGACGGCGACGAAGACGACGACGCCGAAGACGACGACGACGAAGACGACGACGACGAAGACGACGACGACGAAGACGATGACGACGAAGAAGACGACGAAGAAGAAGACGACGACGAAGATGACGACGACGAAGAAGACGACAACGAAGACGGCGACGACGAAGACGACGACGACGAATAAGACGACGACGAAGACGACGACGACGAAGACGACGACGACGAAGACGACGACGACGAAGACGACGACGACGAATAAGACGACGACGAAGACGACGGCGACGAAGACGACGACGACGAAGAAGACGACGAAGAAGAAGACGACGACGAAGACGACGACGAAGAAGACGACGACGAAGACGACGACGACGAAGACGACGACGACGAAGACGACGACGACGAAGACGACGACGACGAAGACGACGACGACGAAGACGACGACGAGGAAGAAGACGACGAAGAAGAAGACGACGACGAAGATGACGACGACGAAGAAGACGACGACGAAGACGACGACGAAGAAGACGACGACGAAGACGACGACGACGAAGACGACGACGACGAAGACGACGACGACGAAGACGACGACGACGAAGACGACGACGACGAAGACGACGACGACGAAGACGACGACGACGAAGACGACGACGACGAAGACGACGACGACGAATAAGATGATGACGAAGACGACGGCGACGAAGACGACGACGACGAAGAAGACGACGAAGAAGAAGACGACGACGAAGACGACGACGAAGAAGACGACGACGAAGACGACGACGACGAAGACGAAGACGACGAAGACGACGACGACGAAGACGACGACGACGAAGACGACGACGACGAAGACGACGTCGACGAAGACGACGACGACGAAGACGACGAGGACGAAGACGACGACGACGAAGACGACGACGACGAAGACGACGGCGACGAAGACGACGGCGACGAAGACGACGACGCCGAAGACGACGACGACGAAAAAGACGACGACGAAGAAGACGACGACGAAGAAGACGACGACGAAGACGACGACGACGAAGACGACGACGACGAAGACGATGACGACGAAGAAGACGACGACGAAGACGACGACGACGAAGACGACGACGACGAAGACCACGACGACGAAGACGACGACGATGAAGAAGACGACGACGAAGACGACGACGATGAAGAAGACGACGACGAAGACGACGACGATGAAGACGACGACGACGAAGACGCCGACGACGAAGACGACGACGACGAATAAGACGACGACGAAGACGACGACGACGACGAAGAAGACGACGAAGAAGAAGACGACGACGAAGACGACGACGAAGAAGACGACGACGAAGACGAGGACGACGAAGACGAGGACGACGAAGACGACGACGACGAAGACGACGACGACGAAGACGACGACGACGAAGACGACGTCGACGAAGACGACGACGACGAAGACGACGATGACGAAGACGACGACGACGAAGACGAAGACGACGACGACGAAGACGACGACGACGAAGACGACGACGACGAAGACGACGACGACGAAGACGACGAGGACGAAGACGACGACGACGAAGACGACGACGACGAAGACGACGGCGACGAAGACGACGGCGACGAAGACGACGACGCTGAAGACGACGACGACGAAAAAGACGACGACGAAGAAGACGACGACGAAGAAGACGACGACGAAGACGACGACGACGAAGACGACGACGACGAAGACGACGACGATGAAGAAGACGACGACGAAGACGACGACGACGAAGACGACGACGACGAAGACCACGACGACGAAGACGACGACGATGAAGAAGACGACGACGAAGACGACGACGATGAAGAAGACGACGACGAAGACGACGACGATGAAGACGATGACGATGAAGACGCCGACGACGAAGACGACGACGACGAATAAGACGACGACGAAGACGACGACGACGAAGACGAAGACGACGAAGAAGACGACGAAGAAGAAGATGACGACGAAGACGACGACGACGAAGAAGACGACGACGAAGACGACGACGACGAAGACGACGACGACGAAGACGACGGCGACGAAGAAGACGACGACGAAGAAAAGGACGACGAAGATGACGACGATGAAGAAGACGACGACGAAGAAGACGACGACGAAGACGACGACGACGAAGAAGACGACGATGAAGAAGACGACGACGTAGACGACGACGACGAAGAAGACGATGACGAAGAAGACGACGCCGAAGACGACGACGAAGAAGACGACGACGAAGAAGACGACGACGAAGACGACGACGACGAAGACGACGACGACGAAAACGACGACGACGAAGACGACGACGACGAATAAGATGACGACGAAGACGACGACGACGAAGATGCCGACGACGAAGACGACGACGAAGACGACGACGAAGACGCCAACGACGAAGACGATGACGACGAAGAAGACGACGAAGAAGAAGACGATGACGAAGACAACGACGACGAAGAAGACGACGACGAAGACGACGACGACGAAGACGACGACGACGAAGATGACGACGACGAAGAAGACGACGACGAAGAAGACGACGACGAAGAAGACGGCGACGATGAACACGGCGATGAAGAAGACGACGACGAAGAAGACGACGACGAAGAAGATGACGACGAAGACGATGACGACGAAGACGACGACGACGAAGACGCCGACGACGAAGACGACGACAAAGAAGACGACGACGAAGAAGACGACGACGAAGAAGACAACGACGAAAAAGACGACGACGAAGAAAACGCCGACGAAGAAGACGACGACGAAGACGACGACGACAAAGACGACGACGACGAAGACGACGACGACGAAGAAGAAGACGACGAAGAAGACGACGACGAAGAAGACAACGACGAAGATGACGACGACGAAGAAGACGACGACGAAGAAGACGACGACGAAGAAGACGACGACGAATAAGACGACGACGAAGAAGACGACGACGAAGAAGACGGCGACGATGAAGACGACAACGACGAAGATGACGACGACGAAGACCACGACGATGAAGACCACGACGACGAAGACCACGACGACGAAGACGACGATGACGAAGAAGACGACGACGAAGACGACGACGACAACGAAGACGACGAGGAAGAAGACGACGACGAAGAAGACGACGATGAAGAAGACGACGACGAAGAAGACGACGACGACGAAGACGACGACGACGAAGACGACGACGACGAAGACCACGACGACGAAGACCACGACGACGAAGACCACGACGACGAAGACGACGACGATGAAGAAGACGACGACGAAGACGACGACGATGAAGAAGACGACGACGAAGACGACGACGATGAAGACGACGACGACGAAGACGCCGACGACGAAGACGACGACGATGAATAAGACGACGACGAAGACGACGACGATGAAGACGAAGACGACGAAGAAGACGACGAAGAAGAAGACGACGACGAAGACGACGACGACGAAGAAGACGATGACGAAGACGACGACGACGAAGACGACGACGACGAAGACGACGACGACGAAGACGACGACGACGAAGAAGACGACGACGAAGACGACGACGACGAAGAAGACGACGACGAAGAAGACGACGACGAAGATGACGACGACGAAGAAGACGACGACGAAGAAGACGACGACGAAGATGACGACGACGAAGAAGACGACGACGAAGAAGACGACGACGAAGACGACGACGATGAAGAAGACGACGACGAAGAAGACGACGCCGAAGACAACGACGAAGAAGACGACGACGAAGATGACGACGACGAAGACGACGACGACGAAGACGACGACGACGAAGACGACGACGACGAAGACGACGACGACGAAGAAGACGGCGACGAAGAACACGGCGATGAAGAAGACGACGACGAAGAAGACGACGACGAAGAAGACGACGACGAAGACGATGACGACGAAGACAACGACGACGAAGACGCCGACGACGAAGACGACGACGAAGAAGACGACGACGAAGAAGACGACGACGAAGAAGACGACGACGAAGAAGACGACGACGAAGAAGACGACGACGAAGACGACGACGACGAAGACGACGACGACAAAGACGCCAACGACGAAGACGACAAAGACGCCGACGACGAAGACGACGACGACGAATAAGACGACGACGAAGACGACGACGACGAAGACGACGACGACGAAGAAGACGACGAAGAAGAAGACGACGACGAAGATGACGACGACGAAGAAGACGACGACGAAGACGCCGACGACGAAGACGACGACGACGAATAAGACGACGACGAAGACGACGACGACGAAGACGACGACGACGAAGACGACGACGACGAAGACGACGACGACGAATAAGACGACGACGAAGACGACGGCGACGAAGACGACGACGACGAAGAAGACGACGAAGAAGACGACGACGAAGACGACAACGAAGAAGACGACGACGAAGACGACGACGACGAAGACGACGACGAAGAAGACGACGACGAAGAAGACGACGACGAAGAAGACGACGACGAAGAAGACGACGACGACGAAGACGACGACGACGAAGACGACGACGACGAAGACCACGACGACGAAGACCACGACGACGAAGACCACGACGACGAAGACGACGACGATGAAGAAGACGACGACGAAGACGACGACGATGAAGAAGACGACGACGAAGACGACGACGATGAAGACGACGACGACGAAGACGCCGACGACGAAGACGACGACGATGAATAAGACGACGACGAAGACGACGACGACGAAGACGAAGACGACGAAGAAGACGACGAAGAAGAAGACGACGACGAAGACGACGACGACGAAGAAGACGATGACGAAGACGACGACGACGAAGACGACGACGACGAAGACGACGACGACGAAGACGACGACGACGAAGACGACGACGACGAAGAAGACGACGACGAAGAAGA
Source organism: Malacoraja senta (assembly GCA_038087875.1). Classification (NCBI taxonomy): domain Eukaryota; kingdom Metazoa; phylum Chordata; class Chondrichthyes; order Rajiformes; family Rajidae; genus Malacoraja; species Malacoraja senta. Next base: position 96,244 of record JAXLNO010003237.1, read on the forward strand.
CGACGACGAAGATGACGACGACGAAGAAGACGACGACGAAGAAGACGACGACGAAGATGACGACGACGAAGAAGACGACGACGAAGAAGACGACGACGAAGACGACGACGATGAAGAAGACGACGACGAAGAAGACGACGCCGAAGACAACGACGAAGAAGACGACGACGAAGAAGACGACGACGAAGACGACGACGACGAAGACGACGACGACGAAGACGACGACGACGAAGACGACGACGACGAAGAAGACGGCGACGAAGAACACGGCGATGAAGAAGACGACGACGAAGTAGACGACGACGAAGAAGACGACGACGAAGACGATGACGACGAAGACAACGACGACGAAGACGCCGACGACGAAGACGACGACGAAGAAGACGACGACGAAGAAGACGACGACGAAGAAGACGACGACGAAGAAGACGACGACGAAGAAGACGACGACGAAGACGACGACGACGAAGACGACGACGACAAAGACGCCGACGACGAAGACGACAAAGACGCCGACGACGAAGACGACGACGACGAATAAGACGACGACGAAGACGACGACGACGAAGACGACGACGACGAAGAAGACGACGAAGAAGAAGACGACGACGAAGATGACGACGACGAAGAAGACGACGACGAAGACGCCGACGACGAAGACGATGACGACGAATAAGACGACGACGAAGACGACGGCGACGAAGACGACGACGACGAAGAAGACGACGAAGAAGACGACGACGAAGACGACAACGAAGAAGACGACGACGAAGACGACGACGACGAAGACGACGACGACGAAGACGACGACGACGAAGACGACGACGACGAAGACGACGACGACGAAGACGACGTCGACGAAGACGACGACAACGAAGACGATGACGACGAAGACGACGACGACGAAGACGAAGACGACGACGAAGATGACGACGACGATGAACACGGCGATGAAGAAGACGACGACGAAGAAGACGACGACGAAGAAGATGACGACGAAGACGATGACGACGAAGACGACGACGACAAAGACGCCAACGACGAAGACGACGACAAAGATGACGACGACGAAGAAGACGACGACGAAGAAGACAACGACGAAAAAGACGACGACGAAGAAAACGCCGACGAAGAAGACGACGACGAAGACGACGACGACAAAGACGACGACGACGAAGACGACGACGACGAAGAAGAAGACGACGAAGAAGACGACGACGAAGAAGACAACGACGAAGAAGACGACGACGAAGAAGACGACGACGAAGAAGACGACGACGAAGAAGACGACGACGAATAAGACGACGACGAAGAAGACGACGACGAAGAAGACGGCGACGACGAAGACGACAACGACGAAGATGACGACGACGAAGACCACGACGATGAAGACCACGACGACGAAGACCACGACGACGAAGACGACGATGACGAAGAAGACGTCGACGAAGACGACGACGACAACGAAGACGACGATGAAGAAGACGACGACGAAGAAGACGACGACGAAGAAGACGACGACGAAGAAGACGACGACGACGAAGACGACGACGACGAAGACGACGACGACGAAGACCACGACGACGAAGACCACGACGACGAAGTCCACGACGACGAAGACGACGACGATGAAGAAGACGACGACGAAGACGACGACGATGAAGAAGACGACGACGAAGACGACGACGATGAAGACGACGACGACGAAGACGCCGACGACGAAGACGACGACGATGAATAAGACGACGACGAAGACGACGACGACGAAGACGAAGACGACGAAGAAGACGACGAAGAAGAAGACGACGACGAAGACGACGACGACGAAGAAGAAGAAGACGATGACGAAGACGACGACGACGAAGACGACGACGACGAAGACGACGACGACGAAGACGACGACGACGAAGAAGACGACGACGAAGACGACGACGACGAAGAAGACGACGACGAAGAAGATGATGACGAAGATGACGACGACGAAGAAGACGACGACGAAGAAGACGACGACGAAGATGACGACGACGAAGAAGACGACGACGAAGAAGACGACGACGAAGACGACGACGATGAAGAAGACGACGACGAAGAAGACGACGCCGAAGACAACGACGAAGAAGACGACGATGAAGAAGACGACGACGAAGACGACGACGACGAAGACGACGACGACGAAGACGACGACGACGAAGACGACGACGACGAAGAAGACGGCGACGAAGAACACGGCGATGAAGAAGACGACGACGAAGAAGACGACGACGAAGAAGACGACGACGAAGACGATGACGACGAAGACAACGACGACGAAGATGCCGACGACGAAGACGACGACGAAGAAGACGACGACGAAGAAGACGACGACGAAGAAGACGACGACGAAAAAGACGACGACGAAGAAAACGATGACGAAGAAGACGACGACGAAGACGACGACGACAAAGACGACGACCACGAAGACTACGACGACGAAGAAGACGACGACGAAGAAGACGACGACGAAGAAGATGACGACGAAGAAGACGACGACGAAGAAGACGACGACGAAGAAGACGACGACGAAGAAGACGACGACGAAGAAGACGACGACGAAGAAGACGACGATGAAGACGACGACGACGAAGACGACGACGACAAAGACGCCGACGACGAAGACGACGACGACGAATAAGACGACGACGAAGACGACGACGACGAAGACGACGACGACGAAGAAGACGACGAAGAAGAAGACGACGACGAAGATGACGACGACGAAGAAGACGACGACGAAGACGCCGACGACGAAGACGACGACGACGAATAAGACGACGACGAAGACGACGACGACGAAGACGACGACGACGAAGACGACGACGACGAAGACGACGACGACGAATAAGACGACGACGAAGACGACGGCGACGAAGACGACGACGACGAAGAAGACGACGAAGAAGAAGACGACGACGAAGACGACAACGAAGAAGACGACGACGAAGACGACGACGACGAAGACGACGACGACGAAGACGACGACGACGAAGACGACGACGACGAAGACGACGACGACGAAGACGACGTCGACGAAGACGACGACGACGAAGACGACGACGACGAAGACGACGACGACGAAGACGAAGACGACGACGAAGATGACGACGACGAAGACGACGACGACGAAGACGACGACGACGAAGACGACGAGGACGAAGACGACGACGACGAAGACGACGACGACGAAGACGACGGCGACGAAGACGACGGCGACGAAGACGACTACGCCGAAGACGACGACGACGAAGACGATGACGACGAAGACGACGACGACGAAGACGACGACGACGAAGAAGACGACGAAGAAGAAGACGACGACGAAGATGACGACGACGAAGAAGACGACGACGAAGACGCCGACGACGAAGACGACGACGACGAATAAGACGACGACGAAGACGACGACGACGAAGACGACGACGACGAAGACGACGTCGACGAAGACGACGACGACGAAGACGACGACGACGAAGACGACGACGACGAAGACGAAGACGACGACGACGAAGACGACGACGACGAAGACGACGACGACGAAGACGACGACGACGAAGACGACGAGGACGAAGACGACGGGAACGAAGACGACGACGATGAAGACGACGGCGACAAAGACGACGGCGACGAAGACGACGACGCCGAAGACGACGACGACGAAGACGACGACGACGAAGACGACGACGACGAAGACGACGACGACGAAGACGACGGCGACGAAGACGACGGCGACGAAGACGACGACGACGAAGAGGACGACGACGAAGACGACGACGACGAAGACGACGACGACGAAGACGACGACGACGAAGACGACGACGACGAAGAAGACGACGACGAAGACGACGACGACGAAGACGACGACGACGAAGAAGACGACGACGAAGACGACGACGACGAAGACGACGACTACGAAGACGACGACGACGAAGAAGAAGACGACGAAGACGACGACGACGAAGAAGACGACGACGAAGAAGACGACGACGAAGACGACGACGAAGACGACGACGACGAAGACGACGACGACGAAGACGACGACGATGAAGAAGACGGCGACGAAGAAGACGGCGACGAAGAAGACGACGACGAAGAAGACGACGACGAAGAAGACGACGACGAAGAAGACGACGACGAAGAAGACGACGAAGAAGACGACGACGAAGAAGACGACGACGAAGAAGACTACGACGAAGAAGACGACGACGAAGACGACGACGAAGAAGACGACGACGAAGAAGACGACGACGAAGAAGACGACGACGAAGAAGACGACGACGAAGAAGATGACGACGAAGAAGACGACGACGAAAAAGACGACGACGACGAAGACGACGACAAAGAAGAGGACGACGAAGAAGACGACGACGAAGAAGACGACGACGAAGAAGACGACGACGAAAAAGACGACGACGAAGAAGACGACGACGAAGACGACGACGATGAAGAAGACGACGACGAAGAAGACGACGAGGAAGAAGACGACGACGAAGAAGACGACGACAAAGAAGACGACGACGAAGAAGACGACGACGAAGAAGACGACGACGAAGAAGACGACGACGAAGAAGACGACGAAGAAGAAGACGACGACGAAGAAGACGACGACGACGAAGACGACGACGACGAAGACGACGACGACGAAGACGACGACGACGAAGACGACGACGACGAAGACGACGACGACGAAGGGGACGACGAAGATGACGACGACGAAGAAGACGACGACGAAGACGAAGACGACGAAGACGACGACGACGAAGACGACGATGACGAAGACGACGATGACGAAGACGACGACGACGAAGACGACGATGACGAAGACGATGATGACGAAGACGACGAAGACGAAGACGACGAAGACGACGACGACGAAGACGACGACGACGAAGACGACGACGACGAAGACGACGACGACGACGAAGACGACGACGACGAAGACGACGACGACGAAGAAGACGACGACGAAGACGATGACGACGAAGAAGACGACGACGAAGAAGACGACGACGAAGACGACGACGAAGAAGACGACGACGAGGAAGACGACGACGACGAAGAAGACGACGAAGAAGACGATGACGACGAAGAAGACGACGACAAAGAAGACGATGACGAAGACGACGACGAAGACGACGACGACGAAGACGACGACGACGAATAAGACAACGACGAAGACGACGACGACGAAGATGACGACGACGAAGACGACGACGACGAAGACGACGACGATGAAGACGACGACGACAAATAAGACGACGACGAAGACGACGACGACGAAGGGGACGACGAAGACGACGACGACAAAGAAGACGACGACGAAGACGATGACGACGAAGACGACGACGACGAAGACGACGACGACGAAGACGACGACGACGAAGACGACGACGACGAACACGACGACGACGAAGACGACGACGACGAAGACGACGAAGACGAAGACCACGACGACGAAGACGACGCCGACGAAGACCACGACGACGAAGACGACGACGACGAAGACGCCGACGATGAAGACGACGACGACGAATACGACGACGAAGAAGACGACGACGACGAAGACGACGACGAAGAAGACGACGACGACAAAGAAGACGACGACGAAGACGACGACGACGAAGACGACGACGACGAAGACGACGACGACGAAGAAGACGACGACGAAGACGACGACGAAGAAGACGACGACGACGAAGACGACGACGACGAAGACGACGACGACGAAGACGACGACGACGAAGACGACGACGACGAAGACGACGACGACGAAGACGACGACGACGAAGACGACGACGACGAAGAAGACGACGAAGACGATGACGACGAAGAAGACGACGACGAAGACGATGACGACGAAGAAGACGATGACGAAGAAGACGACGACAAAGACGACGACGACGAAGACGACGATGACGAAGACGACGACGACGAAGAAGACGACGACGAAGACGACGACGACGAAGAAGACGACGACGAAGAAGACGATGACGAAGACGACGACGAAGACGACGACGACGAAGACGACGACGACGAAGACGATGACGACGAAGAAGACGACGATGAAGAAGACGACGACGAAGACGACGACGACGAAGACGACGACGACAAAGACGACGACGACGAAGAAGACGACGACGAAGACGACGACGACGAAGAAGAGGACGACGAAGAAGACGATGACGAAGACGGCGACGAAGACGACGACGACGAAGACGACGACGACGAATAAGACAACGACAAAGACGACGACGACGAAGATGACGACGACGAAGACGACGACGACGAAGACGACGACGACGAAGACGACGACGACGAATAAGACGACGACGAAGACGACGACGACGAAGGGGACGACGAAGACGACGACGACGAAGAAGACGACGACGAAGACGAGGACGACGAAGACGACGACGACGAAGACGACGACGACGAAGACGACGACGACGAAGACGACGACGACGAAGACGACGACGACAAAGACGACGACGACGAAGACGATGACGACGAAGACGACGAAGACGAAGACGACGACGACGAAGACGACGCCGACGAAGACGACGACGACGAAGACGACGACGACGAAGACGCCGACGACGAAGACGACGATGACAAATACGACGACGAAGAAGACGACGACAACGAAGACGACGACGAAGAAGACGACGACGACGAAGACAACGACGACGAAGACGACGACGACGAAGACGACGAAGACGACGAGGACGAAGACGACGACGATGAAGACGACGACGACGAAGACGACGACGACGAAGACGACGACGACGAAGATGACGACGACGAAGACGACGACGACGAAGACGACGACGACGAAGACGACGACGACGAAGACGACGACGACGAAGAAGACGACGACGAAGACGATGACGACGAAGAAGACGACGACGAAGAAGACGACGACGAAGATGACGACGACGAAGACGACGACGACGAAGACGACGACGACGAAGAAGACGACGACGAAGACGACGACGAAGAAGACGACGATGACGAAGACGACGACGACGAAGACGACGACGACGAAGACGACGAAGACGACGACGACGAAGACGACGACGACGAAGACGACGACGACGAAGACGACGACGACGAAGACGACGACGACGAAGACGACGACGACGAAGACGACGACGACGAAGAAGACGACGACGAAGACGATGACGACGAAGAAGACGACGACAAAGAAGACGACGACGAAGACGACGACGACGAAGACGACGACGACGAAGACGACGACGACGAAGAAGACGACGACGAAGACGACGACGACGAAGAAGACGACGACGAAGAAGACGACGACGAAGACGACGACAAAGACGACGACGAAGACGACGATGACGAATAATACGACGAAAATGACGACGACGAAGATGACGACGACGAAGACGACGACGACGAAGACGACGACGACGAAGACGACAACGACGAATAAGACGACGAAGAAGACGACGACGACTAAGACGACGACGACGAAGACGACGACGATGAAGAAGACGACGAAAAAGAAGACGACGACGAAGACGACGATGAAGAAGACGACGACGAAGACGACGACGATGAAGACGACGACGACGAAGACGACGACGACGAAGATGACGACGACGAAGACGACGACGACGAAGACGACGACGAAGACGACGACGACGAAGACGACGACGACGAAGACGACGACGACGAAGACGACGCCGACGAAGACGACGACGACGAAGACGACGACGACGAAGACGACGACGACGAAGACGACGACAACGAAGACAACGACGACGAAGAAGACGACGACGAAGACGATGACGACGAAGAAGACGACGACGAAGAAGACGATGACAAAGACGACGACGACGAAGACGACGATGACGAAGACGACGACGACGAAGAAGACGACGACGAAGACGACGACGACGAAGAAGACGACGACGAAGAAGACGATGACGAAGACGACGACGAAGACGACGACGACGAAGACGACGACGACGAAGACGATGACGACGAAGAAGACGACGATGAAGAAGACGACGACGAAGACGACGACGACGAAGACGACGACGACAAAGACGACGACGACGAAGAAGACGACGACGAAGACGACGACGACGAAGAAGAGGACGACGAAGAAGACGATGACGAAGACGGCGACGAAGACGACGACGACGAAGACGACGACGACGAATAAGACAACGACGAAGACGACGACGACGAAGATGACGACGACGAAGACAACGACGACGAAGACGACGACGACGAAGACGACGACGACGAATAAGACGACGACGAAGACGACGACGACGAAGGGGACGACGAAGACGACGACGACGAAGAAGACGACGACGAAGACGAGGACGACGAAGACGACGACGACGAAGACGACGACGACGAAGACGACGACGACGAAGACGATGACGACGAAGACGACGACGACAAAGACGACGACGACGAAGACGACGACGACGAAGATGACGAAGACGAAGACGACGACGACGAAGACGACGCCGACGAAGACGACGACGACGAAGACGACGACGACGAAGACGCCGACGACGAAGACGACGACGATAAATACGACGACGAAGAAGACGACGACGACGAAGACGACGACGAAGAAGACGACGACGACGAAGACAACGACGACGAAGATGACGACGACGAAGATGACGAAGACGACGACGACGAAGACGACGACGACGAAGACGACGACGACGAAGACGACGACGACGAAGACGACGACGACGAAGACGACGACGACGAAGACGACGACGACGAAGACGACGACGACGAAGACGACGACGACGAAGACGACGACGACGAAGACGACGACGACGAAGACGACGACGACGAAGACGACGACGACGAAGACGACGAAGACGAAGACGACGACGACGAAGACGACGCCGACGAAGACGACGACGACGAAGACGACGCCGACGAAGACGCCGACGACGAAGACGACGACGATAAATACGACGACGAAGAAGACGACGACGACGAAGACGACGACGAAGAAGACGACGACGACGAAGACAACGACGACGAAGACGACGACGACGAAGATGACGAAGACGACGGCGACGAAGACAACGATGATGAAGACGACGACGACGAAGACGACGACGACGAAGACGACGACGACGAAGACGACGACGACGAAGACGACGACGACGAAGACGACGACGACGAAGAAGACGACGACGAAGACGACGACGACGAAGAAGACGACGACGAAGAAGACGACGACGAAGATGACGACGACGAAGACGACGACGACGAAGACGACGACGACGAAGAAGACAACGACGAAGACGACGACGAAGAAGACGACGACGACGAAGACGACGACGACGAAGACGACGACGACGAAGACGACGAAGACGACGACGACGAAGACGACGACGACGAAGACGACGACGACGAAGACGACGACGACGAAGACGACGACGACGAAGACGACGACGACGAAGACGACGACGACGAAGAAGACGACGACGAAGACGATGACGACGAAGAAGACGACGACAAAGAAGACGACGACGAAGACGACGACGACGAAGACGACGACGACGAAGACGACGACGACGAAGAAGACGACGACGAAGACGACGACGACGAAGAAGACGACGACGAAGAAGACGACGACGAAGACGACGACGAAGACGACGACGAAGAAGACGATGACGAATAATACAACGACGAAGATGACGACGACGAAGATGACGACGACGAAGACGACGACGACGAAGACGACGACGACGAAGACGACAACGACGAATAAGACGACGACGAAGATGACGACGACGAAGACGACGACGACGAAGACGACGACGATGAAGAAGACGACGAAACAGAAGACGACGACGAAGACGACGACGAAGAAGACGACGACGAAGACGACGACGATGAAGACGACGACGACGAAGACGATGACGACGAAGACGACGACGACGAAGACGACGACGACGAAGACGACGACGAAGACGACGACGACGAAGACGACGACGACGAAGACGACGACGACGAAGACGCCGCCGACGAAGACGACGACGACGAAGACGACGACGACGAAGACGACGACGACGAAGACGACGACGACGAAGACGACGACGACGAAGACGACGACGACGAAGACGACGACGACGAAGACGACGACGACGAAGACGACGGCGACGAAGACGACGGCGACGAAGACGACGGCGACGAAGACGACGACGCCGAAGACGACGCCGACGAAGACGACGACGACGAAGACGACGACGACGAAGAAGACGACGACGAAGAAGACGACGACGAAGACGACGACGACGAAGACGACGACGACGAAGACGACGACGACGAAGAAGACGACGACGAAGACGACGACGAAGAAGACGACGACGACGAAGACGACGACGACGAAGACGACGACGACGAAGACGACGAAGACGACGACGACGAAGACGACGACGACGAAGACGACGACGACGAAGACGACGACGACGAAGACGACGACGACGAAGATGACGACGACGAAGAAGACGACGACGAAGACGATGACGACGAAGAAGACGACGACGAAGAAGACGACGACGAAGACGACGACGACGAAGACGACGACGACGAAGACGACGACGACGAAGAAGACGACGACGAAGACTACGACGACGAAGAAGACGACGACGAAGAAGACGACGACGAAGACGATGACGAAGACGACGACGAAGACGACGATGACGAATAAGACAACGACGAAGATGACGACGACGAAGATGACGACGACGAAGACGACGACGACGAAGACGACGACGACGAAGACGACGACGATGAAGACGCCGACGACGAAGACGCCGACGACGAAGACGACGACGACGAAGACGACGACGAAGAAGACGACGACGACGAAGACGACGACGACGACGAAGACGACGACGACGAAGACGACGACGACGAAGATGACGGCGACGAAGACGACGGCGACGAAGACGACGGCGACGAAGACGACGACGCCGAAGACGACGCCGACGAAGACGACGACGACGAAGACGACGACGACGAAGACGACGACGACGAAGATGACGACGACGAAGACGCCGACGACGAAGACGACGGCGACGAAGACGACGGCGACGAAGACGACGACGACGAAGACGACGACGACGAAGACGACGACGACGAAGACGACGACGACGAAGACGACGACGACGAAGACGACGACGAAGACGACGACGAAGACGACGACGACGACGAAGACGACGACGACGAAGACGACGACGACGAAGACGACGACGACGAAGACGACGACGACGAAGACGACGACGACGAAGACGACGACGACGAAGACGACGACGACGAAGACGACGACGACGAAGATGACGACGACGAAGAAGACGACGACGAAGAAGACGACGACGAAGACGACGACGACGAAGACAACGACGACGAAGAAGACGACGACGAAGACGACGACGACGAAGACGACGACGACGAAGACGACGACGATGAAGAAGACGACGACGAAGACGACGACGACGAAGAAGACGATGACGAAGAAGACGACGACGAAGACGACGACGAAGACGACGACGACGAAGACGACGACGACGAAGACGACGACGACGAAGAAGACGGCGACGAAAAAGACGGCGACGAAGAAGACGACGACGAAGAAGACGACGACGAAGAAGACGACGACGAAGAAGACGACGACGAAGAAGACGACGACGAAGAAGACGACGACGAAGAAGACTACGACGAAGAAGACGACGACGAAGACGACGACGAAGAAGACGACGACGAAGAAGACGACGACGAAGAAGACGACGACGAAGAAGACGACGACGAAGAAGACGACGATGAAGAAGACGACGATGAAAAAGACTACGACGAAGAAGACGACGACGAAGAAGACGACGACGAAGACGACGACGACGAAGACGACGACGACGAAGACGACGACGACGAAGAAGACGACGACGAAGAAGACGACGACGAAGAAGACGACGACGAAGAAGACGACGACGAAGAAGACGACGACGAAGAAGACGACGACGAAGAAGACGACGACGAAGAAGACGACGACGAAGAAGACGACGACGAAGAAGACGACGACGAAGAAGACGACGACGACGAAGACGACGACGACGAAGACGACGACGACGAAGACGACGACGACGAAGACGACGACGAAGATGACGACGACGAAGACGACGACGACGAAGACGACGACGACGAAGACGACGACGACAAAGACGACGAAGACGAAGACGACGACGACGAAGACGACGCTGACGAAGACGACGACGACGAAGGCGACGACGACGAAGACGCCGACGACGAAGACGACGACGACGAAGACGACGACGAAGAAGACGACGACGAAGAAGACGACGACGAAGACGACGACGACGAAGACGACGACGACGAAGACGATGATGACAAAGAAGACGACGACGAAGACGACGACGAAGAAGACGACGACGACGAAGACGACGACGACGAAGACGACGACGACGAAGACGACGACAAAGAAGGCGACGACGAAGAAGACGACGACGAAGAAGACGACGACGAAGAAGACGACGACGAAGAAGACGACGACGACGAAGACGACGACGACGAAGACGACGACGACGAAGATGACGACGACGAAGATGACGACGACGAAGACGACGACGACGAAGACGACGACGACGAAGACGACGACGACAAAGACGACGAAGACGAAGACGACGACGACGAAGACGACGCTGACGAAGACGACGACGACGAAGGCGACGACGACGAAGACGCCGACGACGAAGACGACGACGACGAAGACGACGATGAAGAAGACGACGACGAAGAAGACGACGACGAAGACGACGACGACGAAGACGGCGACGACGAAGACGACGATGACGAAGAAGACGACGACGAAGACGACGACGAAGAAGACGACGACGACGAAGACGACGATGACGAAGACGACGACGACGAAGACGACGAAGACGACGACGACGAAGACGACGACGACGAAGACGACGACGACGAAGACGACGAAGACGACGACGACGAAGACGACGACGACGAAGACGACGACGACGAAGAAGACGACGACGAAGAAGACGCCGACGAAGAAGACGACGACGAAGAAGACGACGACGAAGAAGACGACGACGAAGAAGACGACGACGAAGAAGACGACGACGAAGACGACGACGACGAAGACGACGGCGACGAAGAAGACGACGACGAAGAAGACGACGACGAAGACGACGACGACGAAGACGACGACGACGAAGACGACGACGACGAAGGGGACGACGAAGACGACGACGACGAAGAAGACGACGACGAAGACGATGATGACGAAGACGACGACGACGAAGACGACGACGACGAAGATGACGACGACGAAGACGACGACGACGAAGAAGACGACGACGAAGAAGACGACGACGAAGACGACGACGACGAAGACGACGACGACGAAGACGACGACGACGAAGAAAAGACGATGAAGACGACGACGACGAAGACGATGACGACGAAGACGACGACGCCAAAGACGGCGACGACGAAGACGACGACGACGAAGACGACGTCGACGAAGACGACGACGACGAAGACGACGACGACGAAGACGACGACGACGAAGACGAAGACGACGACGATGAAGATGACGACGACGAAGACGACGACGACGAAGACGACGACGACGAAGACGACGACGATGAAGAAGACGACGAAAAAGAAGACGACGACGAAGACGACGACGAAGAAGACGACGACGAAGACGACGACGACGAAGACGACGACGACGAAGACGACGACGACGAAGACGACGACGACGAAGATGACGACGACGAAGACGACGCCGACGAAGACGACGACGACGAAGACGACGACGACGAAGACGACGACGACGAAGACGACGACGACGAAGACGACGACGACGAAGACGACGACGACGAAGACGACGACGACGAAGACGACGACGACGACGAAGACGACGACGACGAAGACGACGACGACGAAGACGACGGCGACGAAGACGACGGCGACGAAGACGACGGCGACGAAGACGACGACGCCGAAGACGACGCCGACGAAGACGACGACGACGAAGACGACGACGACGAAGACGACGATGACGAAGATGACGACGACAAAGACGCCGACGACGAAGACGACGGCGACGAAGACGACAGCGACGAAGACGACGACGACGAAGACGACGACGACGAAGACGACGACGACGAAGACGACGACGACGAAGACGACGACGACGAAGACGACGACGACGAAGACGACGACGAAGACGACGACGACGACGAAGACGACGACGACGAAGACGACGACGACGAAGACGACGACGACGAAGACGACGACGACGAAGACGACGACGACGAAGACGACGACGACGAAGACGACGACGACGAAGACGACGACGACGAAGATGACGACGACGAAGAAGACGAAGAAGACGACGACGAAGACGACGACGACGAAGACGACGACGACGAAGACGACGACGACGAAGACGACGACGATGAAGAAGACGACGACGAAGACGACGACGACGAAGAAGACGACGACGAAGAAGACGACGACGAAGACGACGACGAAGACGACGACGACGAAGAAGACGACGAAGACGACGACGACGAAGACGACGACGACGAAGACGACGACGACGAAGAAGACGACGACGAAGAAGACGACGACGAAGAAGACGACGACGAAGAAGACGACGACGAAGAAGACGACGACGAAGAAGACGACGACGAAGAAGACGACGACGAAGAAGACGACGACGAAGAAGACGACGACGAAGAAGACGACGACGAAGAAGACGACGACGACGAAGACGACGACGACGAAGACGACGACGACGAAGACGACGACGACGAAGACGACGACGAAGATGACGACGACGAAGACGACGACGACGAAGACGACGACGACGAAGACGACGACGACAAAGACGACGAAGACGAAGACGACGACGACGAAGACGACGCTGACGAAGACGACGACGACGAAGACGACGACGACGAAGACGCCGACGACGAAGACGACGACGACGAAGACGACGACGAAGAAGACGACGACGAAGAAGACGACGACGAAGACGACGACGACGAAGACGACGACGACGAAGACGACGATGACGAAGAAGACGACGACGAAGACGACGACGAAGAAGACGACGACGACGAAGATGACGACGACGAAGACGACGACGACGAAGACGACGACGAAGAAGACGACGACGAAGAAGATGACGACGAAGAAGACGACGACGAAGAAGACGACGACGAAGAAGACGACGACGACGAAGACGACGACGACGAAGACGACGACGACGAAGATGACGACGACGAAGATGACGACGACGAAGACGACGACGACGAAGACGACGACGACGAAGACGACGACGACAAAGACGACGAAGACGAAGACGACGACGACGAAGACGACGCTGACGAAGACGACGACGACGAAGGCGACGACGACGAAGACGCCGACGACGAAGACGACGACGACGAAGACGACGACGAAGAAGACGACGACGAAGAAGACGACGACGAAGACGACGACGACGAAGACGACGACGACGAAGACGACGATGACGAAGAAGACGACGACGAAGACGACGACGAAGAAGACGACGACGACGAAGACGACGACGACGAAGACGACGACGACGAAGACGACGAAGACGACGACGACGAAGACGACGACGACGAAGACGACGACGACGAAGACGACGAAGACGACGACGACGAAGACGACGACGACGAAGACGACGACGACGAAGAAGACGACGACGAAGAAGACGACGACGAAGAAGACGACGACGAAGAAGACGACGACGAAGAAGACGACGACGAAGAAGACGACGACGAAGAAGACGACGACGAAGACGACGACGACGAAGACGACGGCGACGAAGAAGATGACGACGAAGAAGACGACGACGAAGATGACGACGACGAAGACGACGACGATGAAGACGACGACGACGAAGGGGACGACGAAGACGACGACGACGAAGAAGACGACGACGAAGACGATGATGACGAAGACGACGACGACGAAGACGACGACGACGAAGATGACGACGACGAAGACGACGACGACGAAGAAGACGACGACGAAGAAGCCGACGACGAAGACGACGACGACGAAGACGACGACGACGAAGACGACGACGACGAAGAAAAAGACGATGAAGACGACGACGACGAAGACGATGACGACGAAGACGACGACGCCAAAGATGGCGACGACGAAGACGACGACGACGAAGACGACGTCGACGAAGACGACGACGACGAAGACGACGACGACGAAGACGACGACGACGAAGACGAAGACGACGACGATGAAGACGACGACGACGAAGACGACGACGACGAAGACGACGACGACGAAGACGACGAGGACGAAGACGACGAGGACGAAGACGAGGACGATGAAGACGACGGCGACGAAGACGACGGCGACGAAGATGACGACGCCGAAGACGACGACGATGAAAATGACCACGACGAAGACGACGACGACGAAGACGACGACGACGAAGACGACGACGACGAAGACGACGACGACGAAGACGACGGCGACGAAGACGACGGCGACGAAGACGACGACGACGAAGAGGACGACGACGAAGACGACGACGACGAAGACGACGACGACGAAGACGACGACGACGAAGACGACGACGACGAAGACGACGACGAAGACGACGTCGACGAAGACGACGACGACGAAGACGACGACGACGAAGACGACGACGACGAAGACGACGACGACGAAGACGACGACGACGAAGACGACGACGACGAAGAAGACGACGACGAAGACGACGACGACGAAGACGACGACGATGAAGACGACGACGACGAAGACGACGACGACGAAGACGACGACGACGAATAAGACGACGACGAAGACGACGACGACGAAGACGACGACGATGAAGAAGACGACGAAAAAGAAGACGACGACGAAGACGACGACGAAGAAGACGACGACGAAGACGACGACGACGAAGACGACGACGACGAAGACGATGACGACGAAGACGACGACGACGAAGACGACGACGACGAAGACGACGACGACGAAGACGACGACGACGAAGACGACGACGACGAAGACGACGACGACGAAGACGACGCCGACGAAGACGACGACGACGAAGACGACGACGACGAAGACGACGACGACGAAGACGACGACGACGAAGACGACGACAACGAAGACGACGACGACGAAGACGACGGCGACGAAGACGACGGCGACGAAGACGACGACGACGAAGAAGACGACGACGAAGACGACGATGACGAAGAAGACGACGACGAAGAAGACGACGACGAAGACGACGACGAAGACGACGACGAAGACGACGATGACGAATAAGACAACGACGAAGATGACGACGACGAAGATGACGACGACGAAGACGACGACGACGAAGACGACGACGACGAAGACGACGACGACGAAGACGACGACGACGAAGACGACGACGACGAAGACGACAACGACGAATAAGACGACGACGAAGACGACGACGACGAAGACGACGACGATGAAGTAGACGACGAAAAAGAAGACGACGACGAAGACGACGACGAAGAAGACGACGACGAAGAAGACGACGACGAAGACGACGACGAAGACGACGACGAAGACGACGATGACGAATAAGACAACGACGAAGATGACGACGACGAAGATGACGACGACGAAGACGACGACGACGAAGACGACGACGACGAAGATGACGACGACGAAGACGCCGACGACGAAGACGACGGCGATGAAGACGACGGCGACGAAGACGACGACGACGAAGACGACGACGACGAAGACGACGACGAAGAAGACGACGACGACGAAGACGACGACGACGAAGACGACGACGACGAAGACGACGACGACGAAGACGACGACGACGAAGAGGACGACGACGAAGACGACGATGACGAAGACGACGACGACGAAGACGACGACGACGAAGACGACGACGACGAAGAAGACGACGACGAAGACGACGACGACGAAGACGACGACGACGAAGAAGACGACGACGAAGACGACGACGACGAAGACGACGACGACGAAGACGACGACAACGAAGAAGACGACGATGAAGACGACGACGAAGACGACGACGACGAAGAAGACGACGACGAAGAAGACGACGACGAAGACGACGACGAAGACGACGACGACGAAGACGACGATGACGAAGACGACGACGACGAAGAAGAGGGCGACGAAAAAGACGGCGACGAAGAAGACGACGACGAAGAAGACGACGACGAAGAAGACGACGACGAAGAAGACGACGACGAAGAAGACGACGACGAAGAAGACGACGACGAAGAAGACGACTACGAAGAAGACTACGACGAAGAAGACGACGACGAAGACGACGACGAAGAAGACGACGACGAAGAAGACGACGACGAAGAAGACGACGACGAAGAAGACGACGACGAAGAAGACGACGACGAAGAAGACGACGACGAAAAAGACGACGACGAAGAAGACGACGACGAAGAAGACGACGACGAAGACGACGACGACGAAGACGACGACGACGAAGAAGACGACGACGAAGAAGACGACGACGAAGAAGACGACGACGAAGAAGACGACGACGAAGAAGACGACGACGAAGAAGACGACGACGAAGAAGACGACGACGAAGAAGACGACGACGAAGAAGACGACGACGAAGAAGACGACGACGAAGAAGACGACGACGACGAAGACGACGACGACGAAGACGACGACGACGAAGACGACGACGACGAAGACGACGACGACGAAGACGACGACGACGAAGACGACGACGACGAAGACGACGACGACGAAGACGACGAAGACGAAGACGACGACGACGAAGACGACGCTGACGAAGACGACGACGACGAAGGCGACGACGACGAAGACGCCGACGACGAAGACGACGACGACGAAGACGACGACGAAGAAGACGACGACGAAGAAGACGACGACGAAGACGACGACGACGAAGACGACGACGACGAAGACGACGATGACGAAGAAGACGACGACGAAGACGACGACGAAGAAGACGACGACGACGAAGACGACGACGACGAAGACGATGACGACGAAGACGACGAAGACGACGACGACGAAGACGACGATGACGAAGAAGACGAAGACGACGATGACGAAGAAGACGACGACGAAGACGACGACGAAGAAGACGACGACGACGAAGACGACGACGACCAAGACGATGACGACGAAGACGACGAAGACGACGACGACGAAGACGACGACGACGAAGACGACGAAGACGACGACGACGAAGACGACGACGACGAAGACGACGACGACGAAGAAGACGACGACGAAGAAGACGACGACGAAAAAGACGACGACGAAGAAGACGACGACGAAGAAGACGACGATGAAGAAGACGACGACGAAGAAGACGACGACGAAGACGACGACGACGAAGACGACGGCGACGAAGAAGACGACGACGAAGAAGACGACGACGAAGATGACGACGACGAAGACGATGACGACGAAGACGACGACGACGAAAGGGACGACGAAGACGACGACGACGAAGAAGACGACGACGAAGACGATGATGACGAAGACGACGACGACGAAGACGATGACGACGAAGACGACGACGACGAAGACGACGACGACGAAGAAGACGACGACGAAGAAGACGACGACGAAGACGACGACGACGAAGACGACGACGACGAAGACGACGATGACGAAGAAGACGACGACGAAGACGACGACGAAGAAGACGACGATGACGAAGACGACGACGACGAAGACGACGACGACGAAGACGACGAAGACGACGACGACGAAGACGACGACGATGAAGACGACGAAGACGCCGACGACGAAGACGACGACGACGAAGACGACGACGACAAAGAAGACGACGACGAAGACGACGACGACGAAGAAGACGACGACGAAGAAGACGATGACGAAGACGACGACGAAGACGACGACGACGAAGACGACGACGACGAATAAGACAACGACGAAGACGACGAAGACGACGACGACGAATAAGACGACGACGAAGACGACGACGACGAAGCCGATGACGACGAAGAAGACGACAAAAAAGTAGACGACGACGAAGACGACGACGAAGAAGACGACGACGAAGACGACGACGACGAAGACGACGACGACGAAGACGACGCCGACGAAGACGACGACGACGAAGACGACGACGACGAAGACGACGATGACGAAGACGACGACGACGAAGACGACGACGACGAAGACGACGACGACGAAGAAGACGACGACGAAGAAGACGACGACGAAGACGACGACGACGAAGACGACGACGACGAAGACGACGATGACGAAGAAGACGACGACGAAGACGACGACGAAGAAGACGACGATGACGAAGACGACGACGACGAAGACGACGACGACGAAGACGACGAAGACGACGACGACGAAGACGACGACGATGAAGACGACGACGACGAAGACGCCGACGACGAAGACGACGACGACGAAGACGACGACGACGAAGAAGACGACGACGAAGACGACGACGACGAAGAAGACGACGACGAAGAAGACGATGACGAAGACGACGACGAAGACGACGACGACGAAGACGACGACGACGAATAAGACAACGACGAAGACGACGAAGACGACGACGACGAATAAGACGACGACGAAGACGACGACGACGAAGACGATGACGACGAAGAAGACGACAAAAAAGTAGACGACGACGAAGACGACGACGAAGAAGACGACGACGAAGACGACGACGACGAAGACGACGACGACGAAGACGACGACGACGAAGACGACGACGACGAAGACGACGACGACGAAGACGACGACGACGAAGACGACGACGACGAAGACGACGACGACGAAGACGACGACGACGAAGACGACGCCGACGAAGACGACGACGACGAAGACGACGACGACGAAGACGACGACGACGAAGACGACGACGACGAAGACGACGACGACGAAGACGACGACGACGAAGACGACGACGCCGAAGACGACGGCGACGAAGACGACGGCGCCGAAGACGACGACGACGAAGACGACGACGACGAAGACGACGACGACGAAGACGACGACGACGAAGACGACGACGACGAAGACGCCGACGATGAAGACGACGGCGACGAAGACGACGGCGAGGAAGACGACGACGACGAAGACGACGACGACGACGAAGACGACGACGACGAAGACGACGACGACGAAGACGACGACGACGAAGACGACGACGACGAAGACGACGACGAAGACGACGAAGACGAAGACGACGACGACGAAGACGACGACGACGAAGACGACGACGACGAAGACGACGACGACGAAGACGACGACGACGAAGAAGACGACGACGAAGACGACGACGACGAAGAAGACGACGACGAAGAAGACGACGACGAAGACGACGACGACGAAGACGACGACGACGAAGACGACGATGACGAAGAAGACGACGACGAAGACGACAACGACGAAGAAGACGACGACGAAGAAGACGACGACGAAGACGACGACGAAGACGACGACGACGAAGACGACGACGACGAAGACGACGACGACGAAGATGGCGACGAAGAAGACGGCGACGAAGAAGACGACGACGAAGAAGACAATGACGAAGAAGACGACGACGAAGAAGACGACGACGAAGAAGACTACGACGAAGAAGACGACAACGAAGACGACGACGAAGAAAACGACGACGAAGAAGACGACGACGAAGAAGATGACGATTAAGAAGACGACGACCAAGAAGACTACGACAAAGAAGACGACGACGAAGAAGACGACGACGAAGAAGACGACGACGAAGAAGACGACGACGAAGAAGACGACGACGACGAAGACGACGACGACGAAGACGACGACGACGAAGACGACGACGACGAAGACGACGACGAAGAAGACGACGACGAAAAAGACGACGACGAAGAAGACGACGACGAAGAAGACGACGACGAAGACGACGACGACGAAGACTACGACGACGAAGACGACGACGACGAAGAAGACGACGACGAAGAAGACGACGACGAAGAAGACGACGACGAAGAAGACGACGACGAAGAAGACGACGACGAAGAAGACGACGACGAAGAAGACGACGACTAAGAAGACGACGACGACGAAGACGACGACGACGAAGACGACGACGACGAAGACGACGATGACGAAGGGGACGACGAAGACGACGACGACGAAGAAGACGACGACGAAGACGACGACGACGAAGACGACGACGACGAAGACGACGACGAAGACGACGACGACGAAGACGACGATGACGAAGAAGACGACGACGAAGACGACGACGAAGAAGACGACGACGAAGACGACGACGACGAAGACGATGACGACGAAGACGACGAAGACGACGACGACGAAGACGACGACGACGAAGACGACGACGACGAAGACGACGAAGACGACGACGACGAAGACGACGACGACGAAGACGACGACGACGAAGAAGACGACGACGAAGAAGACGACGACGAAAAAGACGACGACGAAGAAGACGACGACGAAGAAGACGACGACGAAGAAGACGACGACGAAGAAGACGACGACGAAGACGACGACGACGAAGACGACGACGAAGACGATGATGACGAAGACGACGACGACGAAGACGACGACGACGAAGACGACGACGACGAAGACGACGACGACGAAGAAGACGACGACGAAGAAGACGACGACGAAGACGACGACGACGAAGACGACGACGACGAAGACGACGACGACGAAGAAGACGACGACGAAGACGACGACGAAGAAGACGACGATGACGAAGACGACGACGAAGAAGACGACGACGAAGAAGACGATGACGAAGACGACGACGAAGACGACGACGACGAAGACGACGACGACGAATAAGACAACGACGAAGACGACGAAGACGACGACGACGAATAAGACGACGACGAAGACGACGACGACGAAGACGACGACGACGAAGAAGACGACAAAAAAGTAGACGACGACGAAGACGACGACGAAGAAGACGACGACGAAGACGACGACGACGAAGACGACGACGACGAAGACGACGACGACGAAGACGACGACGACGAAGACGACGACGACGAAGACGACGACGACGAAGACGACGACGACGAAGACGACGACGAAGAAGACGACGACGACGAAGACGACGCCGACGAAGACGACGACGACGAAGACGACGACGACGAAGACGACGACGACGAAGACGACGACGACGAAGACGACGACGACGAAGACGACGACGACGAAGACGACGACGCCGAAGACGACGGCGACGAAGACGACGGCGCCGAAGACGACGACGACGAAGACGACGACGACGAAGACGACGACGACGAAGACGACGACGACGAAGACGACGACGACGAAGACGCCGACGATGAAGACGACGGCGACGAAGACGACGGCGAGGAAGACGACGACGACGAAGACGACGACGACGACGAAGACGACGACGACGAAGACGACGACGACGAAGACGACGACGACGAAGACGACGACGACGAAGACGACGACGACGAAGACGACGACGACGAAGACGACGAAGACGAAGACGACGACGACGAAGACGACGACGACGAAGACGACGACGACGAAGACGACGACGACGAAGACGACGACGACGAAGACGACGACGACGAAGAAGACGACGACGAAGACGACGACGACGAAGATGACGACGACGAAGAAGACGACGACGAAGACGACGACGACGAAGACGACGACGACGAAGACGACGATGACGAAGAAGACGACGACGAAGACGACAACGACGAAGAAGACGACGACGAAGAAGACGACGACGAAGACGACGACGAAGACGACGACGACGAAGACGACGACGACGAAGACGACGACGACGAAGACGGCGACGAAGAAGACGGCGACGAAGAAGACGACGACGAAGAAGACAATGACGAAGAAGACGACGACGAAGAAGACGACGACGAAGAAGACTACGACGAAGAAGACGACGACGAAGACGACGACGAAGAAAACGACGACGAAGAAGACGACGACGAAGAAGACGACGATTAAGAAGACGACGACCAAGAAGACTACAACGAAGAAGACGACGACGAAGAAGACGACGACGAAGAAGACGACGACGAAGAAGACGACGACGAAGAAGACGACGACGACGAAGACGACGACGACGAAGACGACGACGACGAAGACGACGACGACGAAGACGACGACGAAGAAGACGACGACGAAAAAGACGACGACGAAGAAGACGACGACGAAGAAGACGACGACGAAGACGACGACGACGAAGACTACGACGACGAAGACGACGACGACGAAGAAGACGACGACGAAGAAGACGACGACGAAGAAGACGACGACGAAGAAGACGACGACGAAGAAGACGACGACGAAGAAGACGACGACGAAGAAGACGACGACAAAGAAGACGACGACGACGAAGACGACGACGACGAAGACGACGACGACGAAGACGACGACGACGAAGGGGACGACGAAGACGACGACGACGAAGAAGACGACGACGAAGACGACGACGACGAAGACGACGACGACGAAGACGACGACGACGAAGATGACGACGACGAAGACGACGACGACGAAGACGACGACGACGAAGACGACGACGACGAAGACGACGACGACCAAGACGACGAAGACGAAGACGACGACGACGAAGATGACGCCGACGAAGATGACGACGACGAAGACGACGACGACGAAGACGCCGACGACGAAGACGATGACGACGAAGACGACGACGAAGAAGACGACGACGACGAAGACGACGACGAAGAAGACCACGACGACGAAGACGACGACGATGAAGACGACGACGACGAAGACGACGAAGACGACGACGACGAAGACGACGACGACGAAGACGACGACGACGAAGACGACGACGACGAAGACGACGACGACGAAGACGACGACGAAGAAGACGACGACGACGAAGACGACGACGACGAAGACGACGACGACGAAGAAGACGACGACGAAGACGACGACGACGAAGAAGACGACGACGAAGAAGACGACGACGAAGACGACGACGACGAAGACGACGATGACGAAGACGACGACGACGAAGAAGACGACGACGAAGACGACGACGACGAAGAAGACGACGACGAAGAAGACGATGACGAAGACGACGACGAAGATGACGACGACGAAGACGACGACGACGAAGACGACGACGACGAAGAAGACGGCGACGAAGACGACGACGACGACGAAGAAGACGACGACGAAGAAGACGACGACGAAGAAGACAAAGACGAAGAAGACGACGACGAAGAAGACGACGACGAAGAAGACGACGACGAAGAAGACGGCGACGAAGAAGACGGCGACGAAGAAGACGGCGACGAAGAAGACGACGACGAAGAAGACGACGACGAAGAAGACGACGACGAAGAAGACGACGACGAAGAAGACGACGACGAAGAAGACGACGACGAAGAAGACGACGACGAAGAAGACGACGACGAAGACGACGACGAAGAAGACGACGACGACGAAGACGACGACGATGAAGACGACGACGACGAAGACGACGACGACGAAGGGGACGACGAAGACGACGACGACGAAGAAGACGACGACGAAGACGCCGACGACGAAGACGACGACGATGAAGACGACGACGACGAAGATGACGACGACGAAGACGACGACGACGAAGACGACGACGACGAAGACGACGACGACGAAGACGACGACGACAAAGACGACGAAGACGAAGACGACGACGACGAAGACGACGCCGACGAAGATGACGACGACGAAGACGACGACGACGAAGACGCCGACGACGAAGACGATGACGACGAAGACGACGACGAAGAAGACGACGACGACGAAGACGACGACGAAGAAGACCACGACGACGAAGACGACGACGATGAAGACGACGACGACGAAGACGACGAAGACGACGACGACGAAGACGACGACGACGAAGACGACGACGACGAAGACGACGACGACGAAGACGACGACGACGAAGACGACGACGACGAAGACGACGACGAAGAAGACGACGACGACGAAGACGACGACGACGAAGACGACGATGACGAAGAAGACGACGACGAAGACGACGACGACGAAGAAGACGACGATGAAGAAGACGACGACGAAGACGACGACGACGAAGACGACGATGACGAAGACGACGACGACGAAGAAGACGACGACGAAGACGACGACGACGAAGAAGACGACGACGAAGAAGACGATGACGAAGACGACGACGAAGATGACGACGACGAAGACGACGACGAGGAAGACGACGACGATGAAGAAGACGGCGACGAAGAGGACGACGACGACGAAGAAGACGACGACGAAGAAGACGACGACGAAGAAGACGACGACGAAGAAGACGACGACGAAGAAGACGACGACGAAGAAGACGACGACGAAGAAGACGGCGACGAAGAAGACGGCGACGAAGAAGACGGCGACGAAGAAGACGGCGACGAAGAAGACGACGACGAAGAAGACGACGACGAAGAAGACGACGACGAAGAAGACGACGACGAAGAAGACGACGACGAAGAAGACGACGACGAAGAAGACGACGACGAAGAAGACGACGACGAAGACGACGACGAAGAAGACGACGACGACGAAGACGACGACGACGAAGACGACGACGACGAAGACGACGACGACGAAGGGGACGACGAAGACGACGACGACGAAGAAGACGACGACGAAGACGCCGACGACGAAGACGACGACGACGAAGACGATGACGACGAAGATGACGACGACGAAGACGACGACGACGAAGACGACGACGACGAAGACGACGACGACGAAGACGACGACGACAAAGACGACGAAGACGAAGACGACGACGACGAAGACGACGCCGACGAAGATGACGACGACGAAGACGACGACGACGAAGACGCCGACGACGAAGACGATGACGACGAAGACGACGACGAAGAAGACGACGACGACGAAGACGACGACGAAGAAGACGACGAAGACGACGACGACGAAGACGACGACGACGAAGACGATGACGACGAAGACGACGACGACGAAGACGACGACGACGAAGATGACGACGAAGAAGACGACGACGACGAAGACGACGACGACGAAGACGACGATGACGAAGAAGACGACGACGAAGACGACGACGACGAAGAAGACGACGACGAAGAAGACGACGACGAAGACGACGACGACGAAGACGACGATGACGAAGACGACGACGACGAAGAAGACGACGACGAAGACGACGACGACGAAGAAGACGACGACGAAGAAGACGATGACGAAGACGACGACGAAGATGACGACGACGAAGACGACGACGACGAAGACGACGACGATGAAGAAGACGGCGACGAAGAGGACGACGACGACGAAGAAGACGACGACGAAGAAGACGACGACGAAGAAGACGACGACGAAGAAGACGACGACGAAGAAGACGACGACGAAGAAGACGACGACGAAGAAGACGGCGACGAAGAAGACGGCGACGAAGAAGACGGCGACGAAGAAGACGACGACGAAGAAGACGACGACGAAGAAGACGACGACGAAGAAGACGACGACGAAGAAGACGACGACGAAGAAGACGACGACGAAGAAGACGACGACGAAGAAGACGACGACGAAGACGACGACGACGAAGACGACGACGACGAAGACGACGACGAAGACGACGACGACGAAGACGACGACGACGACGACGACGAAGACGACGACGACGAACACGACGACGACGAAGACGACGACGACGAAGACGACGACGACGAAGAAGACGACGACGAAGACGACGACGACGAAGAAGACGACGACGAAGAAGACGATGACGAAGACGACGACGAAGACGACGACGACGAAGACGACGACGACGAAGACGACGACGACGAAGAAGACGGCGACGAAGACGACGGCGACGAAGACGACGACGACGACGAAGAAGACGACGACGAAGAAGACGACGACGAAGAAGACGACGACGAAGAAGACGACGACGAAGAAGACGACGACGAAGAAGATGACGACGAAGAAGACGGCGACAAAGAAGACGGCGACGAAGAAGACGGCGACGAAGAAGACGACGACGAAGAAGACGACGACGAAGAAGACGACGATGAAGAAGATGACGACGAAGAAGATGACGACGAAGAAGACGACGATGAAGAAGACGACGACGAAGAAGACGACGACGAAGACGTCGACGAAGAAGACGACGACGAAGAAGACAACGACGAAGAAGACGATGACGAAGAAGGCGACGACGAAGAAGACGACAACGAAGAAGACGACGACGAAGACGATGACGACGAAGAAGACGACGACGAAGAAGACGACGACGAAGATGACGACGACGAAGACGACGACGACGAAGACGACGACGACGAAGAAGACGACGACGAAGACGACGACGACGAAGAAGACGACGACGAAGAAGACGATGACGAAGACGACGATGAAGACGACGACGACGAAGACGACGACGACGAATAAGACAACGACGAAGACGACGACGACGAAGACGACGACGACGAAGAAGACGATGACGAAGACGACGACGACGAAGACGACGACGACGAAGACGACGACGACGAAGAAGACGACGACTAAGAAGACGACGACGAAGAAGACGACGACGAAGAAGACGACGACGAAGAAGACGACGACGAAGAAGACGACGACGAAGAAGACGACGACGAAGAAGAAGACGACGAAGAAGACGACGACGAAGAAGAAGACGACGAAGAAGACGACGACGAAGAAGACGACGACGACGAAGACGACGACGACGAAGACGACGACGACGAAGACGACGCCGACGAAGACGACGACGACGAAGACGACGACGACGAAGACGACGACGACAAAGACGACGAAGACGAAGACGACGACGACGAAGACGACGCTGACGAAGACGACGACGACGAAGGCGACGACGACGAAGACGCCGACGACGAAGACGACGACGACGAAGACGACGACGAAGAAGACGACGACGAAGAAGACGACGACGAAGACGACGACGACGAAGACGACGACGACGAAGACGACGACGACGAAGAAGACGACGACGAAGACGACGACGAAGAAGACGACGACGACGAAGACGACGACGACGAAGACGACGACGACGAAGACGACGAAGACGACGACGACGAAGATGACGACGACGAAGACGACGACGACGAAGACGACGAAGACGACGACGACGAAGACGACGACGACGAAGACGACGACGACGAAGAAGACGACGACGAAGAAGACGACGACGAAGAAGACGACGACGAAGAAGACGACGACGAAGAAGACGACGACGAAGAAGACGACGACGAAGAAGACGACGACGAAGAAGACGACGACGAAGAAGACGACGACGAAGAAGACGACGACGAAGAAGACGACGACGAAGACGACGACGACGAAGACGACGACGACGAAGACGACGATGATGAAGACGACGACGACGAAGATGACGACAAAGAAGACGACGACGAAGAAGACGACGACGAAGACGATGATGACGAAGACGACGATGACGAAGACGACGACGACGAAGACGACGACGACGAAGACGACGACGACGAAGAAGACGACGACGAAGAAGACGACGACGAAGACGACGACGACGAAGATGAAGACGACGAAGACGACGACGACGAAGAAGACGACGACGAAGACGACGACGAAGAAGACGACGACGACGAAGACGACGACGACAAAGACGACGACGACGAAGACGATGAAGACGACGACGACGAAGACGACGACGACGAAGACGACGACGACGAAGACGACGACGACGAAGACGACGACGACGAAGACGACGACGACGAAGACGACGACGAAGAAGACGACGACGAAGACGACGACGACGAAGAAGACGACGACGAAGAAGACGATGACGAAGACGACGACGAAGACGACGACGACAAAGACGACGACGACGAATAAGACAACGACGAAGACGACGAAGACGACGACGACGAATAAGACGACGACGAAGACGACGACGACGAAGACGACGACGACGAAGAAGACGACGAAAAAGTAGACGACGACGAAGACGACGACGAAGAAGATGACGACGAAGACGACGACGACGAAGACGACGACGACGAAGACGACGACGACGAAGACGACGACGACGAAGATGACGACGACGAAGACGACGACGACGAAGACGACGACGAAGACGACGACGAAGAAGATGACGACGAAGACGACGACGACGAAGACGACGACGACGAAGATGACGACGACGAAGACGACGACGACGAAGATGACGACGACGAAGACGACGACGACGAAGACGACGACGACGAAGACGACGCCGACGAAGACGACGACGACGAAGACGACGACGACGAAGACGACGCCGACGAAGACGACGACGACGAAGACGACGACGACGAAGACGACGACGACGAAGACGACGACGACGAAGACGACGGCGACGAAGACGACGGCGACGAAGACGACGGCGCCGAAGACGACGACGACGAAGACGACGACGACGAAGACGACGACGACGAAGACGACGACGACGACGAAGACGACGACGACGAAGACGACGACGACGAAGAAGACGACGACGAAGACGACGACGACGACGAAGACGACGACGACGAAGACGACGACGACGAAGACGACGACGAAGACGACGAAGATGAAGACGACGACGACGAAGACGACGACGACGAAGACGACGACGACGAAGACGACGACGACGAAGACGACGACGACGAAGACGACGACGACGAAGACGACGACGACGAAGAAGACGACGACGAAGACGACGACGACGAAGAAGACGACGACGAAGACGACGACGACGAAGACGATGACGACGAAGACGACGAAGACGAAGAAGACGACGACGAAGACGACGACGACGAAGACGACAACGACGAAGACGACGACGACGAAGACGACGACGAAGACGACGAAGATGAAGACGACGACGACGAAGACGACGACGACGAAGACGACGACGACGAAGACGACGACGACGAAGACGACGACGACGAAGACGACGACGACGAAGACGACGACGACGAAGAAGACGACGACGAAGACGACGACGACGAAGATGACAACGACGAAGAAGACGACGACGAAGACGACGACGACGAAGACGACGACGACGAAGACGACGAAGACGAAGAAGACGACGACGAAGACGACGATGACAAAGAAGACGACGACGAAGAAGACGACGACGAAGACGACGACGAAGACGACGACGACGAAGATGACGACGACGAAGACGACGACAACGAAGAAGACGGCGACGAAGAAGACGGCGACGAAGAAGACGACGACGAAGAAGACGACGACGAAGAAGACGACGACGAAGAAGACGACGACGAAGAAGACGACGACGAAGAAGACGACGACGAAGAAGACGACGACGAAGAAGACTACGACGAAGAAGACGACGACGAAGACGACGACGAAGAAAACGACGACGAAGAAGACGACGACGACGAAGACGACGACGACGAAGGGGACGACGAAGACGGCGACGACGAAGACGACGGCGACGAAGACGACGGCGACGAAGACGACGACGACGAAGACGACGACGACGACGAAGACGACGACGACGAAGACGACGACGACGAAGACGACGACGACGAAGACGACGACGACGAAGACGACGACGAAGACGACGACGACGAAGATGACGACGACGAAGACGACGACAACGAAGAAGACGGCGACGAAGAAGACGGCGACGAAGAAGACGACGACGAAGAAGACGACGACGAAGAAGACGACGACGAAGAAGACGACGACGAAGAAGACGACGACGAAGAAGACGACGACGAAGAAGACGACGACGAAGAAGACTACGACGAAGAAGACGACGACGAAGACGACGACGAAGAAAACGACGACGAAGAAGACGACGACGACGAAGACGACGACGACGAAGGGGACGACGAAGACGGCGACGACGAAGACGACGGCGACGAAGACGACGGCGACGAAGACGACGACGACGAAGACGACGACGACGACGAAGACGACGACGACGAAGACGACGACGACGAAGACGACGACGACGAAGACGACGACGACGAAGACGACGACGAAGACGACGACGACGAAGACGACGACGACGAAGACGACGACGACGAAGACGACGACGACGAAGACGACGACGACGAAGACGACGACGACGAAGACGACGCCGACGAAGACGACGACGACGAAGACGACGACGACGAAGAAGACGACGACGAAGACGACGACGACGAAGACGACGACGACGAAGAAGACGACGACGAAGACGACGACGACGAAGACGACGACGACGAAGACGACGACGACGAAGAAGACGACGACGAAGACGACGACGACGAAGAAGACGACGACGAAGAAGACGACGACGAAGACGACGACGAAGACGACGACGACGAAGACGACGACGACGAAGACGACGACGACGAAGAAGACGGCGACGAAAAAGACGGCGACGAAGAAGACGACGACGAAGAAGACGACGACGAAGAAGACGACGACGAAGAAGACGACGACGAAGAAGACGACGACGAAGAAGACGACGACGAAGAAGACGACGACGAAGAAGACTACGACGAAGAAGACGACGACGAAGACGACGACGAAGAAGACGACGACGAAGAAGACGACGACGAAGAAGACGACGACGAAGAAGACGACGACGAAGAAGACGACGACGAAGAAGACGACGACGAAAAAGACGACGACGAAGAAGACGACGACGAAGAAGACGACGACGAAGACGACGACGACGAAGAAGACGACGACGAAGACGACGACGACGAAGAAGACGACGACGAAGAAGACGACGACGAAGAAGACGACGACGAAGAAGACGACGACGAAGAAGACGACGACGAAGAAGACGACGACGAAGAAGACGACGACGAAGAAGACGACGACGAAGAAGACGACGACGAAGAAGACGACGACGAAGAAGACGACGACGACGAAGACGACGACGACGAAGACGACGACGACGAAGACGACGACGACGAAGACGACGACGACAAAGACGACGACGATGAAGACGACGACGACGAAGACGACGACGACGAAGACGAAGACGACGACGACGAAGACGACGCTGACGAAGACGACGACGACGAAGGCGACGACGACGAAGACGCCGACGACGAAGACGACGACGACGAAGACGACGACGACGAAGACGACGATGAAGAAGACGACGACGAAGAAGACGACGACGAAGACGACGACGACGAAGACGACGACGACGAAGACGACGACGACGAAGAAGACGACGACGAAGACGACCATGAAGAAGACGACGACGACGAAGACGACGACGAAGACGACGACGACGAAGACGACGAAGACGACGACGACGAAGACGACGACGACGAAGACGACGAAGACGACGACGACGACGACGACGAAGACGACGACGATGAAGAAGACGACGACGAAGAAGACGACGACGAAGAAGACGACGACGAAGAAGACGACGACGAAGAAGACGACGACGAAGAAGACGACGACGAGGAAGACGAAGACGACGACGATGAAGACGACGACGACGAAGACGACGACGACGAAGACGACGACGACGAAGACGACGACGACGAAGACGACGACGACGAAGACGACGACGACGAAGACGACGACGACGAAGACGACGACGACGAAGACGACGACGACGAAGAAGACGACGACGAAGACGACGACGAAGAAGACGACGACGACGAAGACGACGACGACGAAGACGACGACGACGAAGACGACGAAGACGACGACGACGAAGACGACGACGACGAAGACGACGACGACGAAGACGACGACGACGAAGACGACGACGACGAAGACGACGACGACGAAGACGACGACGACGAAGAAGACGACGACGAAGACGATGACGACGAAGAAGACGACGACGAAGAAGACGACGACGACGAAGACGACGACGACGAAGACGACGACGACGAAGACGACGACGACGAAGACGACGACGACGAAGACGACGACGACGAAGACGACGACGACGAAGACGACGACGACGAAGAAGACGACGACGAAGACGACGACGACGAAGACGACGACGACGAAGAAGACGACGACGAAGACGACGACGACGAAGACGACGACGACGAAGACGACGACGACGAAGAAGACGACGACGAAGACGACGACGACGAAGAAGACGACGACGAAGAAGACGACGACGAAGACGACGACGAAGACGACGACGACGAAGACGACGACGACGAAGACGACGACGACGAAGAAGACGGCGACGAAAAAGACGGCGACGAAGAAGACGACGACGAAGAAGACGACGACGAAGAAGACGACGACGAAGAAGACGACGACGAAGAAGACGACGACGAAGAAGACGACGACGAAGAAGACGACGACGAAGAAGACTACGACGAAGAAGACGACGACGAAGACGACGACGAAGAAGACGACGACGAAGAAGACGACGACGAAGAAGACGACGACGAAGAAGACGACGACGAAGAAGACGACGACGAAGAAGACGACGACGAAAAAGACGACGACGAAGAAGACGACGACGAAGAAGACGACGACGAAGACGACGACGACGAAGAAGACGACGACGAAGACGACGACGACGAAGAAGACGACGACGAAGAAGACGACGACGAAGAAGACGACGACGAAGAAGACGACGACGAAGAAGACGACGACGAAGAAGACGACGACGAAGAAGACGACGACGAAGAAGACGACGACGAAGAAGACGACGACGAAGAAGACGACGACGAAGAAGACGACGACGACGAAGACGACGACGACGAAGACGACGACGACGAAGACGACGACGACGAAGACGACGACGACGAAGACGACGACGACGAAGACGACGACGACGAAGACGACGACGACGAAGACGACGAAGACGAAGACGACGACGACGAAGACGACGCTGACGAAGACGACGACGACGAAGGCGACGACGACGAAGACGCCGACGACGAAGACGACGACGACGAAGACGACGATGAAGAAGACGACGACGAAGAAGACGACGACGAAGACGACGACGACGAAGACGACGACGACGAAGACGACGACGACGAAGAAGACGACGACGAAGACGACGATGAAGAAGACGACGACGACGAAGACGACGACGACGAAGACGACGACGACGAAGACGACGAAGACGACGATGACAAAGAAGACGACGACGAAGAAGACGACGACGAAGACGACGACGAAGACGACGACGACGAAGATGACGACGACGAAGACGACGACGACGAAGAAGACGGCGACGAAGAAGACGGCGACGAAGAAGACGACGACGAAGAAGACGACGACGAAGAAGACGACGACGAAGAAGACGACGACGAAGAAGACGACGACGAAGAAGACGACGACGAAGAAGACGACGACGAAGAAGACTACGACGAAGAAGACGACGACGAAGACGACGACGAAGAAAACGACGACGAAGAAGACGACGACGACGAAGACGACGACGACGAAGGGGACGACGAAGACGGCGACGACGAAGACGACGGCGACGAAGACGACGGCGACGAAGACGACGACGACGAAGACGACGACGACGACGAAGACGACGACGACGAAGACGACGACGACGAAGACGACGACGACGAAGACGACGACGACGAAGACGACGACGAAGACGACGACGACGAAGACGACGACGACGAAGACGACGACGACGAAGACGACGACGACGAAGACGACGACGACGAAGACGACGACGACGAAGACGACGCCGACGAAGACGACGACGACGAAGACGACGACGACGAAGAAGACGACGACGAAGACGACGACGACGAAGACGACGACGACGAAGAAGACGACGACGAAGACGACGACGACGAAGACGACGACGACGAAGACGACGACGACGAAGAAGACGACGACGAAGACGACGACGACGAAGAAGACGACGACGAAGAAGACGACGACGAAGACGAC
This sequence comes from Malacoraja senta, assembly GCA_038087875.1. Classification (NCBI taxonomy): domain Eukaryota; kingdom Metazoa; phylum Chordata; class Chondrichthyes; order Rajiformes; family Rajidae; genus Malacoraja; species Malacoraja senta. The sequence continues at coordinate 132,334 of JAXLNO010003237.1, forward strand.
GACGAAGACGACGACGACGAAGACGACGACGACGAAGACGACGACGACGAAGAAGACGGCGACGAAAAAGACGGCGACGAAGAAGACGACGACGAAGAAGACGACGACGAAGAAGACGACGACGAAGAAGACGACGACGAAGAAGACGACGACGAAGAAGACGACGACGAAGAAGACGACGACGAAGAAGACTACGACGAAGAAGACGACGAAGAAGACGACGACGAAGAAGACGACGACGAAGAAGACGACGACGAAGAAGACGACGACGAAGAAGACGACGACGAAGAAGACGACGACGAAGAAGACGACGACGAAGAAGACGACGATGAAGAAGACGACGACGAGGAAGACGAAGACGACGACGATGAAGACGACGACGACGAAGACGACGACGACGAAGACGACGACGACGAAGACGACGACGACGAAGACGACGACGACGAAGACGACGACGACGAAGACGACGACGACGAAGACGACGACGACGAAGACGACGACGACGAAGAAGTCGACGACGAAGACGACGACGAAGAAGACGACGACGACGAAGACGACGACGACGAAGACGACGACGACGAAGACGACGAAGACGACGACGACGAAGACGACGACGACGAAGACGACGACGACGAAGACGACGACGACGAAGACGACGACGACGAAGACGACGACGACGAAGACGACGACGATGAAGAAGACGACGACGAAGACGACGACGACGAAGACGACGACGACAAAGAAGACGACGACGACGAAGACGACGACGACGAAGACGACGACGACGAAGACGACGACGACGAAGACGACGACGACGAAGACGACGACGACGAAGACGACGACGACGAAGACGACGACGACGAAGAAGACGACGACGAACACGACGACGACGAAGACGACGACGACGAAGAAGACGACGACGAAGACGACGACGACGAAGACGACGACGACGAAGACGACGACGACGAAGAAGATGACGACGAAGACGACGACGACGAAGAAGACGACGACGAAGAAGACGACAACGAAGACGACGACGAAGACGACGACGACGAAGACGACGACGACGAAGACGACGACGACGAAGAAGACGGCGACGAAAAAGACGGCGACGAAGAAGACGACGACGAAGAAGACGACGACGAAGAAGACGACGACGAAGAAGACGACGAAGAAGACGACGACGAAGAAGACGACGACGAAGAAGACGACGACGAAGAAGACTACGACGAAGAAGACGACGACGAAGACGACGACGAAGAAGACGACGACGAAGAAGACGACGACGAAGAAGACGACGACGAAGAAGACGACGACGAAGAAGACGACGACGAAGAAGACGACGACGAAAAAGACGACGACGAAGAAGACGACGACGAAGAAGACGACGACGAAGACGACGACGACGAAGAAGACGACGACGAAGACGACGACGACGAAGAAGACGACGACGAAGAAGACGACGACGAAGAAGACGACGACGAAGAAGACGACGACGAAGAAGACGACGACGAAGAAGACGACGACGAAGAAGACGACGACGAAGAAGACGACGACGAAGAAGACGACGACGAAGAAGACGACGACGAAGAAGACGACGACGACGAAGACGACGACGACGAAGACGACGACGACGAAGACGACGATGACGAAGACGACGACGATGAAGACGACGACGACGAAGACGACGACGACGAAGACGACGACGACGAAGACGACGAAGACGAAGACGACGACGACGAAGACGACGCTGACAAAGACGACGACGACGAAGGCGACGACGACGAAGACGCCGACGACGAAGACGACGACGACGAAGACGACGATGAAGAAGACGACGACGAAGAAGACGACGACGAAGACGACGACGACGAAGACGACGACGACGAAGACGACGACGACGAAGAAGACGACGACGAAGACGACGATGAAGAAGACGACGACGACGAAGACGACGACGACGAAGACGACGACGACGAAGACGACGAAGACGACGACGACGAAGACGACGACGACGAAGACGACGAAGACGACGACGACGACGACGACGAAGACGACGACGATGAAGAAGACGACGACGAAGAAGACGACGACGAAGAAGACGACGACGAAGAAGACGACGACGAAGAAGACGACGACGAAGAAGACGACGATGAAGAAGACGACGATGAGGAAGACGACGACGAAGACGACGACGACGAAGACGACGGCGACGAAGAAGACGACGACGAAGAAGACGATGACGAAGACGATGACGACGAAGACGACGACGACGAAGACGACGACGACGAAGGGGACGACGAAGACGACAACGACGAAGACGACGCCGACGAAGACGACGACGACGAAGACGACGACGACGAAGACGACGACGACGAAGACGACGACGACGAAGACGACGACGACGAAGACGACGACGACGAAGACGACGGCGACGAAGACGACGGCGACGAAGACGACGGCGCCGAAGACGACGACGATGAAGACGACGACGACGAAGACGCCGACGACGAAGACGACGACGACGAAGACGACGACGACGAAGACGCCGACGATGAAGACGACGGCGACGAAGACGACGGCGACGAAGACGACGACGACGAAGACGACGACGACGACGAAGACGACGACGACGAAGACGACGACGACGAAGACGACGCCGACGAAGACGACGATGACGAAGACGACGACGAAGACGACGAAGACGAAGACGACGACGACGAAGACGACGACGACGAAGACGACGACGACGAAGACGGCGACGAAGAAGACGACGACGAAGAAGACGACGACGAAGAAGACGACGACGAAGAAGACGACGACGAAGAAGACGACGACGAAGAAGACGACGACGAAGAAGACGACGACGAAGAAGACTACGACGAAGAAGACGACGAAGAAGACGACGACGAAGAAGACGACGACGAAGAAGACGACGACGAAGAAGACGACGACGAAGAAGACGACGACGAAGAAGACGACGACGAAGAAGACGACGACGAAGAAGACGACGATGAAGAAGACGACGACGAGGAAGACGAAGACGACGACGATGAAGACGACGACGACGAAGACGACGACGACGAAGACGACGACGACGAAGACGACGACGACGAAGACGACGACGACGAAGACGACGACGACGAAGACGACGACGACGAAGACGACGACGACGAAGACGACGACGACGAAGAAGTCGACGACGAAGACGACGACGAAGAAGACGACGACGACGAAGACGACGACGACGAAGACGACGACGACGAAGACGACGAAGACGACGACGACGAAGACGACGACGACGAAGACGACGACGACGAAGACGACGACGACGAAGACGACGACGACGAAGACGACGACGACGAAGACGACGACGATGAAGAAGACGACGACGAAGACGACGACGACGAAGACGACGACGACAAAGAAGACGACGACGACGAAGACGACGACGACGAAGACGACGACGACGAAGACGACGACGACGAAGACGACGACGACGAAGACGACGACGACGAAGACGACGACGACGAAGACGACGACGACGAAGAAGACGACGACGAACACGACGACGACGAAGACGACGACGACGAAGAAGACGACGACGAAGACGACGACGACGAAGACGACGACGACGAAGACGACGACGACGAAGAAGATGACGACGAAGACGACGACGACGAAGAAGACGACGACGAAGAAGACGACAACGAAGACGACGACGAAGACGACGACGACGAAGACGACGACGACGAAGACGACGACGACGAAGAAGACGGCGACGAAAAAGACGGCGACGAAGAAGACGACGACGAAGAAGACGACGACGAAGAAGACGACGACGAAGAAGACGACGAAGAAGACGACGACGAAGAAGACGACGACGAAGAAGACGACGACGAAGAAGACTACGACGAAGAAGACGACGACGAAGACGACGACGAAGAAGACGACGACGAAGAAGACGACGACGAAGAAGACGACGACGAAGAAGACGACGACGAAGAAGACGACGACGAAGAAGACGACGACGAAAAAGACGACGACGAAGAAGACGACGACGAAGAAGACGACGACGAAGACGACGACGACGAAGAAGACGACGACGAAGACGACGACGACGAAGAAGACGACGACGAAGAAGACGACGACGAAGAAGACGACGACGAAGAAGACGACGACGAAGAAGACGACGACGAAGAAGACGACGACGAAGAAGACGACGACGAAGAAGACGACGACGAAGAAGACGACGACGAAGAAGACGACGACGAAGAAGACGACGACGACGAAGACGACGACGACGAAGACGACGACGACGAAGACGACGATGACGAAGACGACGACGATGAAGACGACGACGACGAAGACGACGACGACGAAGACGACGACGACGAAGACGACGAAGACGAAGACGACGACGACGAAGACGACGCTGACAAAGACGACGACGACGAAGGCGACGACGACGAAGACGCCGACGACGAAGACGACGACGACGAAGACGACGATGAAGAAGACGACGACGAAGAAGACGACGACGAAGACGACGACGACGAAGACGACGACGACGAAGACGACGACGACGAAGAAGACGACGACGAAGACGACGATGAAGAAGACGACGACGACGAAGACGACGACGACGAAGACGACGACGACGAAGACGACGAAGACGACGACGACGAAGACGACGACGACGAAGACGACGAAGACGACGACGACGACGACGACGAAGACGACGACGATGAAGAAGACGACGACGAAGAAGACGACGACGAAGAAGACGACGACGAAGAAGACGACGACGAAGAAGACGACGACGAAGAAGACGACGATGAAGAAGACGACGATGAGGAAGACGACGACGAAGACGACGACGACGAAGACGACGGCGACGAAGAAGACGACGACGAAGAAGACGATGACGAAGACGATGACGACGAAGACGACGACGACGAAGACGACGACGACGAAGGGGACGACGAAGACGACAACGACGAAGACGACGCCGACGAAGACGACGACGACGAAGACGACGACGACGAAGACGACGACGACGAAGACGACGACGACGAAGACGACGACGACGAAGACGACGACGACGAAGACGACGGCGACGAAGACGACGGCGACGAAGACGACGGCGCCGAAGACGACGACGACGAAGACGACGACGACGAAGACGCCGACGACGAAGACGACGACGACGAAGACGACGACGACGAAGACGCCGACGATGAAGACGACGGCGACGAAGACGACGGCGACGAAGACGACGACGACGAAGACGACGACGACGACGAAGACGACGACGACGAAGACGACGACGACGAAGACGACGCCGACGAAGACGACGATGACGAAGACGACGACGAAGACGACGAAGACGAAGACGACGACGACGAAGACGACGACGACGAAGACGACGACGACGAAGACGACGACGACGAAGACGACGACGACGAAGACGACGACGACGAAGACGACGACGACGAAGACGACGACGAAGACGACGAAGACGAAGACGACGACGACGAAGACGACGACGACGAAGACGACGACGACGAAGACGACGACGACGAAGACGACGACGACGAAGACGACGACGACGAAGACGACGACGACGAAGAAGACGACGACGAACACGACGACGACGAAGATGACGACGACGAAGAAGACGACGACGAAGACGACGACGACGACGAAGACGACGACGACGAAGACGACGACGACGAAGAAGACGACGACAAAGACGACGACGACGAAGAAGACGACGACGAAGAAGACGACGACGAAGACGACGACGAAGACGACGACGACGAAGACGACGACGACGAAGACGACGACGACGAAGAAGACGGCGACGAAGAAGACGGCGACGAAGAAGACGACGACGAAGAAGACGACGACGAAGAAGACGACGACGAAGAAGACGACGACGAAGAAGACGACGACGAAGAAGATGACGACGAAGAAGACGACGACGAAGAAGACTACGACGAAGAAGACGACGACGAAGACGACGACGACGAAGAAGACGACGACGAAGACGACGACGAAGAAAACGACGACGAAGAAGATGACGACGAAGAAGACGACGACGAAGAAGACGACGACCAAGAAGACAACGACGAAGAAGAAGACAACGACGAAGAAGACGACGACGAAGAAGACGACGACGAAGAAGACGACGACGAAGAAGACGACGACGAAGAAGACGACGACGACGAAGACGACGACGACGAAGACGACGACGACGAAGACGACGACGACGAAGACGACGACGAAGAAGACGACGACGAAAAAGACGACGACGAAGAAGACGACGACGAAGAAGACGACGACGAAGACGACGACGACGAAGACTACGACGACGAAGACGACGACGACGAAGAAGACGACGACGAAGAAGACGACGACGAAGAAGACGGCGACGAAGAAGACGACGACGAAGAAGACGACGACGAAGAAGACGACGACGAAGAAGACGACGACGAAGAAGACGACGACGAAGAAGACGACGACGAAGAAGACGACGACGAAGAAGACGACGACGACGAAGACGACGACGACGAAGACGACGACGACGAAGACGACGACGACGAAGGGGACAACGAAGACGACGACGACGAAGAAGACGACGACGAAGACGAGGACGACGAAGACGACGACGACGAAGATGACGACGACGAAGACGACGACGACGAAGACGACGACGACGAAGACGACGACGACGAAGACGACGACGACGAAGACGACGACGACGAAGACGACGACGACGAAGACGACGACGACGAAGACGACGAAGACGAAGACGACGACGATGAAGACGACGCCGACGAAGACGACGACGACGAAGACGACGACGACGAAGACGCCGACGACGAAGACGATGACGACGAAGACGACGACGAAGAAGACGACGACGACGAAGACGACGACGAAGAAGACGACGACGACGAAGACGACGACGATGAAGACGACGACGACGAAGACGACGAAGACGACGACGACGAAGACGACGACGATGAAGACGACGACGATGAAGACGACGCCGACGAAGACGACGACGACGAAGACGACGACGAAGTCGACGAAGACGAAGACGACGACGACGAAGACGACGACGACGAAGACGACGACGACGAAGACGACGACGACGAAGACGACGAAGACGAAGACGACGACGACGAAGACGACGACGACGAAGACGACGACGAAGACGACGAAGACGAAGACGACGACGACGAAGACGACGACGACGAAGAAGACGACGACGAAGACGACGACGACGAAGAAGACGACGACGAAGAAGACGACGACGAAGACGACGACGAAGACGACGACGACGAGGACGACGACGACGAAGACGACGACGACGAAGAAGACGGCGACGAAGAAGACGGCGACGAAGAAGACGACGACGAAGAAGACGACGACGAAGAAGACGACGACGAAGAAGACGACGACGAAGAAGACGACGACAAAGAAGACGACGACGAAGAAGACGACGACGAAGAAGACTACGACGAAGAAGACGACGACGAAGACGACGACGAAGAAAACGACGACGAAGAAGACGACGACGAAGAAGACGACGACGAAGAAGACGACGACCAAGAAGACGACGACGAAGAAGACGACGACGAAGAAGACGACGACGACGAAGACGACGACGACGAAGACGACGACGAAGACGACGACGACGAAGACGACGACGAAGAAGACGACGACGAAAAAGACGACGACGAAGAAGACGACGACGAAGAAGACGAGGACGAAGACGACGACGACGAAGACTACGACGACGAAGACGACGACGACGAAGAAGACGACGACGAAGAAGACGACGACGAAGAAGACGACGACGAAGAAGACGACGACGAAGAAGACGACGACGAAGAAGACGACGACGAAGAAGACGACGACGAAGAAGACGACGACGAAGAAGCCGACGACGAAGAAGACGACGACGAAGAAGACGACGACGACGAAGACGACGACGACGAAAACGATGACGACGAAGACGACGATGACGAAGGGGACAACGAAGACGACGACGACGAAGAAGACGACGACGAAGACGACGACGACGAAGACGACGACGACGAAGACGACGACGACGAAGACGACGACGACGAAGACGACGACGACAAAGACGACGAAGACGAAGACGACGACGACGAAGACGACGCCGACGAAGACGACGACGACGAAGACGACGACGACGAAGACGCCGACGACGAAGACGACGACGACGAAGACGACGACGAAGAAGACGACGACGACGAAGACGACGACGAAGAAGACGACGACGACGAAGACGACGACGACGAAGACGACGACGACGAAGACGACGAAGACGACGACGACGAAGACGACGACGACGAAGACGACGACGACGAAGACGACGACGACGAAGACGACGACGACGAAGACGACGACGACGAAGACGACGACGACGAAGACGACGACGACGAAGAAGATGACGACGAAGACGACGACGACGAAGAAGACGACGACGAAGAAGTCGACGACGAAGACGACGATGACGAAGACGACGACGACGAAGAAGACGACGACGAAGACGATGACGACGAAGAAGACGACGACGAAGAAGACGACGACCAAGAAGACAACGACGAAGAAGAAGACAACGACGAAGAAGACGACGACGAAGAAGACGACGACGAAGAAGACGACGACCTAGAAGACGACGACGAAGAAGACGACGACGACGAAGACGACGATGACGAAGACGACGACGACGAAGACGACGACGACGAAGACGACGACGAAGAAGACGACGACGAAAAAGACGACGACGAAGAAGACGACGACGAAGAAGACGACGACGAAGACGACGACGACGAAGACTACGACGACGAAGACGACGACGACGAAGAAGACGACGACGAAGAAGACGACGACGAAGAAGACGACGACGAAGAAGACGACGACGAAGAAGACGACGACGAAGAAGACGACGACGAAGAAGACGACGACGAAGAAGACGACGACGAAGAAGACGACGACGACGAAGACGACGACGACGAAGACGACGACGACGAAGACGACGACGACGAAGGGGACAACGAAGACGACGACGACGAAGAAGACGACGATGAAGACGAGGACGACGAAGACGACGACGACGAAGATGACGACGACGAAGACGACGACGACGAAGACGACGACGACGAAGACGACGACGACGAAGACGACGACGACGAAGACGACGACGACGAAGACGACGACGACGAAGACGACGACGACGAAGACGACGAAGACGAAGACGACGACGACGAAGACGACGCCGACGAAGACGACGACGACGAAGACGACGACGACGAAGACGCCGACGACGAAGACGATGACGACGAAGACGACGACGAAGAAGACGACGACGACGAAGATGACGACGAAGAAGACGACGACGACGAAGACGACGACGATGAAGACGACGACGACGAAGACGACGAAGACGACGACGACGAAGACGACGACGACGAAGACGACGACGATGAAGACGACGCCGACGAAGACGACGACGACGAAGACGACGACGAAGTCGACAAAGACGAAGACGACGACGACGAAGACGACGACGACGAAGACGACGACGACGAAGATGACGACGACGAAGACGACGAAGACGAAGACGACGACGACGAAGACGACGACGACGAAGACGACGACGAAGACGACGAAGACGAAGACGACGACGACGAAGACGAAGACGACGACGACGAAGACGACGACGACGAAGACGACGATGACGAAGACGACGACGACGAAGACGACGACGACGAAGACGACGACGACGAAGAAGACGACGACGAAGACGACGACGACGAAGATGACGACGACGAAGAAGACGACGACGAAGACGACGACGACGAAGACGACGACGACGAAGACGACGACGACGAAGAAGACGACGACGAAGACGACGACGACGAAGAAGACGACGACGAAGAAGACGACGACGAAGACGACGACGAAGACGACGACGACGAGGACGACGACGACGAAGATGACGACGACGAAGAAGACGGCGACGAAGAAGACGGCGACGAAGAAGACGACGACGAAGAAGACGACGACGAAGAAGACGACGACGAAGAAGACGACGACGAAGAAGACGACGACAAAGAAGACGACGACGAAGAAGACGACGACAAAGAAGACGACGACGAAGAAGACGACGACGAAGACGACGACGAAGAAAACGACGACGAAGAAGACGACGACGAAGAAGACGACGACGAAGAAGACGACGACCAAGAAGACGACGACGAAGAAGACGACGACGAAGAAGACGACGACGACGAAGACGACGACGACGAAGACGACGACGAAGACGACGACGACGAAGACGACGACGAAGAAGACGACGACGAAAAAGACGACGACGAAGAAGACGACGACGAAGAAGACGAGGACGAAGACGACGAGGACGAAGACTACGACGACGAAGACGACGACGACGAAGAAGACGACGACGAAGAAGACGACGACGAAGAAGACGACGACGAAGAAGACGACGACGAAGAAGACGACGACGAAGAAGACGACGACGAAGAAGACGACGACGAAGAAGACGACGACGAAGAAGACGACGACGAAGAAGACGACGACGAAGAAGACGACGACGACGAAGACGACGACGACGAAAACGATGACGACGAAGACGACGATGACGAAGGGGACAACGAAGACGACGACGACGAAGAAGACGACGACGAAGACGACGACGACGAAGACGACGACGACGAAGACGACGACGACGAAGACGACGACGACGAAGACGACGACGACAAAGACGACGAAGACGAAGACGACGACGACGAAGACGACGCCGACGAAGACGACGACGACGAAGACGACGACGACGAAGACGCCGACGACGAAGACGACGACGACGAAGACGACGACGAAGAAGACGACGACGACGAAGACGACGACGAAGAAGACGACGACGACGAAGACGACGACGACGAAGACGACGACGACGAAGACGACGAAGACGACGACGACGAAGACGACGACGACGAAGACGACGACGACGAAGACGACGACGACGAAGACGACGACGACGAAGACGACGACGACGAAGAAGACGACGACGAAGACGACGACGACGAAGAAGACGACGACGAAGAAGACGACGACGAAGACGACGACGACAAAGACGACGATGACGAAGACGACGACGACGAAGAAGACGACGACGAAGACGACGACGACGAAGAAGACGACGACGAAGAAGACGATGACGAAGACGACGACGAAGACGATGACGACGAAGACGACGACGACGAAGACGACGACGACGAAGAAGACGGCGACGAAGACGACGACGACGACGAAGAAGACGACGACGAAGAAGACGACGACGAAGAAGACGACGACGAAGAAGACGACGACGAAGAAGACGACGACGAAGAAGACGGCGACGAAGAAGACGGCGACGAAGAAGACGGCGACGAAGAAGACGACGACGAAGAAGACGACGACGAAGAAGACGACGACGAAGAAGACGACGACGAAGAAGACGACGACGAAGAAGACGACGACGAAGAAGACGACGACGAAGATGACGACGACGAAGACGACGACGACGAAGACGACGACGAAGACGACGACGACGAAGACGACGACGACGACGACGACGAAGACGACGACGACGAACACGACGACGACGAAGACGACGACGACGAAGACGACGACGACAAAGAAGACGACGACGAAGACGACGACGACGAAGAAGACGACGACGAAGAAGACGATGACGAAGACGACGATGAAGACGACGACGACGAAGACGACGACGACGAAGACGACGACGACGAAGAAGACGGCGACGAAGACGACGACGACGACGAAGAAGACGACGACGAAGAAGACGACGACGAAGAAGACGACGACGAAGAAGACGATGACGAAGAAGACGACGATGAAGAAGACGACGACGAAGAAGACGACGACGAAGAAGACGGCGACGAAGGAGACGGCGACGAAGAAGACGGCGACGAAGAAGACGACGACGAAGAAGACGACGACGAAGAAGACGACGACGAAGAAGACGACGACGAAGAAGACGACGACGAAGAAGACGACGACGAAGACGACGACGAAGAAGACGACGATGAAGAAGACAACGACGAAGAAGACGAGGACGAAGAAGACGACGACGAAGAAGACGACGATGAAGAAGACGACGACGAAGACGATGACGACGAAGAAGATGACGATGAAGAAGACGACGACGAAGATGACGACGACGAAGACGACGACGACGAAGACGACGACGACGAAGAAGACGACGACGAAGACGACAACGACGAAGAAGACGACGACGAAGAAGACGATGACGAAGACGACGATGAAGACGACGACGACGAAGACGACGACGACGAATAAGACAACGACGAAGACGACGACGACGAAGATGACGACGACGAAGACGACGACGACGAAGACGACGACGACGAAGACGACGACGAAAAAGTAGACGACGACGAAGACGACGACGAAGAAGACGACGACGAAGAAGACGACGACGACGAAGACGACGACGAAGACGACGACGACGAAGACGACGACGACGACGACGACGAAGACGACGACGACGAACACGACGACGATGAAGACGACGACGACAAAGACGACGACGACGAAGACGACGACGACGAAGACGACGACGACGAAGACGACGACGACGAAGACGACGACGACGAAGAAGACGACGACGAAGAAGACGACGACGAAGACGACGACGACGAAGAAGACGACGACGAAGAAGACGACGACGAAGACGACGACGACGTAGACGACGACGACGAAGACGACGACGACGAAGAAGACGACGACGAAGATGACGACGATGAAGAAGACGACGACGAAGAAGACGATGACGAAGACGACGACGAAGACGACGACAACGAAGACGACGACGACGAAGACGACGACGACGAAGAAGACGGCGACGAAGACGACGACGACGACGAAGAAGACGACGACGAAGAAGACGACGACGAAGAAGACGACGACGAAGAAGACGACGACGAAGAAGACGACGACGAAGACGACGACGAAGAAGACGACGATGAAGAAGACAACGACGAAGAAGACGAGGACGAAGAAGACGACGACGAAGAAGACGACGATGAAGAAGACGACGACGAAGACGATGACGACGAAGAAGATGACGATGAAGAAGACGACGACGAAGATGACGACGACGAAGACGACGACGACGAAGACGACGACGACGAAGAAGACGACGACGAAGACGACAACGACGAAGAAGACGACGACGAAGAAGACGATGACGAAGACGACGATGAAGACGACGACGACGAAGACGACGACGACGAATAAGACAACGACGAAGACGACGACGACGAAGATGACGACGACGAAGACGACGACGACGAAGACGACGACGACGAAGACGACGACGAAAAAGTAGACGACGACGAAGACGACGACGAAGAAGACGACGACGAAGAAGACGACGACGAAGAAGACGACGACGACGAAGATGACGACGAAGACGACGACGACGAAGACGACGACGACGACGACGACGAAGACGACAACGACGAACACGACGACGACGAAGACGACGACGACGAAGACGACGACGACGAAGACGACGACGACGAAGACGACGACGACGAAGACGACGACGACGAAGACGACGACGACGAAGAAGACGACGACGAAGAAGACGACGACGAAGACGACGACGACGAAGAAGACGACGACGAAGAAGACGACGACGAAGACGACGACGACGTAGACGACGACGACGAAGACGACGACGACGAAGAAGACGACGACGAAGATGACGACGACGAAGAAGACGACGACGAAGAAGACGATGACGAAGACGACGACGAAGACGACGACGACGAAGACGACGACGACGAAGACGACGACGACGAAGACGACGACGACGAAGAAGACGGCGACGAAGACGACGACGACGACGAAGAAGACGACGACGAAGAAGACGACGACGAAGAAGACGACGACGAAGAAGACGACGACGAAGAAGACGACGACGAAGAAGACGACGACGAAGAAGACGGCGACGAAGAAGACGGCGACGAAGAAGACGGCGACGAAGAAGACGACGACGAAGAAGACGACGACGAAGAAGACGACGACGAAGAAGACGACGACGAAGAAGACGACGACAAAGAAGACGACGACGAAGACGACGACGAAGAAGACGACGAGGAAGAAGACGACGACGAAGAAGACGACGACGAAGAAGACGACGACGAAGAAGACGACGACGAAGAAGACGACGACGAAGACGATGACGACGAAGAAGACGACGACGAAGAAGACGACGACGAAGACGACGACGACGAAGACGACGACGACGAAGACGACGATGACGAAGAAGACGACGACGAAGACGACGATGACGAAGAAGACGACGACGAAGAAGACGATGACGAAGACGACGATGAAGATGACGACGACGAAGACGACGACGACGAATAAGACAACGACGAAGACGACGACGACGAAGATGACGACGACGAAGACGACGACGACGAAGACGACGACGACGAAGACGACGACGACGAATAAGACGACGACGAAGACGACGACGACGAAGACGACGACGACGAAGAAGACGACGAAAAAGTAGACGACGACGAAGACGACGACGAAGAAGATGACGACGAAGACGACGACGACGAAGACGACGACGACGAAGACGACGGCGACGAAGACGACGACGACGAAGACGACGACGACGAAGATGACGACGACGAAGACGACGACGACGAAGACGACGACGACGAAGACGACGACGACGAAGACGACGACGACGAAGACGACGACGACGAAGAAGACGGCGACGAAGACGACGACGACGACGAAGAAGACGACGACGAAGAAGACGACGACGAAGAAGACGACGACGAAGAAGACGACGACGAAGAAGACGACGATGAAGAAGACGACGACGAAGAAGACGACGACGAAGAAGACGGCGACGAAGGAGACGGCGACGAAGAAGACGGCGACGAAGAAGACGACGACGAAGAAGACGACGACGAAGAAGACGACGACAAAGAAGACGACGACGAAGACGACGACGAAGAAGACGACGACGAAGAAGACGACGACGAAGAAGACGACGACGAAGACGACGACGAAGAAGACGACGATGAAGAAGACAACGACGAAGAAGACGACGACGAAGAAGACGACGACTAAGAAGACGACGACGAAGACGACGACGAAGAAGACGACGAGGAAGAAGACGACGACGAAGAAGACGACGACGAAGAAGACGACGACGAAGAAGACGACGACGAAGAAGACGACGACGAAGACGATGACGACGAAGAAGACGACGACGAAGAAGACGACGACGAAGACGACGACGACGAAGACGACGACGACGAAGACGACGACGACGAAGAAGACGACGACGAAGACGACGATGACGAAGAAGACGACGACGAAGAAGACGATGACGAAGACGACGATGAAGATGACGACGACGAAGACGATGACGACGAAGACGACGACGAAGACGACGACGACGAAGACGACGACGACGACGACGACGAAGACGACGACGACGAACACGACGACGACGAAGACGACGACGACGAAGACGACGACGACGAAGACGACGACGACGAAGACGACGACGACGAAGACGACGACGACGAAGACGACGACGACGAAGAAGACGACGACGAAGAAGACGACGACGAAGACGACGACGACGAAGAAGACGACGACGAAGAAGACGACGACGAAGACGACGACGACGTAGACGACGACGACGACGAAGACGGCGACGACGAAGAAGACGACGACGAAGATGACGACGATGAAGAAGACGACGACGAAGAAGACGATGACGAAGACGACGACGAAGACGACGACGACGAAGACGACGACGACGAAGACGACGACGACGAAGAAGACGGCGACGAAGACGACGACGACGACGAAGAAGACGACGACGAAGAAGACGACGACGAAGAAGACGACGACGAAGAAGACGACGACGAAGAAGACGACGACGAAGAAGACGACGACGAAGAAGACGGCGACGAAGAAGACGGCGACGAAGAAGACGGCGACGAAGAAGACGACGACGAAGAAGACGACGACGAAGAAGACGACGACGAAGAAGACGACGACGAAGAAGACGACGACGAAGAAGACGACGACGAAGAAGACGACGACGAAGACGACGACGAAGAAGACGACGAGGAAGAAGACGACGACGAAGAAGACGACGACGAAGAAGACGACGACGAAGAAGACGACGACGAAGAAGACGACGACGAAGAAGACGACGACGAAGAAGACGACGACGAAGAAGACGACGACAAAGAAGACGACGACGAAGACGACGACGAAGAAGACGACGAGGAAGAAGACGACGACGAAGAAGACGACGACGAAGAAGACGACGACGAAGAAGACGACGACGAAGAAGACGACGACGAAGACGATGACGACGAAGAAGACGACGACGAAGAAGACGACGACGAAGACGACGACGACGAAGACGACGACGACGAAGACGACGACGACGAAGAAGACGACGACGAAGACGACGATGACGAAGAAGACGACGACGAAGAAGACGATGACGAAGACGACGATGAAGATGACGACGACGAAGACGACGACGACGAAGACGACGACGAAGACGACGACGACGAAGACGACGACGACGACGACGACGAAGACGACGACGACGAACACGACGACGACGAAGACGACGACGACGAAGACGACGACGACGAAGACGACGACGACGAAGACGACGACGACGAAGACGACGACGACGAAGACGACGACGACGAAGAAGACGACGACGAAGAAGACGACGACGAAGACGACGACGACGAAGAAGACGACGACGAAGAAGACGACGACGAAGACGACGACGACGTAGACGACGACGACGAAGACGACGACGACGAAGAAGACGACGACGAAGATGACGACGATGAAGAAGACGACGACGAAGAAGACGATGACGAAGACGACGACGAAGACGACGACGACGAAGACGACGACGACGAAGACGACGACGACGAAGAAGACGGCGACGAAGACGACGACGACGACGAAGAAGACGACGACGAAGAAGACGACGACGAAGAAGACGACGACGAAGAAGACGACGACGAAGAAGACGACGACGAAGAAGACGACGACGAAGAAGACGGCGACGAAGAAGACGGCGACGAAGAAGACGACGACGAAGAAGACGACGACGAAGAAGACGACGACGAAGAAGACGACGACGAAGAAGACGACGACGAAGAAGACGACGACAAAGAAGACGACGACGAAGACGACGACGAAGAAGACGACGAGGAAGAAGACGACGACGAAGAAGACGACGACGAAGAAGACGACGACGAAGAAGACGACGACGAAGAAGACGACGACGAAGACGATGACGACGAAGAAGACGACGACGAAGAAGACGACGACGAAGACGACGACGACGAAGACGACGACGACGAAGACGACGACGACGAAGAAGACGACGACGAAGACGACGATGACGAAGAAGACGACGACGAAGAAGACGATGACGAAGACGACGATGAAGATGACGACGACGAAGACGACGACGACGAATAAGACAACGACGAAGACGACGACGACGAAGATGACGACGACGAAGACGACGACGACGAAGACGACGACGACGAAGACGACGACGACGAATAAGACGACGACGAAGACGACGACGACGAAGACGACGACGACGAAGAAGACGACGAAAAAGTAGACGACGACGAAGACGACGACGAAGAAGATGACGACGAAGACGACGACGACGAAGACGACGACGACGAAGACGACGGCGACGAAGACGACGACGACGAAGACGACGACGACGAAGACGACGACGACGAAGACGACGACGACGAAGACGACGACGACGAAGACGACGACGACGAAGACGACGCCGACGAAGACGACGACGACGAAGACGACGACGACGAAGACGACGACGACGAAGACGACGACGACGAAGACGACGACGACGAAGACGACGACGACGAAGACGACGGCGACGAAGACGACGACGCTGAAGACGACGACGACGAAGACGACGACGACGAAGACGACGACGACGAAGACGACGACGACGAAGACGACGACGACGAAGACGCCGACGACGAAGACGACGGCGACGAAGACGACGGCGACGAAGACGACGACGACGAAGACGACGACGACGAAGACGACGACGACGAAGACGACGACGACGAAGACGACGACGAAGACGACGACGACGAAGACGACGACGAAGACGACGAAGACGAAGACGACGACGACGAAGACGACGACGACGAAGACGACGACGACGAAGACGACGAAGACGAAGACGACGACGACGAAGACGACGATGACGAAGACGACGACGAAGAAGACGACGACGACGAAGAAGACGACGACGAAGAAGACTATGACGAAGAAGACGACGACGAAGACGACGACGAAGAAGACGACGACGAAGAAGACGACGACGAAGAAGACGACGACGAAGAAGACGACGACGAAGAAGACGACGACGAAGAAGACGACGACGAAAAAGACGACGACGAAGAAGACGACGACGAAGAAGACGACGACGAAGACGACGATGACGAAGAAGACGACGACGAAGACGACGACGACGAAGACTACGACGACGAAGACGACGATGACGAAGGGGACGACGAAGACGACGACGACGAAGAAGACGACGACGAAGACGACGACGTCGAAGACGACGACGACGAAGACGACGACGCCGAAGACGACGACGACGAAGACGACGACGACGAAGACGACGACGACGAAGACGACGACGACAAAGACGACGAAGACGAAGACGACGACGACGAAGACGACGACGACGAAGACGACGACGACGAAGACGACGACGACGAAGACGCCGACGACGAAGACGATGACGACGAAGACGACGACGAAGAAGACGACGACGACGAAGACGACGACGAAGAAGACGACGACGACGAAGACGACAACGAAGACGACGACGACGAAGACGACGACGAAGAAGACGACGAAGACGACGACGACGAAGACGACGACGACGAAGACGACGACGACGAAGACGACGACGACGAAGACGACGACGACGAAGACGACGACGACGAAGATGACGACGACGAAGACGACGACGACGAAGACGACGACGACGAAGATGACGACGACGAAGAAGACGACGACGAAGACGACGACGACGAAGAAGACGACGACGAAGACGACGACGACGAAGACGACGACGACGAAGACGACGACGACGAAGACGCCGACGACGAAGACGCCGACGACGAAGACGACGACGACGAAGACGACGACGACGAAGACGACGACGACGAAGACGACGACGACGAAGACGACGAAGACGACGACGACGAAGACGACGACGAAGAAGACGACGACGAAGACGACGACGACGAAGACGACGACGACGAAGACGACGACGACGAAGACGCCGACGACGAAGACGCCGACGACGAAGACGACGACGACGAAGACGACGACGACGAGGAAGACGACGACGAAGAAGACGACGACGAAGACGAAGACGACGACGACGAAGATGACGACGACGAAGACGACGACGACGAAGACGACGACGACGAAGACGACGACGACGAAGACGACGACGACGAAGACGACGACGACGAAGACGACGACGACGAAGACGACGACGACGAAGACGACGACGACGAAGACGACGACGACGAAGACGACGAAGACGACGACGACGAAGACGACGACGACGAAGACGACGACGATGAAGAAGACGACGACGAAGAAGACGACGACGAAGAAGACGACGACGACGAAGACGACGACGACGAAGACGACGCCGACGAAGAAGACGACGACGAAGAAGACGACGACGAAGAAGAGGACGACGAAGAAGACGACGACGAAGACGACGACGACGAAGACGACGACGACGAAGACGACGACGAAGACGACGACGACGAAGACGACGACGACGACGACGACGAAGACGACGACGACGAACACGACGACGACGAAGACGACGACGACGAAGACGACGACGACGAAGACGACGACGACGAAGACGACGACGACGAAGACGACGACGACGAAGACGACGACGACGAAGAAGACGACGACGAAGAAGACGACGACGAAGACGATGACGACGAAGAAGACGACGACGAAGAAGACGACGACGAAGACGACGACGACGTAGACGACGACGACGAAGACGACGACGACGAAGAAGACGACGACGAAGATGACGACGACGAA
Organism: Malacoraja senta; assembly: GCA_038087875.1. Taxonomy (NCBI): domain Eukaryota; kingdom Metazoa; phylum Chordata; class Chondrichthyes; order Rajiformes; family Rajidae; genus Malacoraja; species Malacoraja senta. The sequence continues at coordinate 152,674 of JAXLNO010003237.1, forward strand.
GAAGACGACGACGAAGAAGACGATGACGAAGACGACGACGAAGACGACGACGACGAAGACGACGACGACGAAGACGACGACGACGAAGAAGACGGCGACGAAGACGACGACGACGACGAAGAAGACGACGACGAAGAAGACGACGACGAAGAAGACGACGACGAAGAAGACGACGACGAAGAAGACGACGACGAAGAAGACGACGACGAAGAAGACGACGACGAAGAAGACGGCGACGAAGAAGACGGCGAGGAAGAAGACGGCGACGAAGAAGACGACGACGAAGAAGACGACGACGAAGAAGACGACGACGAAGAAGACGACGACGAAGAAGACGACGACGAAGAAGACGACGACAAAGAAGACGACGACGAAGACGACGACGAAGAAGACGACGAGGAAGAAGACGACGACGAAGAAGACGACGACGAAGAAGACGACGACGAAGAAGACGACGACGAAGAAGACGACGACGAAGACGATGACGACGAAGAAGACGACGACGAAGAAGACGACGACGAAGACGACGACGACGAAGACGACGACGACGAAGACGACGACGACGAAGAAGACGACGACGAAGACGACGATGACGAAGAAGACGACGACGAAGAAGACGATGACGAAGATGACGATGAAGATGACGACGACGAAGACGACGACGACGAATAAGACGACGACGAAGACGACGACGACGAAGACGACGACGACGAAGACGACGACGACGAAGACGACGACGACGAATAAGACGACGACGAAGACGACGACGACGAAGACGACGACGACGAAGAAGACGACGAAAAAGTAGACGACGACGAAGACGACGACGAAGAAGATGACGACGAAGACGACGACGACGAAGACGACGACGACGAAGACGACGGCGACGAAGACGACGACGACGAAGACGACGACGACGAAGACGACGACGACGAAGACGACGACGACGAAGACGACGACGACGAAGACGACGCCGACGAAGACGACGACGACGAAGACGACGACGACGAAGACGACGACGACGAAGACGACGACGACGAAGACGACGACGACGAAGACGACGACGACGAAGACGACGGCGACGAAGACGACGGCGACGAAGACGACGACGACGAAGACGACGACGACGAAGACGACGACGACGAAGACGACGACGACGAAGACGACGACGACGAAGACGACGACGACGAAGACGCCGGCGACGAAGACGACGGCGACGAAGACGACGGCGACGAAGACGACGACGACGAAGACGACGACGACGAAGACGACGACGACGAAGACGACGACGACGAAGACGACGACGAAGACGACGACGACGAAGACGACGACGAAGACGACGAAGACGAAGACGACGACGACGAAGACGACGACGACGAAGACGACGACGACGAAGACGACGAAGACGAAGACGACGACGACGAAGACGACGATGACGAAGACGACGACGACGAAGACGACGACGACGAAGACGACGACGACGAAGACGACGACGACGAAGACGACGACGACGAAGACGACGACGACGAAGACGACGACGACGAAGACGACGATGACGAAGACGACGACGACGAAGACGACGACGACGAAGACGACGAAGACGACGACGACGAAGACGACGACGACGAAGACGACGACGACGAAGAAGACGACGACGAAGAAGACGACGACGGAGAAGACGACGACGACGAAGACGACGACGACGAAGACGACGCCGACGAAGACGACGACGAAGAAGACGACGACGAAGACGACGACGACGAAGACGACGACGACGAAGACGACGACGACGAAGACGACGACGACAAAGACGCCGACGACGAAGACGACGACGACGAAGATGACGACGACGAAGAAGACGACGACGAAGAAGACGACGACGAAGACGACGACGACGAAGACGACGACGACGAAGACGACGACGACAAAGAAGACTACGACGAAGAAGACGACGACGAAGAAGACGACGACGAAGACGACGACGACGAAGAAGACGACGACGAAGAAGACGACGACGAAGAAGACGACGACGAAGAGGACGACGACGAAGATGACGACGACGAAGACGACGACGACGAAGTCGACGACGACGAAGACGACGACGACGAAGACGACGACGACGAAGACGACGACGACGAAGACGACGACGACGAAGACGACGACGACGAAGACCACGACGACGAAGACGACGACGACGAAGACGACGACGACGAAGACGACGACGACGAACACGACGACGACGAAGACGACGACGACGAAGACGACGACGACGAAGACGACGACGACGAAGAAGACGACGACGAAGAAGACGACGACGAAGAGGACGACGACGAAGATGACGACGACGAAGACGACGACGACGAAGTCGACGACGACGAAGACAACGACGACGAAGACGACGACGACGAAGACGACGACGACGAAGACGACGACGACGAAGACGACGACGACGAAGACGACGACGACGAAGACCACGACGACGAAGACGACGACGACGAAGACGACGACGACGAAGACGACGACGACGAAGACGACGACGACGAAGACGACGACGACGAAGACGACGACGACGAAGACGACGACGACGAAGACGACGAAGACGATGACGACGAAGACGACGACGACGAAGACGACGACGACGAAGAAGACGACGACGAAGAAGATGACGACGGAGAAGACGACGACGACGAAGACGACGACGACGAAGACGACGCCGACGAAGACGACGACGAAGAAGACGACGACGAAGACGACGACGACGAAGACGACGACGACGAAGACGACGACGACGAAGACGACGATGACAAAGACGCCGACGACGAAGACGACGACGACGAAGATGACGACGACGAAGAAGACGACGACGAAGAAGACGACGACGAAGACGAAGACGACGACGACGAAGACGACGACGACGAAGACGACGACGACGAAGACGACGATGACGAAGACGACGACGACGAAGACGACGACGACGAAGACGACGCCGCCGAAGACGATGACGACGAAGACGACGACGACGAAGACGACGACGACGAAGACGACGAAGACGACGACGACGAAGACGACGACGACGAAGACGACGACGACGAAGAAGACGACGACGAAGAAGACGACGACGAAGAAGACGACGACGACGAAGACGACGACGACGAAGACGACGCCGACGAAGATGACGACGAAGAAGACGACGATGAAGACGTCGACGACGAAGACGACGACGACGAAGACGACGACGACGAAGACGACGACGACGAAGACGCCGACGACGAAGACGACGACGACGAAGATGACGACGACGAAGAAGACGACGACGAAGAAGACGACGATGAAGACGAAGACGACGACGACGAAGACGACGACGACGAAGACGACGACGACGAAGACGACGACGACGAAGACGACGACGACGAAGACGACGACGACGAAGACGACGACGACGAAGACGACGCCGCCGAAGACGACGACGACGAAGACGACGACGACGAAGACGACGACGACGAAGACGACGACGACGAAGACGACGACGACGAAGACGACGACGACGAAGACGACGACGACGAAGACGACGACGACGAAGACGACGAAGACGAAGAAGACGACGACGAAGACGACGACGACGAAGACGACGACGACGAAGACGACGACGATGAAGATGACGACGACGAAGAAGACGACGACGAAGACGACGACGACGACGAAGAAGACGACGACGACGAAGACGACGACGACGAAAACCACTACGACGAAGAAGACGACGACGAAGAAGACGACGACGACGAAGAAGACGACGACGAAGAAGACGACGACGAAGACAAAGACGACGACGATGAAGACGACGACGACGAAGACGACGACGACGAAGACGACGACGACGAAGAGGACGACGACGAAGAAGACGACGACGAAGACGACGACGACGAAGACGACGACGATGAAGACGACGACGACGAAGACGACGACGACGAAGACGACGACGACGAAGACGACGAAGACGACGACGACGAAGACGACGACGATGAAGACGACGACGACGAAGACGACGACGACGAAGACGACGACGACGAAGATGACGACGACGAAGATGACGACGACGAAGACGACGACGACGACGAAGAAGACGACTACGACGAAGAAGACGACGACGAAGAAGACGACGACGACGAAGAAGACGACGACGAAGAAGACGACGACGAAGACAAAGACGACGACGATGAAGACGACGACGACGAAGACGACGACGACGAAGACGACGACGACGAAGACGACGACGACGAAGAGGACGACGACGAAGAAGACGACGACGAAGACGACGACGACGACGAAGAAGACGACGATGAAGACAAAGACGACGACGATGAAGACGACGACGACGAAGACGACGACGACGAAGACGACGACGACGAAGACGACGACGACGAAGAGGACGACGACGAAGAAGACGACGACGAAGACGACGACGACGAAGACGACGACGACGAAGACGACGACGACGAAGACGACGACGACGAAGACGACGACGACGAAGACGACGACGACGAAGACGACGAAGACGACGACGACGAAGACGACGACGACGAAGACGACGATGACGAAGAAGACGACGACGAAGAAGACGACGACGAAGAAGACGACGACGACGAAGACGACGACGACGAAGACGACGCCGACGAAGACGACGACGAAGAAGACGACGACGAAGACGACGACGACGAAGACGACGACGACGAAGACGACGACGACGAAGACGACGACGACGAAGACGCCGACGACGAAGACGACGACGACGAAGACGACGACGACGAAGAAGACGACGACGAAGAAGACGACGATGAAGACGAAGACGACGACGACGAAGACGACGACGACGAAGACGACGACGACGAAGACGACGACGACGAAGACGACGACGACGAAGAAGACGACGACGAAGACGACGACGACGACGAAGAAGACGACGACGACGAAGACGACGACGACGAAAACGACTACGACGAAGAAGACGACAACGAAGAAGACGACGACGACGAAGAAGACGACGACGAAGAAGACGACGACGAAGACAAAGACGACGACGATGAAGACGACGACGACGAAGACGACGACGACGAAGACGACGACGACGAAGACGACGACGACGAAGAGGACGACGACGAAGAAGACGACGACGAAGACGACGACGACGAAGACGACGATGATGAAGACGACGACGACGAAGACGACGACGACGAAGACGACGACGACGAAGACGACGACGACGAAGACGACGAAGACGACGACGACGAAGACGACGACGACGAAGAAGACGACGACGAAGAAGACGACGACGAAGAAGATGACGACGACGAAGACGACGACGACGAAGACGACGCTGACGAAGACGACGACGAAGAAGACGACGACGAAGACGACGACGACGAAGACGACGACGACGAAGACGACGACGACGAAGACGACGACGATGAAGACGCCGACGACGAAGACGACGACGACGAAGACGACGACGACGAAGAAGACGACGACGAAGAAGACGACGATGAAGACGAAGACGACGACGACGAAGACGAAGACGACGAAGACGACGACGACGAAGACGACGACGACGAAGATGACGACGACGAAGACGACGACGACGAAGACGACGACGACGAAGACGACGACGACGAAGACGACGACGACGAAGACGACGCCGCCGAAGACGACGCTGACGAATACGACGATGACGAAGACGACGACGACGAAGACGACGACGACGAAGACGACGACGACGAAGACGACGACGACGAAGACGACGACGACGAAGACGACGACGACGAAGACGACGACTACGAAGACGACGACGACGAAGACGACGACGACGAAGACGACGGCGATGAAGACGATGACGACAAAGACGACGACGGCGAAGACGACGACGGCGAAGACGACGACGGCGAAGACGACGACGACGAAGACGACGACGACGAAGACGCCGACGACGACGACGAAGACGACGAAGACGAAGAAGACGACGACGAAGACGACGACGACGAAGACGACGACGACGAAGACGACGACGACGAAGATGACGACGATGAAGAAGACGACGACGAAGACGACGACGACGACGAAGAAGACGACGACGACGAAGACGACGACGATGAAGAAGACGACGACGAAGAAGTCGACGACGAAGAAGACGACGACGAAGATGACGACGACGAAGACGACGACGACGAAGACGACGATGACGAAGTCGAGGACGACGAAGACGACGACGATGAAGACGACGATGATGAAGACGATGACGACGAAGACGACGACGACGAAGACGACGACGACGAAGACGACGACGACGAAGACGACTACGAGGAAGACGACGACGACGAAGACGACGACGACGAAGACGACGACGACGAAGACGACGACGACGAAGACGACGACGACAAAGACGACGAAGACGACGACAACGAAGACGACGACGACGAAGACGACGACGACGAAGAAGACGACGACGAAGAAGACGACGACGAAGAAGACGACGACGAAGAAGACGACGACGAAGAACACGACGACGAAGAAGACGACGACGAAGACGACGACGACGAAGACGACGACGACGAAGACGCCGACAACGAAGACGACGACGACGAAGACGACGACGACGAAGAAGATGACGAAGAAGAAGACGACGACGAATACGACGACGACGAAGAAGACGACGACGAAGACGACGACGACGAAGACGACGACGACGAAGACGACGACGACGAAGAAGACGACGACGAAGACGACGACGATGAAGACGACGACGACAAAGACTACGACGACGAAGGAGACGACGACGAAGACGACGACGACGAAGAAGACGACGACGAAGAAGACGACGACGAAGACGCCGACGAAGACGACGACGACGAAGACGACGATGACGAAGATGACGACGACGAAGAAGACGACGACGAAGACGACGATGACGACGAAGAAGACGACGACGACGAAGACGACGACGACGAAGACGACGACGAAGAAGACGACGACGACGAAGACGACGAAGACGAAGAAGACGACGACGAAGACGACGACGACGAAGACGACGACGACGAAGACGACGACGACGAAGATGACGACGACGAAGAAGACGACGACGAAGACGACGACGACGACGAAGAAGACGACGACGACGAAGACGACGACGACGAAAACGACTACGACGAAGAAGACGACGACGAAGAAGACGACGACGAAGAAGACGACGACGAAGAAGACGACGACGAAGACAAAGACGACGACGACGAAGACGACGACGACGAAGACGACGACGAAGACGACGACGACGAAGACGACGACGACGAAGAGGACGACGACGAAGAAGACGACGACGAAGATGACGACGACGAAGACGACGACGATGAAGACGACGACGACGAAGACGACGACGACGAAGACGACGACGACGAAGACGACGAAGACGACGACGACGAAGACGACGACGACGAAGACGACGATGACGAAGAAGACGACGACGAAGAAGACGACGACGAAGAAGACGACGACGACGAAGACGACGACGACGAAGACGACGCCGACGAAGACGACGCCGACGAAGACGACGACGAAGAAGACGACGACGAAGACGACGACGACGAAGACGACGACGACGAAGACGACGACGACGAAGACGACGACGACGAAGACGCCGACGACGAAGACGACGACGACGAAGACGACGACGACGAAGAAGACGACGACGAAGAAGACGACGATGAAGACGAAGACGACGACGACGAAGACGACGACGACGAAGACGACGACGACGAAGACGACGACGACGAAGACGACGACGACGAAGACGACGACGACGAAGACGACGACGACGAAGACGACGACGACGAAGACGACGACGACGAAGACGACGACGACGAAGACGACGAAGACGAAGAAGACGACGACAAAGACGACGACGACGAAGACGACGACGACGAAGACGACGACGACGAAGATGACGACGACGAAGAAGACGACGACGAAGACGACGACGACGACGAAGAAGACGACGACGACGAAGACGACGACGACGAAAACGACTACGACGAAGAAGACGACGACGAAGAAGACGACGACGACGAAGAAGACGACGACGAAGAAGATGACGACGAAGACAAAGACGACGACGACGAAGACGACGACGACGAAGACGATGACGAAGACGACGACGACGAAGACGACGACGACGAAGAGGACGACGACGAAGAAGACGACGACGAAGATGACGACGACGAAGACGACGACGACGAAGACGACGACGACGAAGACGACGACGACGAAGACGACGACGACGAAGACGACGAAGACGACGACGACGAAGACGACGACGACGAAGACGACGAGGACGAAGAAGACGACGACGAAGAAGACGACGACGAAGAAGACGACGACGACGAAGACGACGACGACGAAGACGACGCCGACGAAGACGACGACGAAGAAGACGACGACGAAGACGACGACGACGAAGACGACGACGACGAAGACGACGACGACGAAGACGACGACGACGAAGACGCCAACGACGAAGACGACGACGACGAAGACGACGACGACGAAGAAGACGACGACGAAGAAGACGACGATGAAGACGAAGACGACGACGACGAAGACGACGACGACGAAGACGACGACGACGAAGACGACGACGACGAAGACGACGACGACGAAGACGACGACGACGAAGACGACGACGACGAAGACGACGACGACGAAGACGACGCCGCCGAAGACGACGCCGACGAATACGACGACGACGAAGACGACGAAGATGAAGACGACGACGACGAAGACGACGACGACGAAGACGACGATGACGAAGACGACGACGACGAAGACGACGACTACGAAGACGACGACGACGAAGACGACGACGACAAAGACGACGACGACGAAGATGACGACGACGAAGACGACGGCGATGAAGACGACGACGACGAAGACGACGACGGCGAAGACGACGACGGCGAAGACGACGACGACGAAGACGACGACGACGAAGACGCCGACGCCGACGACGACGACGAAGACGACGAAGACGAAGAAGACGACGACGTCGAAGACGACCACGACGAAGATGACGACGATGAAGAAGACGACGACAAAGACGACGACGACGACGAAGAAGACGACGACGACGAAGACGACGACAACGAAGACGACTACGATGAAGAAGACGACAACGAAGAAGACGACGACGAAGACGACGACGATGAAGAAGACGACGACGAAGAAGACGACGACGAAGAAGACGACGACGAAGATGACGACGACGAAGACGACGACGATGAAGACGACGACGACGAAGTCGAGGACGACGAAGACGACGGCGACGAAGACGACGACGACGAAGACGACGACGACGAAGACGACGACGACGAAGACGACGACGACGAAGACGACGACGAGGAAGACGACGACGACGAAGACGACGACGACGAAGACGACGACGACGAAGACGACGACGACGAAGACGACGACGACGAAGACGACGACGACGAAGACGACGAAGACGACGACGACGAAGACGACGACGACGAAGACGACGACGACGAAGAAGATGACGACGAAGAAGACGACGACGAAGAAGACGACGACGAAGACGACGACGACGAAGAAGACGACGACGAAGACGACGACGACGAAGACGACGACGACGAAGACGCCGACGATGAAGACGACGACGACGAAGACGACGACGACGAAGAAGACGACGAAGAAGAAGACGACGACGAATACGACGACGACGAAGAAGACGACGACGAAGACGACGACGACGAAGACGACGACGACGAAGACGACGACGACGAAGAAGACGACGACGAAGACGACGACGACGAAGACGACGATGACGAAGACGACGACGACGAAGGAGACGACGACGAAGACGACGACGACGAAGAAGACGACGACGAAGAAGACGACGACGAAGACGCCGACGAAGACGACGACGACGAAGACGACGACGACGAAGATGACGACGACGAAGAAGACGACGACGACGACGAAGACGACGAAGACGAAGAAGACGACGACGAAGACGACGACGACGAAGACGACGACGTCGAAGACGACGACGACGAAGATGACGACGATGAAGAAGACGACGACAAAGACGACGACGACGACGAAGAAGACGACGACGACGAAGACGACGACGACGAAGACGACTACGATGAAGAAGACGACAACGAAGAAGACGACGACGAAGACGACGACGATGAAGAAGATGACGACGAAGAAGACGACGACGAAGAAGACGACGACGAAGATGACGACGACGAAGACGACGACGATGAAGACGACGACGACGAAGTCGAGGACGACGAAGACGACGACGACGAAGACGACGATGACGAAGACGACGACGACGAAGACGACGACGACGAAGACGACGACGACGAAGACGACGACGACGAAGACGACGACGACGAAGACGACGACGAGGAAGACGACGACGACGAAGACGACGACGACGAAGACGACGACGACGAAGACGACGACGACGAAGACGACGACGACAAAGACGACGAAGACGACGACGACGAAGACGACGACGACGAAGACGATGACGACGAAGAAGACGACGACGAAGAAGACGACGACGAAGAAGACGACGACGAAGACGACGACGACGAAGACGACGACGACGAAGACGCCGACGACGAAGACGACGACGACGAAGACGACGACGACGAAGAAGACGACGAAGAAGAAGACGACGACGAATACGACGACGACGAAGAAGACGACGACGAAGATGACGACGACGACAAAGAAGACGATGACGACGAAGAAGATGACGATGAAGACGACGATGATGAAGACGACGACGACGAAGAAGACGTCGACGAAGAAGACGACGACGAAGACGACGACGACAAAGACGACGACGATGAAGACGACGACGACGAAGACGACGACGACGAAGACGACGACGACGAAGACGACGACGACGAAGACGACGAAGACGACGACGACGAAGACGACGACGACGAAGACGACGACGACGAAGAAGACGACGACGAAGAAGACGACGACGAAGAAGACGACGACGAAGAAGACGACGACGAAGAAGACGACGACGAAGAAGACGACGACGAAGATGACGAAGACGAAGACGACGAAGACGAAGACGACGACGACGAAGACGACGACGACGAAGACGACGACGACGAAGACGACGACGACGAAGACGACGACGACGAAGACGACGACGACGAAGACGACGAAGACGACGACGACGAAGACGACGACGACGAAGACGACGACGACGAAGACGACGACGACGAAGACGACGACGACGAAGATGACGACGACGAAGATGACGACGACGAAGACGACGACGACGACGAAGAAGACGACTACGACGAAGAAGACGACGACGAAGAAGACGACGACGACGAAGAAGACGACGACGAAGAAGACGACGACGAAGACAAAGACGACGACGATGAAGACGACGACGACGAAGACGACGACGACGAAGACGACGACGACGAAGACGACGACGACGAAGAGGACGACGACGAAGAAGACGACGACGAAGACGACGACGACGACGAAGAAGACGACGACGAAGACAAAGACGACGACGATGAAGATGACGACGACGAAGACGACGACGACGAAGACGACGACGACGAAGACGACGACGACGAAGAGGACGACGACGAAGAAGACGACGACGAAGACGACGACGACGAAGACGACGACGATGAAGACGACGACGACGAAGACGACGACGACGAAGACGACGACGACGAAGACGACGACGACGAAGACGACGAAGACGACGACGACGAAGACGATGACGACGAAGACGACGATGACGAAGAAGACGACGACGAAGAAGACGACGACGAAGAAGACGACGACGACGAAGACGACGACGACGAAGACGACGCCGACGAAGACGACGACGAAGAAGACGACGACGAAGACGACGACGACGAAGACGACGACGACGAAGACGACGACGACGAAGACGACGACGACGAAGACGCCGACGACGAAGACGACGACGACGAAGACGACGACGACGAAGAAGACGACGACGAAGAAGACGACGATGAAGACGAAGACGACGACGACGAAGACGACGACGACGAAGACGACGACGACGAAGACGACGACGACGAAGACGACGACGACGAAGAAGACGACGACGAAGACGACGACGACGACGAAGAAGACGACGACGACGACGACGACGAAAACGACTACGACGAAGAAGACGACGACGAAGAAGACGACGATGACGAAGAAGACGACGACGAAGAAGACGACGACGAAGACAAAGACGACGACGATGAAGACGACGACGACGAAGACGACGACGACGAAGACGACGACGACGAAGAGGACGACGACGAAGAAGACGACGACGAAGACGACGACGACGAAGACGACGACGACGAAGACGACGACGACGAAGACGACGACGACGAAGACGACGACGACGAAGACGACGACGACGAAGACGACGAAGACGACGACGACGAAGACGACGACGACGAAGAAGACGACGACGAAGAAGACGACGACGAAGAAGACGACGACGACGAAGACGACGACGACGAAGACGACGCCGACGAAGACGACGACGAAGAAGACGACGACGAAGACGACGACGACGAAGACGACGACGACGAAGACGACGACGACGAAGACGACGACGACGAAGACGACGACGACGAAGACGCCGACGACGAAGACGACGACGACGAAGACGACGACGACGAAGAAGACGACGACGAAGAAGACGACGACGAAGACGAAGACGACGACGACGAAGACGACGACGACGAAGACGACGACGACGAAGACGACGACGACGAAGACGACGACGACGAAGACGACGACGACGAAGACGACGACGACGAAGACGACGACGACGAAGACGACGACGACGAAGACGACGCCGCCGAAGACGACGCCGACGAATACGACGACGACGAAGATGACGCCGACGAAGGCGACGACGACGAATAAGACGACGACGAAGATGACGACGACGAAGACGACGACGACGAAGACGACGATGACGAAGACGACGACGACGAAGACGACGACGACGAAGACGACGACGACGAAGACGACGACGACGAAGACGACGACGACGAAGACGACGACGACGAAGACGACGACGACGAAGATGACGACGGCGAAGACGACGACGACGAAGACGACGGCGACGAAGACGATGACGACGAAGACGACGACGACAAAGACGATGACGATGAAGACGACGACGACGAAGACGACGACGACGAAGACGACGACGACGAAGACGACGACGACGAAGAAGACGACGACGAAGAAGACGACGACGATGTAGACGACGACGAAGAAGAAGACGACGACGAAGACGACGACGACGAAGAAGACGACGATGAAGAAGACGACGACGAAGATGACGACGAAGACGACGACGACGAAGACGACGACGACGAAGATGACGACGACGAAGAAGACGACGACGAAGATGACGACGACGACAAAGAAGACGACGACGATGAAGAAGATGACGATGAAGACGACGATGATGAAGACGACGACGACGAAGAAGACGTCGACGAAGAAGACGACGACGAAGACGACGACGACAAAGACGACGACGACGAAGACGACGACGACGAAGACGACGACGACGAAGACGACGACGACGAAGACGACGACGAAGACGACGAAGCCGACGACGACGAAGACGACGACGACGAAGAAGACGACGACGAAGAAGACGACGACGACGAAGACGACGACGACGAAGACGACGCCGACGAAGACGACGACGAAGAAGACGACGACGAAGACGACGACGACGAAGACGACGACGACGAAGACGACGACGACGAAGACGACGACGACGAAGACGCCGACGACGAAGACGACGACGACGAAGACGACGACGACGAAGAAGACGACGACGAAGAAGACGACGATGAAGACGAAGACGACGACGACGAAGACGACGACGATGAAGACGACGACGACGAAGACGACGACGACGAAGACGACGACGACGAAGACGACGACGACGAAGACGACGACGACGAAGACGACGACGACGAAGACGACGCCGCCGAAGACGACGCCGACGAATACGACGACGACGAAGATGACGCCGACGAAGGCGACGACGACGAATAAGACGACGACGAAGAGGACGACGACGAAGACGACGACGACGAAGACGACGACGACGAAGACGACGACGACGAAGACGACGACGACGAAGACGACGAAGACGACGACGACGAAGACGATGACGACGAAGACGACGATGACGAAGAAGACGACGACGAAGAAGACGACGACGAAGAAGACGACGACGACGAAGACGACGACGACGAAGACGACGCCGACGAAGACGACGACGAAGAAGACGACGACGAAGACGACGACGACGAAGACGACGACGACGAAGACGACGACGACGAAGAAGACGACGACGAAGAAGACGACGATGAAGACGAAGACGACGACGACGAAGACGACGACGACGAAGACGACGACGACGAAGACGACGACGACGAAGACGACGACGACGAAGACGACGACGACGAAGACGACGACGACGAAGACGACGACGACGAAGACGACGCCGCCGAAGACGACGCCGACGAATACGACGACGACGAAGATGACGCCGACGAAGGCGACGACGACGAATAAGACGACGACGAAGATGACGACGACGAAGACGACGACGACGAAGACGACGATGACGAAGACGACGACGACGAAGACGACGACGACGAAGACGACGACGACGAAGACGACGACGACGAAGACGACGACGACGAAGACGACGACGACGAAGACGACGACGACGAAGACGACGACGACGAAGACGACGACGACGAAGACGACGACGACGAAGACGACGACGACGAAGATGACGACGGCGAAGACGACGACGACGAAGACGACGGCGACGAAGACGATGACGACGAAGACGACGACGACAAAGACGATGACGATGAAGACGACGACGACGAAGACGATGACGACGAAGACGACGACGACGAAGACGACGACGACGAAGAAGACGACGACGAAGAAGACGACGACGATGTAGACGACGACGAAGAAGAAGACGACGACGAAGACGACGACGACGAAGAAGACGACGATGAAGAAGACGACGACGAAGATGACGACGAAGACGACGACGACGAAGACGACGACGACGAAGATGACGACGACGAAGAAGACGACGACGAAGATGACGACGACGACAAAGAAGACGACGACGATGAAGAAGATGACGATGAAGACGACGATGATGAAGACGACGACGACGAAGAAGACGTCGACGAAGAAGACGACGACGAAGACGACGACGACGAAGACGACGACGACGAAGACGACGAAGCCGACGACGACGAAGACGACGACGACGAAGAAGACGACGACGAAGAAGACGACGACGACGAAGACGACGACGACGAAGACGACGCCGACGAAGACGACGACGAAGAAGACGACGACGAAGACGACGACGACGAAGACGACGACGACGAAGACGACGACGACGAAGACGACGAAGACGACGACGACGAAGACGATGACGACGAAGACGACGATGACGAAGAAGACGACGACGAAGAAGACGACGACGAAGAAGACGACGACGACGAAGACGACGACGACGAAGACGACGCCGACGAAGACGACGACGAAGAAGACGACGACGAAGACGACGACGACGAAGACGACGACGACGAAGACGACGACGACGAAGACGACGACGACGAAGACGCCGACGACGAAGACGACGACGACGAAGACGACGACGACGAAGAAGACGACGACGAAGAAGACGACGATGAAGACGAAGACGACGACGACGAAGACGACGACGACGAAGACGACGACGACGAAGACGACGACGACGAAGACGACGACGACGAAGAAGACGACGACGAAGACGACGACGACGACGAAGAAGACGACGACGACGACGACGACGAAAACGACTACGACGAAGAAGACGACGACGAAGAAGACGATGACGACGAAGAAGACGACGACGAAGAAGACGACGACGAAGACAAAGACGACGACGATGAAGACGACGACGACGAAGACGACGACGACGAAGACGACGACGACGAAGAGGACGACGACGAAGAAGACGACGACGAAGACGACGACGACGAAGACGACGACGACGAAGACGACGACGACGAAGACGACGACGACGAAGACGACGACGACGAAGACGACGAAGACGACGACGACGAAGACGACGACGACGAAGAAGACGACGACGAAGAAGACGACGACGAAGAAGACGACGACGACGAAGACGACGACGACGAAGACGACGCCGACGAAGACGACGACGAAGAAGACGACGACGAAGACGACGACGACGAAGACGACGACGACGAAGACGACGACGACGAAGACGACGACGACGAAGACGACGACGACGAAGACGCCGACGACGAAGACGACGACGACGAAGACGACGACGACGAAGAAGACGACGACGAAGAAGACGACGACGAAGACGAAGACGACGACGACGAAGACGACGACGACGAAGACGACGACGACGAAGACGACGACGACGAAGACGACGACGACGAAGACGACGACGACGAAGACGACGACGACGAAGACGACGACGACGAAGACGACGACGACGAAGACGACGCCGCCGAAGACGACGCCGACGAATACGACGACGACGAAGATGACGCCGACGAAGGCGACGACGACGAATAAGACGACGACGAAGATGACGACGACGAAGACGACGACGACGAAGACGACGATGACGAAGACGACGACGACGAAGACGACGACGACGAAGACGACGACGACGAAGACGACGACGACGAAGACGACGACGACGAAGACGACGACGACGAAGACGACGACGACGAAGATGACGACGGCGAAGACGACGACGACGAAGACGACGGCGACGAAGACGATGACGACGAAGACGACGACGACAAAGACGATGACGATGAAGACGACGACGACGAAGACGACGACGACGAAGACGACGACGACGAAGACGACGACGACGAAGAAGACGACGACGAAGAAGACGACGACGATGTAGACGACGACGAAGAAGAAGACGACGACGAAGACGACGACGACGAAGAAGACGACGATGAAGAAGACGACGACGAAGATGACGACGAAGACGACGACGACGAAGACGACGACGACGAAGATGACGACGACGAAGAAGACGACGACGAAGATGACGACGACGACAAAGAAGACGACGACGATGAAGAAGATGACGATGAAGACGACGATGATGAAGACGACGACGACGAAGAAGACGTCGACGAAGAAGACGACGACGAAGACGACGACGACAAAGACGACGACGACGAAGACGACGACGACGAAGACGACGACGACGAAGACGACGACGACGAAGACGACGACGAAGACGACGAAGCCGACGACGACGAAGACGACGACGACGAAGAAGACGACGACGAAGAAGACGACGACGACGAAGACGACGACGACGAAGACGACGCCGACGAAGACGACGACGAAGAAGACGACGACGAAGACGACGACGACGAAGACGACGACGACGAAGACGACGACGACGAAGACGACGACGACGAAGACGCCGACGACGAAGACGACGACGACGAAGACGACGACGACGAAGAAGACGACGACGAAGAAGACGACGATGAAGACGAAGACGACGACGACGAAGACGACGACGATGAAGACGACGACGACGAAGACGACGACGACGAAGACGACGACGACGAAGACGACGACGACGAAGACGACGACGACGAAGACGACGACGACGAAGACGACGCCGCCGAAGACGACGCCGACGAATACGACGACGACGAAGATGACGCCGACGAAGGCGACGACGACGAATAAGACGACGACGAAGATGACGACGACGAAGACGACGACGACGAAGACGACGATGACGAAGACGACGACGACGAAGACGACGACGACGAAGACGACGACGACGAAGACGACGACGACGAAGACGACGACGACGAAGACGACGACGACGAAGACGACGACGACGAAGATGACGACGGCGAAGACGACGACGACGAAGACGACGGCGACGAAGACGATGACGACGAAGACGACGACGACAAAGACGATGACGATGAAGACGACGACGACGAAGACGACGACGACGAAGACGACGACGACGAAGACGACGACGACGAAGACGACGAAGACGACGACGACGAAGACGATGACGACGAAGACGACGATGACGAAGAAGACGACGACGAAGAAGACGACGACGAAGAAGACGACGACGACGAAGACGACGACGACGAAGACGACGCCGACGAAGACGACGACGAAGAAGACGACGACGAAGACGACGACGACGAAGACGACGACGACGAAGACGACGACGACGAAGAAGACGACGACGAAGAAGACGACGATGAAGACGAAGACGACGACGACGAAGACGACGACGACGAAGACGACGACGACGAAGACGACGACGACGAAGACGACGACGACGAAGACGACGACGACGAAGACGACGACGACGAAGACGACGACGACGAAGACGACGCCGCCGAAGACGACGCCGACGAATACGACGACGACGAAGATGACGCCGACGAAGGCGACGACGACGAATAAGACGACGACGAAGATGACGACGACGAAGACGACGACGACGAAGACGACGATGACGAAGACGACGACGACGAAGACGACGACGACGAAGACGACGACGACGAAGACGACGACGACGAAGACGACGACGACGAAGACGACGACGACGAAGACGACGACGACGAAGACGACGACGACGAAGACGACGACGACGAAGACGACGACGACGAAGACGACGACGACGAAGATGACGACGGCGAAGACGACGACGACGAAGACGACGGCGACGAAGACGATGACGACGAAGACGACGACGACAAAGACGATGACGATGAAGACGACGACGACGAAGACGATGACGACGAAGACGACGACGACGAAGACGACGACGACGAAGAAGACGACGACGAAGAAGACGACGACGATGTAGACGACGACGAAGAAGAAGACGACGACGAAGACGACGACGACGAAGAAGACGACGATGAAGAAGACGACGACGAAGATGACGACGAAGACGACGACGACGAAGACGACGACGACGAAGATGACGACGACGAAGAAGACGACGACGAAGATGACGACGACGACAAAGAAGACGACGACGATGAAGAAGATGACGATGAAGACGACGATGATGAAGACGACGACGACGAAGAAGACGTCGACGAAGAAGACGACGACGAAGACGACGACGACAAAGACGACGACGACGAAGACGACGACGACGAAGACGACGACGACGAAGACGACGACGACGAAGACGACGACGAAGACGACGAAGCCGACGACGACGAAGACGACGACGACGAAGAAGACGACGACGAAGAAGACGACGACGACGAAGACGACGACGACGAAGACGACGCCGACGAAGACGACGACGAAGAAGACGACGACGAAGACGACGACGACGAAGACGACGACGACGAAGACGACGACGACGAAGACGACGACGACGAAGACGACGACGACGAAGACGACGACGACGAAGACGACGACGACGAAGACGACGACGACGAAGACGACGACGACGAAGACGACGACGACGAAGACGACGCCGCCGAAGACGACGCCGACGAATACGACGACGACGAAGATGACGCCGACGAAGGCGACGACGACGAATAAGACGACGACGAAGATGACGACGACGAAGACGACGACGACGAAGACGACGATGACGAAGACGACGACGACGAAGACGACGACGACGAAGACGACGACGACGAAGACGACGACGACGAAGACGACGACGACGAAGACGACGACGACGAAGACGACGACGACGAAGATGACGACGGCGAAGACGACGACGACGAAGACGACGGCGACGAAGACGATGACGACGAAGACGACGACGACAAAGACGATGACGATGAAGACGACGACGACGAAGATGACGCCGACGAAGGCGACGACGACGAATAAGACGACGACGAAGATGACGACGACGAAGACGACGACGACGAAGACGACGATGACGAAGACGACGACGACGAAGACGACGACGACGAAGACGACGACGACGAAGACGACGACGACGAAGACGACGACGACGAAGACGACGACGACGAAGACGACGACGACGAAGATGACGACGACGAAGACGACGACGACAAAGACGACGACGACGAAGACGACGACGACGAAGACGACGACGACGAAGACGACGACGACGAAGACGACGACGAAGACGACGAAGCCGACGACGACGAAGACGACGACGACGAAGAAGACGACGACGAAGAAGACGACGACGACGAAGACGACGACGACGAAGACGACGCCGACGAAGACGACGACGAAGAAGACGACGACGAAGACGACGACGACGAAGACGACGACGACGAAGACGACGACGACGAAGACGACGACGACGAAGACGACGACGACGAAGACGACGACGACGAAGACGACGACGACGAAGACGACGACGACGAAGACGACGACGACGAAGACGACGCCGCCGAAGACGACGCCGACGAATACGACGACGACGAAGATGACGCCGACGAAGGCGACGACGACGAATAAGACGACGACGAAGATGACGACGACGAAGACGACGACGACGAAGACGACGATGACGAAGACGACGACGACGAAGACGACGACGACGAAGACGACGACGACGAAGACGACGACGACGAAGACGACGACGACGAAGACGACGACGACGAAGACGACGACGACGAAGATGACGACGGCGAAGACGACGACGACGAAGACGACGGCGACGAAGACGATGACGACGAAGACGACGACGACAAAGACGATGACGATGAAGACGACGACGACGAAGACGACGACGACGAAGACGACGACGACGAAGACGACGACGACGAAGACGACGAAGACGACGACGACGAAGACGATGACGACGAAGACGACGATGACGAAGAAGACGACGACGAAGAAGACGACGACGAAGAAGACGACGACGACGAAGACGACGACGACGAAGACGACGCCGACGAAGACGACGACGAAGAAGACGACGACGAAGACGACGACGACGAAGACGACGACGACGAAGACGACGACGACGAAGACGACGACGACGAAGACGCCGACGACGAAGACGACGACGACGAAGACGACGACGACGAAGAAGATGACGACGAAGAAGACGACGATGAAGACGAAGACGACGACGACGAAGACGACGACGACGAAGGCGACGACGACGAAGACGACGACGACGAAGACGACGACGACGAAGAAGACGACGACGAAGACGACGACGACGACGAAGAAGACGACGACGACGAAGACGACGACGACGAAAACGACTACGACGAAGAAGACGACGACGAAGAAGACGACGACGACGAAGAAGACGACGACGAAGAAGACGACGACGAAGACAAAGACGACGACGATGAAGACGACGACGACGAAGACGACGACGACGAAGACGACGACGACGAAGACGACGACGACGAAGAGGACGACGACGAAGAAGACGACGACGAAGACGACGACGACGAAGACGACGATGATGAAGACGACGACGACGAAGACGACGACGACGAAGACGACGACGACGAAGACGACGACGACGAAGACGACGAAGACGACGACGACGAAGACGACGACGACGAAGAAGACGACGACGAAGAAGACGACGACGAAGAAGACGACGACGACGAAGACGACGACGACGAAGACGACGCCGACGAAGACGACGACGAAGAAGACGACGACGAAGACGACGACGACGAAGACGACGACGACGAAGACGACGACGACGAAGACGACGACGACGAAGACGCCGACGACGAAGACGACGACGACGAAGACGACGACGACGAAGAAGACGACGACGAAGAAGACGACGATGAAGACGAAGACGACGACGACGAAGACGACGACGACGAAGACGACGACGACGAAGACGACGACGACGAAGACGACGACGACGAAGACGACGACGACGAAGACGACGACGACGAAGACGACGACGACGAAGACGACGACGACGAAGACGACGCCGCCGAAGACGACGCCGACGAATACGACGACGACGAAGATGACGCCGACGAAGGCGACGACGACGAATAAGACGACGACGAAGATGACGACGACGAAGACGACGACGATGAAGACGACGATGACGAAGACGACGACGACGAAGACGACGACGACGAAGACGACGACGACGAAGACGACGACGACGAAGACGACGACGACGAAGACGACGACGACGAAGACGACGACGACGAAGATGACGACGGCGAAGACGACGACGACGAAGACGACGGCGACGAAGACGATGACGACGAAGACGACGACGACAAAGACGATGACGATGAAGACGACGACGACGAAGACGACGACGACGAAGACGACGACGACGAAGACGACGACGACGAAGAAGACGACGACGAAGAAGACGACGACGATGTAGACGACGACGAAGAAGAAGACGACGACGAAGACGACGACGACGAAGAAGACGACGATGAAGAAGACGACGACGAAGATGACGACGAAGACGACGACGACGAAGACGACGACGACGAAGATGACGACGACGAAGAAGACGACGACGAAGATGACGACGACGACAAAGAAGACGACGACGATGAAGAAGATGACGATGAAGACGACGATGATGAAGACGACGACGACGAAGAAGACGTCGACGAAGAAGACGACGACGAAGACGACGACGACAAAGACGACGACGACGAAGACGACGACGACGAAGACGACGACGACGAAGACGACGACGACGAAGACGACGACGAAGACGACGAAGACGACGACGACGAAGACGACGACGACGAAGAAGACGACGACGAAGAAGACGACGACGACGAAGACGACGACGACGAAGACGACGCCGACGAAGACGACGACGAAGAAGACGACGACGAAGACGACGACGACGAAGACGACGACGACGAAGACGACGACGACGAAGACGACGACGACGAAGACGCCGACGACGAAGACGACGACGACGAAGACGACGACGACGAAGAAGACGATGACGAAGAAGACGACGATGAAGACGAAGACGACGACGACGAAGACGACGACGACGAAGACGACGACGACGAAGACGACGACGACGAAGACGACGACGACGAAGACGACGACGACGAAGACGACGACGACGAAGACGACGACGACGAAGACGACGCCGCCGAAGACGACGCCGACGAATACGACGACGACGAAGATGACGCCGACGAAGGCGACGACGACGAATAAGACGACGACGAAGATGACGACGACGAAGACGACGACGACGAAGACGACGATGACGAAGACGACGACGACGAAGACGACGACGACGAAGACGACGACGACGAAGACGACGACGACGAAGACGACGACGACGAAGACGACGACGACGAAGACGACGACGACGAAGATGACGACGGCGAAGACGACGACGACGAAGACGACGGCGACGAAGACGATGACGACGAAGACGACGACGACAAAGACGATGACGATGAAGACGACGACGACGAAGACGACGACGACGAAGACGACGACGACGAAGACGACGACGACGAAGAAGACGACGACGAAGAAGACGACGACGATGTAGACGACGACGAAGAAGAAGACGACGACGAAGACGACGACGACGAAGAAGACGACGACGAAGAAGACGACGACGAAGATGACGACGAAGACGACGACGACGAAGACGACGACGACGAAGATGACGACGACGAAGAAGACGACGACGAAGATGACGACGACGACAAAGAAGACGACGACGATGAAGAAGATGACGATGAAGACGACGATGATGAAGACGACGACGACGAAGAAGACGTCGACGAAGAAGACGACGACGAAGACGACGACGACAAAGACGACGACGACGAAGACGACGACGACGAAGACGACGACGACGAAGACGACGACGACGAAGACGACGACGACGAAGACGACGAAGACGACGACGACGAAGACGACGACGACGAAGAAGACGACGACGAAGAAGACGACGACGAAGAAGACGACGACGAAGAAGACGACGACGAAGATGACGAAGACGAAGACGACGATGACGAAGACGACGACGACGAAGACGACGACGACGAAGACGACGACGACGAAGACGACGACGACGAAGACGACGACGACGAAGACGACGACGACGAAGACGACGAAGACGATGACGACGAAGACGACGACGACGAAGACGACGACGACGAAGAAGACGACGACGAAGAAGATGACGACGGAGAAGACGACGACGACGAAGACGACGACGACGAAGACGACGCCGACGAAGACGACGACGAAGAAGACGACAACGAAGACGACGACGACGAAGACGACGACGACGAAGACGACGACAACGAAGACGACGATGACAAAGACGCCGACGACGAAGACGACGACGACGAAGATGACGACGACGAAGAAGACGACGACGAAGAAGACGACGACGAAGACGAAGATGACGACGACGAAGACGACGACGACGAAGACGACGACGGCGAAGACGACGACGACGAAGACGACGACGACGAAGACGACGACGACGAAGACGACGCCGCCGAAGACGACGACGACGAAGACGACGACGACGAAGACGACGACGACGAAGACGACGAAGACGACGACGACGAAGACGACGACGACGAAGACGATGACGACGAAGAAGACGACAACGAAGAAGACGACGACGAAGAAGACGACGACGACGAAGACGACGACGACGAAGACGACGCCGACGAAGACGACGACGAAGAAGACGACGATGAAGACGTCGACGACGAAGACGACGACGACGAAGACGACGACGACGAAGACGACGACGACGAAGACGCCGACGACGAAGACGACGACGACGAAGACGACGACGACGAAGAAGACGACGACGAAGAAGACGACGATGAAGACGAAGACGACGACGACGAAGACGACGACGACGAAGACGACGACGACGAAGACGACGACGACGAAGACGACGACGACGAAGACGACGACGACGAAGACGACGACGACGAAGACGACGCCGCCAAAGACGACGACGACGAAGACGACGACGACGAAGACGACGCCGACGAAGACGACGACGACGAAGACGACGACGACGAAGACGACGACGACGAAGACGACGACGACGAAGACGACGACGACGAAGACGACGACGACGAAGACGACGACGACGAAGACGACGAAGACGAAGAAGACGACGACGAAGACGACGACGACGAAGACGACGACGACGAAGACGACGACGATGAAGATGACGACGACGAAGAAGACGACGACGAAGACGACGACGACGACGAAGAAGACGACGACGACGAAGACGACGACGACGAAAACCACTACGACGAAGAAGACGACGACGAAGAAGACGACGACGACGAAGAAGACGACGACGAAGAAGACGACGACGAAGACAAAGACGACGACGATGAAGACGACGACGACGAAGACGACGACGACGAAGACGACGACGACGAAGACGACGACGACGAAGAGGACGACGACGAAGAAGACGACGACGAAGACGACGACGACGAAGACGACGACGATGAAGACGACGACGACGAA
The DNA here is from genome assembly GCA_038087875.1 of Malacoraja senta. Classification (NCBI taxonomy): domain Eukaryota; kingdom Metazoa; phylum Chordata; class Chondrichthyes; order Rajiformes; family Rajidae; genus Malacoraja; species Malacoraja senta. Next base: position 178,372 of record JAXLNO010003237.1, read on the forward strand.
GACGACGACGACGAAGACGACGACGACGAAGACGACGAAGACGACGACGACGAAGACGACGACGACGAAGACGACGACGACGAAGACGACGACGACGAAGACGACGACGACGAAGATGACGACGACGAAGATGACGATGACGAAGACGACGACGACGACGAAGAAGACGACTACGACGAAGAAGACGACGACGAAGAAGACGACGACGACGAAGAAGACGACGACGAAGAAGACGACGACGAAGACAAAGACGACGACGATGAAGACGACGACGACGAAGACGACGACGACGAAGACGACGACGACGAAGACGACGACGACGAAGAGGACGACGAAGAAGACGACGACGAAGACGACGACGACGACGAAGAAGACGACGACGAAGACAAAGACGACGACGACGAAGACGACGACGACGAAGACGACGACGACGAAGACGACGACGAAGAAGACGACGACGACGAAGAGGACGACGGCGAAGAAGACGACGACGAAGACGACGACGACGAAGACGACGACGATGAAGACGACGACGACGAAGACGACGACGACGAAGACGACGACGACGAAGACGACGACGACGAAGACGACGAAGACGACGACGACGAAGACGACGACGACGAAGACGACGATGACGAAGAAGACGACGACGAAGAAGACGACGACAAAGAAGACGACGACGACGAAGACGACGACGACGAAGACGACGCCGACGAAGACGACGACGAAGAAGACGACGACGAAGACGACGACGACGAAGACGACGACGACGAAGACGACGACGACGAAGACGACGACGACGAAGACGCCGACGACGAAGACGACGACGACGAAGACGACGACGACGAAGAAGACGACGACGAAGAAGACGACGATGAAGACGAAGACGACGACGACGAAGACGACGACGACGAAGACGACGACGACGAAGACGACGACGACGAAGACGACGACGACGAAGAAGACGACGACGAAGACGACGACGATGACGAAGAAGACGACGACGACGAAGACGACGACGACGAAAACGACTACGACGAAGAAGACGACGACGAAGAAGACGACGACGACGAAGAAGACGACGACGAAGAAGACGACGACGAAGACAAAGACGACGACGATGAAGACGACGACGACGAAGACGACGACGACGAAGACGACGACGATGAAGACGACGACGACGAAGAGGACGACGACGAAGAAGACGACGACGAAGACGACGACGACGAAGACGACGATGATGAAGACGACGACGACGAAGACGACGACGACGAAGACGACGACGACGAAGACGACGACGACGAAGACGACGAAGACGACGACGACGAAGACGACGACGACGAAGAAGACGACGACGAAGAAGACGACGACGAAGAAGACGACGACGACGAAGACGACGACGACGAAGACGACGCCGACGAAGACGACGACGAAGAAGACGACGACGAAGACGACGACGACGAAGACGATGACGACGAAGACGACGACGACGAAGACGACGACGACGAAGACGCCGACGACGAAGACGACGACGACGAAGACGACGACGACGAAGACGACGACGACGAAGACGACGACGACGAAGAAGACGACGACGAAGAAGACGACGACGATGTAGACGACGACGAAGAAGAAGACGACGACGAAGACGACGACGACGAAGAAGACGACGACGAAGAAGACGACGACGAAGATGACGACGAAGACGACGACGACGAAGACGACGACGACGAAGATGACGACGACGAAGAAGACGACGACGAAGATGACGACGACGACAAAGAAGACGACGACGATGAAGAAGATGACGATGAAGACGACGATGATGAAGACGACGACGACGAAGAAGACGTCGACGAAGAAGACGACGACGAAGACGACGACGACAAAGACGACGACGACGAAGACGACGACGACGAAGACGACGACGACGAAGACGACGACGACGAAGACGACGACGACGAAGACGACGAAGACGACGACGACGAAGACGACGACGACGAAGAAGACGACGACGAAGAAGACGACGACGAAGAAGACGACGACGAAGAAGACGACGACGAAGATGACGAAGACGAAGACGACGATGACGAAGACGACGACGACGAAGACGACGACGACGAAGACGACGACGACGAAGACGACGACGACGAAGACGACGACGACGAAGACGACGACGACGAAGACGACGAAGACGATGACGACGAAGACGACGACGACGAAGACGACGACGACGAAGAAGACGACGACGAAGAAGATGACGACGGAGAAGACGACGACGACGAAGACGACGACGACGAAGACGACGCCGACGAAGACGACGACGAAGAAGACGACGACGAAGACGACGACGACGAAGACGACGACGACGAAGACGACGACAACGAAGACGACGATGACAAAGACGCCGACGACGAAGACGACGACGACGAAGATGACGACGACGAAGAAGACGACGACGAAGAAGACGACGACGAAGACGAAGATGACGACGACGAAGACGACGACGACGAAGACGACGACGGCGAAGACGACGACGACGAAGACGACGACGACGAAGACGACGACGACGAAGACGACGCCGCCGAAGACGACGACGACGAAGACGACGACGACGAAGACGACGACGACGAAGACGACGAAGACGACGACGACGAAGACGACGACGACGAAGACGATGACGACGAAGAAGACGACGACGAAGAAGACGACGACGAAGAAGACGACGACGACGAAGACGACGACGACGAAGACGACGCCGACGAAGACGACGACGAAGAAGACGACGATGAAGACGTCGACGACGAAGACGACGACGACGAAGACGACGACGACGAAGACGACGACGACGAAGACGCCGACGACGAAGACGACGACGACGAAGACGACGACGACGAAGAAGACGACGACGAAGAAGACGACGATGAAGACGAAGACGACGACGACGAAGACGACGACGACGAAGACGACGACGACGAAGACGACGACGACGAAGACGACGACGACGAAGACGACGACGACGAAGACGACGACGACGAAGACGACGCCGCCAAAGACGACGACGACGAAGACGACGACGACGAAGACGACGCCGACGAAGACGACGACGACGAAGACGACGACGACGAAGACGACGACGACGAAGACGACGACGACGAAGACGACGACGACGAAGACGACGACGACGAAGACGACGACGACGAAGACGACGAAGACGAAGAAGACGACGACGAAGACGACGACGACGAAGACGACGACGACGAAGACGACGACGATGAAGATGACGACGACGAAGAAGACGACGACGAAGACGACGACGACGACGAAGAAGACGACGACGACGAAGACGACGACGACGAAAACCACTACGACGAAGAAGACGACGACGAAGAAGACGACGACGACGAAGAAGACGACGACGAAGAAGACGACGACGAAGACAAAGACGACGACGATGAAGACGACGACGACGAAGACGACGACGACGAAGACGACGACGACGAAGACGACGACGACGAAGAGGACGACGACGAAGAAGACGACGACGAAGACGACGACGACGAAGACGACGACGATGAAGACGACGACGACGAAGACGACGACGACGAAGACGACGACGACGAAGACGACGAAGACGACGACGACGAAGACGACGACGACGAAGACGACGACGACGAAGACGACGACGACGAAGACGACGACGACGAAGATGACGACGACGAAGATGACGATGACGAAGACGACGACGACGACGAAGAAGACGACTACGACGAAGAAGACGACGACGAAGAAGACGACGACGACGAAGAAGACGACGACGAAGAAGACGACGACGAAGACAAAGACGACGACGATGAAGACGACGACGACGAAGACGACGACGACGAAGACGACGACGACGAAGACGACGACGACGAAGAGGACGACGAAGAAGACGACGACGAAGACGACGACGACGACGAAGAAGACGACGACGAAGACAAAGACGACGACGACGAAGACGACGACGACGAAGACGACGACGACGAAGACGACGACGAAGAAGACGACGACGACGAAGAGGACGACGGCGAAGAAGACGACGACGAAGACGACGACGACGAAGACGACGACGATGAAGACGACGACGACGAAGACGACGACGACGAAGACGACGACGACGAAGACGACGACGACGAAGACGACGAAGACGACGACGACGAAGACGACGACGACGAAGACGACGATGACGAAGAAGACGACGACGAAGAAGACGACGACAAAGAAGACGACGACGACGAAGACGACGACGACGAAGACGACGCCGACGAAGACGACGACGAAGAAGACGACGACGAAGACGACGACGACGAAGACGACGACGACGAAGACGACGACGACGAAGACGACGACGACGAAGACGCCGACGACGAAGACGACGACGACGAAGACGACGACGACGAAGAAGACGACGACGAAGAAGACGACGATGAAGACGAAGACGACGACGACGAAGACGACGACGACGAAGACGACGACGACGAAGACGACGACGACGAAGACGACGACGACGAAGAAGACGACGACGAAGACGACGACGATGACGAAGAAGACGACGACGACGAAGACGACGACGACGAAAACGACTACGACGAAGAAGACGACGACGAAGAAGACGACGACGACGAAGAAGACGACGACGAAGAAGACGACGACGAAGACAAAGACGACGACGATGAAGACGACGACGACGAAGACGACGACGACGAAGACGACGACGACGAAGACGACGACGACGAAGAGGACGACGACGAAGAAGACGACGACGAAGACGACGACGACGAAGACGACGATGATGAAGACGACGACGACGAAGACGACGACGACGAAGACGACGACGACGAAGACGACGACGACGAAGACGACGAAGACGACGACGACGAAGACGACGACGACGAAGAAGACGACGACGAAGAAGACGACGACGAAGAAGACGACGACGACGAAGACGACGACGACGAAGACGACGCCGACGAAGACGACGACGAAGAAGACGACGACGAAGACGACGACGACGAAGACGATGACGACGAAGACGACGACGACGAAGACGACGACGACGAAGACGCCGACGACGAAGACGACGACGACGAAGACGACGACGACGAAGAAGACGACGACGAAGAAGACGACGATGAAGACGAAGACGACGACGACGAAGACGACGACGACGAAGACGACGACGACGAAGACGACGACGACGAAGACGACGACGACGAAGACGACGACGACGAAGACGACGACGACGAAGACGACGACGACGAAGACGACGACGACGAAGACGACGCCGCCGAAGATGACGCCGACGAATACGATGATGACGAAGACGACGACGACGAAGACGACGACGACGAAGACGACGACGACGAAGACGACGATGACGAAGACGACGACGACGAAGATGACGACTACGAAGACGACGACGACGAAGACGACGACGACGAAGACGACGGCGATGAAGACGACGACGACAAAGACGAGGACGGCGAAGACGACGACGGCGAAGACGACGACGGCGAAGACGACGACGACGAAGACGACGACGACGAAGACGCCGACGACGACGACGAAGACGACGAATACGAAGAAGACGACGACGAAGACGACGACGACGAAGACGACGACGACGAAGACGACGACGACGAAGATGACGACGATGAAGAAGACGACGACGAAGACGACGACGACGACGAAGAAGACGACGACGACGAAGACGACGACGATGAAGAAGACGACGACGAAGAAGTCGACGACGAAGAAGACGACGACGAAGATGACGACGACGAAGACGACGACGACGAAGACGACGATGACGAAGTCGAGGACGACGAAGACGACGACGATGAAGACGACGATGATGAAGACGATGACGACGAAGACGACGACGACGAAGACGACGACGACGAAGACGACGACGACGAAGACGACGACGAGGAAGACGACGACGACGAAGACGACGACGACGAAGACGACGACGACGAAGACGACGACGACGAAGACGACGACGACAAAGACGACGAAGACGACGACAACGAAGACGACGACGACGAAGACGACGACGACGAAGAAGACGACGATGAAGAAGACGACGACGAAGAAGACGACGACGAAGAAGACGACGACGAAGAACACGACGACGAAGAAGACGACGACGAAGACGACGACGACGACGAAGAAGACGACGACGAAGAAGACGACGACGACGAAGACGACGACGACGAAGACGACGCCGACGAAGACGACGACGAAGAAGACGACGACGAAGACGACGACGACGAAGACGACGACGACGAAGACGACGACGACGAAGACGACGACGACGAAGACGCCGACGACGAAGACGACGACGACGAAGACGACGACGACGAAGAAGACGACGACGAAGAAGACGACGATGAAGACGAAGACGACGACGACGAAGACGACGACGACGAAGACGACGACGACGAAGACGACGACGACGAAGACGACGACGACGAAGACGACGACGACGAAGACGACGACGACGAAGACGACGACGACGAAGACGACGACGACGAAGACGACGCCGCCGAAGACGACGCCGACGAATACGACGACGACGAAGATGACGCCGACGAAGGCGACGACGACGAATAAGACGACGACGAAGATGACGACGACGAAGACGACGACGATGAAGACGACGATGACGAAGACGACGACGACGAAGACGACGACGACGAAGACGACGACGACGAAGACGACGACGACGAAGACGACGACGACGAAGACGACGACGACGAAGACGACGACGACGAAGATGACGACGGCGAAGACGACGACAACGAAGACGACGGCGACGAAGACGATGACGACGAAGACGACGACGACAAAGACGATGACGATGAAGACGACGACGACGAAGACGACGACGACGAAGACGACGACGACGAAGACGACGACGACGAAGAAGACGACGACGAAGAAGACGACGACGATGTAGACGACGACGAAGAAGAAGACGACGACGAAGACGACGACGACGAAGAAGACGACGATGAAGAAGACGACGACGAAGATGACGACGAAGACGACGACAACGAAGACGACGACGACGAAGATGACGACGACGAAGAAGACGACGACGAAGATGACGACGACGACAAAGAAGACGACGACGATGAAGAAGATGACGATGAAGACGACGATGATGAAGACGACGACGACGAAGAAGACGTCGACGAAGAAGACGACGACGAAGACGACGACGACAAAGACGACGACGACGAAGACGACGACGACGAAGACGACGACGACGAAGACGACGACGACGAAGACGACGACGAAGACGACGAAGACGATGACGACGAAGACGACGACGACGAAGAAGACGACGACGAAGAAGACGACGACGACGAAGACGACGACGACGAAGACGACGCCGACGAAGACGACGACGAAGAAGACGACGACGAAGACGACGACGACGAAGACGACGACGACGAAGACGACGACGACGAAGACGACGACGACGAAGACGCCGACGACGAAGACGACGACGACGAAGACGACGACGACGAAGAAGACGATGACGAAGAAGACGACGATGAAGACGAAGACGACGACGACGAAGACGACGACGACGAAGACGACGACGACGAAGACGACGACGACGAAGACGACGACGACGAAGACGACGACGACGAAGACGACGACGACGAAGACGACGCCGCCGAAGACGACGCCGACGAATACGACGACGACGAAGATGACGCCGACGAAGGCGACGACGACGAATAAGACGACGACGAAGATGACGACGACGAAGACGACGACGACGAAGACGACGATGACGAAGACGACGACGACGAAGACGACGACGACGAAGACGACGACGACGAAGACGACGACGACGAAGACGACGACGACGAAGACGACGACGACGAAGACGACGACGACGAAGATGACGACGGCGAAGACGACGACGACGAAGACGACGGCGACGAAGACGATGACGACGAAGACGACGACGACAAAGACGATGACGATGAAGACGACGACGACGAAGACGACGACGACGAAGACGACGACGACGAAGACGACGACGACGAAGAAGACGACGACGAAGAAGACGACGACGATGTAGACGACGACGAAGAAGAAGACGACGACGAAGACGACGACGACGAAGAAGACGACGACGAAGAAGACGACGACGAAGATGACGACGAAGACGACGACGACGAAGACGACGACGACGAAGATGACGACGACGAAGAAGACGACGACGAAGATGACGACGACGACAAAGAAGACGACGACGATGAAGAAGATGACGATGAAGACGACGATGATGAAGACGACGACGACGAAGAAGACGTCGACGAAGAAGACGACGACGAAGACGACGACGACAAAGACGACGACGACGAAGACGACGACGACGAAGACGACGACGACGAAGACGACGACGACGAAGACGACGACGACGAAGACGACGAAGACGACGACGACGAAGACGACGACGACGAAGAAGACGACGACGAAGAAGACGACGACGAAGAAGACGACGACGAAGAAGACGACGACGAAGATGACGAAGACGAAGACGACGATGACGAAGACGACGACGACGAAGACGACGACGACGAAGACGACGACGACGAAGACGACGACGACGAAGACGACGACGACGAAGACGACGACGACGAAGACGACGAAGACGATGACGACGAAGACGACGACGACGAAGACGACGACGACGAAGAAGACGACGACGAAGAAGATGACGACGGAGAAGACGACGACGACGAAGACGACGACGACGAAGACGACGCCGACGAAGACGACGACGAAGAAGACGACGACGAAGACGACGACGACGAAGACGACGACGACGAAGACGACGACAACGAAGACGACGATGACAAAGACGCCGACGACGAAGACGACGACGACGAAGATGACGACGACGAAGAAGACGACGACGAAGAAGACGACGACGAAGACGAAGATGACGACGACGAAGACGACGACGACGAAGACGACGACGGCGAAGACGACGACGACGAAGACGACGACGACGAAGACGACGACGACGAAGACGACGCCGCCGAAGACGACGACGACGAAGACGACGACGACGAAGACGACGACGACGAAGACGACGAAGACGACGACGACGAAGACGACGACGACGAAGACGATGACGACGAAGAAGACGACAACGAAGAAGACGACGACGAAGAAGACGACGACGACGAAGACGACGACGACGAAGACGACGCCGACGAAGACGACGACGAAGAAGACGACGATGAAGACGTCGACGACGAAGACGACGACGACGAAGACGACGACGACGAAGACGACGACGACGAAGACGCCGACGACGAAGACGACGACGACGAAGACGACGACGACGAAGAAGACGACGATGAAGAAGACGACGATGAAGACGAAGACGACGACGACGAAGACGACGACGACGAAGACGACGACGACGAAGACGACGACGACGAAGACGACGACGACGAAGACGACGACGACGAAGACGACGACGACGAAGACGACGCCGCCAAAGACGACGACGACGAAGACGACGACGACGAAGACGACGCCGACGAAGACGACGACGACGAAGACGACGACGACGAAGACGACGACGACGAAGACGACGACGACGAAGACGACGACGACGAAGACGACGACGACGAAGACGACGACGACGAAGACGACGAAGACGAAGAAGACGACGACGAAGACGACGACGACGAAGACGACGACGACGAAGACGACGACGATGAAGATGACGACGACGAAGAAGACGACGACGAAGACGACGACGACGACGAAGAAGACGACGACGACGAAGACGACGACGACGAAAACCACTACGACGAAGAAGACGACGACGAAGAAGACGACGACGACGAAGAAGACGACGACGAAGAAGACGACGACGAAGACAAAGACGACGACGATGAAGACGACGACGACGAAGACGACGACGACGAAGACGACGACGACGAAGACGACGACGACGAAGAGGACGACGACGAAGAAGACGACGACGAAGACGACGACGACGAAGACGACGACGATGAAGACGACGACGACGAAGACGACGACGACGAAGACGACGACGACGAAGACGACGAAGACGACGACGACGAAGACGACGACGACGAAGACGACGACGACGAAGACGACGACGACGAAGACGACGACGACGAAGATGACGACGACGAAGATGACGATGACGAAGACGACGACGACGACGAAGAAGACGACTACGACGAAGAAGACGACGACGAAGAAGACGACGACGACGAAGAAGACGACGACGAAGAAGACGACGACGAAGACAAAGACGACGACGATGAAGACGACGACGACGAAGACGACGACGACGAAGACGACGACGACGAAGACGACGACGACGAAGAGGACGACGAAGAAGACGACGACGAAGACGACGACGACGACGAAGAAGACGACGACGAAGACAAAGACGACGACGACGAAGACGACGACGACGAAGACGACGACGACGAAGACGACGACGAAGAAGACGACGACGACGAAGAGGACGACGGCGAAGAAGACGACGACGAAGACGACGACGACGAAGACGACGACGATGAAGACGACGACGACGAAGACGACGACGACGAAGACGACGACGACGAAGACGACGACGACGAAGACGACGAAGACGACGACGACGAAGACGACGACGACGAAGACGACGATGACGAAGAAGACGACGACGAAGAAGACGACGACAAAGAAGACGACGACGACGAAGACGACGACGACGAAGACGACGCCGACGAAGACGACGACGAAGAAGACGACGACGAAGACGACGACGACGAAGACGACGACGACGAAGACGACGACGACGAAGACGACGACGACGAAGACGCCGACGACGAAGACGACGACGACGAAGACGACGACGACGAAGAAGACGACGACGAAGAAGACGACGACGAAGACGAAGACGACGACGACGAAGACGACGACGACGAAGACGACGACGACGAAGACGACGACGACGAAGACGACGACGACGAAGAAGACGACGACGAAGACGACGACGATGACGAAGAAGACGACGACGACGAAGACGACGACGACGAAAACGACTACGACGAAGAAGACGACGACGAAGAAGACGACGACGACGAAGAAGACGACGACGAAGAAGACGACGACGAAGACAAAGACGACGACGATGAAGACGACGACGACGAAGACGACGACGACGAAGACGACGACGACGAAGACGACGACGACGAAGAGGACGACGACGAAGAAGACGACGACGAAGACGACGACGACGAAGACGACGATGATGAAGACGACGACGACGAAGACGACGACGACGAAGACGACGACGACGAAGACGACGACGACGAAGACGACGAAGACGACGACGACGAAGACGACGACGACGAAGAAGACGACGACGAAGAAGACGACGACGAAGAAGACGACGACGACGAAGACGACGACGACGAAGACGACGCCGACGAAGACGACGACGAAGAAGACGACGACGAAGACGACGACGACGAAGACGATGACGACGAAGACGACGACGACGAAGACGACGACGACGAAGACGCCGACGACGAAGACGACGACGACGAAGACGACGACGACGAAGAAGACGACGACGAAGAAGACGACGATGAAGACGAAGACGACGACGACGAAGACGACGACGACGAAGACGACGACGACGAAGACGACGACGACGAAGACGACGACGACGAAGACGACGACGACGAAGACGACGACGACGAAGACGACGACGACGAAGACGACGACGACGAAGACGACGCCGCCGAAGATGACGCCGACGAATACGATGATGACGAAGACGACGACGACGAAGACGACGACGACGAAGACGACGACGACGAAGACGACGATGACGAAGACGACGACGACGAAGACGACGACTACGAAGACGACGACGACGAAGACGACGACGACGAAGACGACGGCGATGAAGACGACGACGACAAAGACGAGGACGGCGAAGACGACGACGGCGAAGACGACGACGGCGAAGACGACGACGACGAAGACGACGACGACGAAGACGCCGACGACGACGACGAAGACGACGAATACGAAGAAGACGACGACGAAGACGACGACGACGAAGACGACGACGACGAAGACGACGACGACGAAGATGACGACGATGAAGAAGACGACGACGAAGACGACGACGACGACGAAGAAGACGACGACGACGAAGACGACGACGATGAAGAAGACGACGACGAAGAAGTCGACGACGAAGAAGACGACGACGAAGATGACGACGACGAAGACGACGACGACGAAGACGACGATGACGAAGTCGAGGACGACGAAGACGACGACGATGAAGACGACGATGATGAAGACGATGACGACGAAGACGACGACGACGAAGACGACGACGACGAAGACGACGACGACGAAGACGACGACGAGGAAGACGACGACGACGAAGACGACGACGACGAAGACGACGACGACGAAGACGACGACGACGAAGACGACGACGACAAAGACGACGAAGACGACGACAACGAAGACGACGACGACGAAGACGACGACGACGAAGAAGACGACGATGAAGAAGACGACGACGAAGAAGACGACGACGAAGAAGACGACGACGAAGAACACGACGACGAAGAAGACGACGACGAAGACGACGACGACGAAGACGACGACGACGAAGACGCCGACAATGAAGACGACGACGACGAAGACGACGACGACGAAGAAGATGACGAAGAAGAAGACGACGACGAATACGACGACGACGAAGAAGACGACGACGAAGACGACGACGACGAAGACGACGACGACGAAGACGACGACGACGAAGAAGACGACGACGAAGACGACGACGATGAAGACGACGACGACAAAGACGACGACGACGAAGGAGACGACGACGAAGACGACGACGACGAAGAAGACGACGACGAAGAAGACGACGACGAAGACGCCGACGAAGACGACGACGACGAAGACGACGATGACGAAGATGACGACGACGAAGAAGACGACGACGAAGACGACGACGACGACGAAGAAGACGACGACGACGAAGACGACGACGACGAAGACGACGACGAAGAAGACGACGACGACGAAGACGACGAAGACGAAGAAGTCGACGACGAAGACGACGACGACGAAGACGACGACGACGAAGACGACGACGACGAAGATGACGACGACGAAGAAGACGACGACGAAGACGACGACGACGACGAAGAAGACGACGACGACGAAGACGACGACGACGAAAACGACTACGACGAAGAAGACGACGACGAAGAAGACGACGACGACGAAGAAGACGACGACGAAGAAGACGACGACGAAGACAAAGACGACGACGACGAAGACGACGACGACGAAGACGACGACGAAGACGACGACGACGAAGACGACGACGACGAAGAGGACGACGACGAAGAAGACGACGACGAAGGCGACGACGACGAAGACGACGACGAGGAAGACGACGACGACGAAGACGACGACGACGAAGACGACGATGACGAAGACGACGAAGACGACGACGACGAAGACGACGACGACGAAGACGACGATGACGAAGAAGACGACGACGAAGAAGACGACGACGAAGAAGACGACGACGACGAAGACGACGACGACGAAGACGACGCCGACGAAGACGACGACGAAGAAGACGACGACGAAGACGACGACGACGAAGACGACGACGACGACGACGAAGACGACGACGACGAAGAAGACGACGACGAAGAAGACGACGACGAAGAAGACGACGACGACGAAGACGACGACGACGAAGACGACGCCGACGAAGACGACGACGAAGAAGACGACGACGAAGACGCCGACGACGAAGACGACGACGACGACGACGAAGACGACGACGACGAAGAAGACGACGACGAAGAAGACGACGATGAAGACGAAGACGACGACGACGAAGACGACGACGACGAAGACGACGACGACGAAGACGACGACGACGAAGACGACGACGACGAAGACGACGACGACGAAGACGACGACGACGAAGACGACGAAGACGAAGAAGACGACGACGAAGACGACGACGACGAAGACGACGACGACGAAGACGACGACGACGAAGATGACGACGACGAAGAAGACGACGACGAAGACGACGACGACGACGAAGAAGACGACGACGACGAAGACGACGACGACGAAAACGACTACGACGAAGAAGACGACGACGAAGAAGACGACGACGACGAAGAAGACGACGATGAAGAAGATGACGACGAAGACAAAGACGACGACGACGAAGACGACGACGACGAAGACGACGACGAAGACGACGACGACGAAGACGACGATGACGAAGAGGACGACGACGAAGAAGACGACGACGAAGATGACGACGACGAAGACGACGACGACGAAGACGACGACGACGAAGACGACGACGACGAAGACGACGACGACGAAGACGACGAAGACGACGACGACGAAGACGACGAGGACGAAGACGACGAGGACGAAGAAGACGACGACGAAGAAGACGACGACGAAGAAGACGACGATGACGAAGACGACGACGACGAAGACGACGCCGACGAAGACGACGACGAAGAAGACGACGACGAAGACGACGACGACGAAGACGACGACGACGAAGACGACGACGACGAAGATGACGACGACGAAGAAGACGACGACGAAGACGACGACGACGACGAAGAAGACGACGACGACGAAGACGACGACGACGAAAACGACTACGACGAAGAAGACGACGACGAAGAAGACGACGACGACGAAGAAGACGACGACGAAGAAGACGACGACGAAGACAAAGACGACGACGACGAAGACGACGACGACGAAGACGACGACGAAGACGACGACGACGAAGACGACGACGACGAAGAGGACGACGACGAAGAAGACGACGACGAAGATGACGACGACGAAGACGACGACGATGAAGACGACGACGACGAAGACGACGACGACGAAGACGATGACGACGAAGACGACGAAGACGACGACGACGAAGACGACGACGACGAAGACGACGACGACGAAGAAGACGACGACGAAGAAGACGACGACGAAGAAGACGACGACGACGAAGACGACGACGACGAAGACGACGCCGACGAAGACGACGACGAAGAAGACGACGACGAAGACGACGACGACGAAGACGACGACGACGAAGACGACGACGACGAAGACGACGACGACGAAGACGCCGACGACGAAGACGACGACGACGACGACGAAGACGACGACGACGAAGAAGACGACGACGAAGAAGACGACGACGAAGACGAAGACGACGACGACGAAGACGACGACGACGAAGACGACGACGACGAAGACGACGACGACGAAGACGACGACGACGAAGACGACGACGACGAAGACGACGAAGACGAAGAAGACGACGACGAAGACGACGACGACGAAGACGACGACGACGAAGACGACGACGACGAAGACGACGACGACGAAGAAGACGACGACGAAGACGACGACGACGACGAAGAAGACGACGACGACGAAGACGACGACGACGAAAACGACTACGACGAAGAAGACGATGACGAAGAAGACGACGACGACGAAGAAGACGACGATGAAGAAGATGACGACGAAGACAAAGACGACGACGACGAAGACGACGACGACGAAGACGACGACGAAGACGACGACGACGAAGACGACGACGACGAAGAGGACGACGACGAAGAAGACGACGACGAAGATGACGACGACGAAGACGACGACGACGAAGACGACGACGACGAAGACGACGACGACGAAGACGACGACGACGAAGACGACGAAGACGACGACGACGAAGACGACGACGACGAAGACGACGAGGACGAAGAAGACGACGACGAAGAAGACGACGACGAAGAAGACGACGACGACGAAGACGACGACGACGAAGACGACGCCGACGAAGACGACGACGAAGAAGACGACGACGAAGACGACGACGACGAAGACGACGACGACGAAGACGACGACAACGAAGACGACGACGACGAAGACGCCAACGACGAAGACGACGACGACGAAGACGACGACGACGAAGAAGACGACGACGAAGAAGACGACGACGAAGAAGACGACGATGAAGACGAAGACGACGACGACGAAGACGACGACGACGAAGACGACGACGACGAAGACGACGACGACGAAGACGACGACGACGAAGACGACGACGACGACGAAGAAGACGACGACGACGAAGACGACGACGACGAAAACGACTACGACGAAGAAGACGACGACGAAGAAGACGACGACGACGAAGAAGACGACGATGAAGAAGATGACGACGAAGACAAAGACGACGACGACGAAGACGACGACGACGAAGACGACGACGAAGACGACGACGACGAAGACGACGACGACGAAGAGGACGACGACGAAGAAGACGACGACGAAGATGACGACGACGAAGACGACGACGACGAAGACGACGACGACGAAGACGACGACGACGAAGACGACGACGACGAAGACGACGAAGACGACGACGACGAAGACGACGACGACGAAGACGACGAGGACGAAGAAGACGACGACGAAGAAGACGACGACGAAGAAGACGACGACGACGAAGACGACGACGACGAAGACGACGCCGACGAAGACGACGACGAAGAAGACGACGACGAAGACGACGACGACGAAGACGACGACGACGAAGACGACGACAACGAAGACGACGACGACGAAGACGCCAACGACGAAGACGACGACGACGAAGACGACGACGACGAAGAAGACGACGACGAAGAAGACGACGACGAAGAAGACGACGATGAAGACGAAGACGACGACGACGAAGACGACGACGACGAAGACGACGACGACGAAGACGACAACGACGAAGACGACGACGACGAAGACGACGACGACGAAGACGACGCCGCCGAAGACGACGCCGACGAATACGACGAAGACGAAGAAGACGACGACGAAGACGACGACGACGAAGACGACGACGACGAAGACGACGACGACGAAGATGACGACGACGAAGAAGACGACGACGAAGACGACGACGACGACGAAGAAGACGACGACGACGAAGACGACGACGACGAAAACGACTACGACGAAGAAGACGACGACGAAGAAGACGACGACGACGAAGAAGACGACGATGAAGAAGATGACGACGAAGACAAAGACGACGACGACGAAGACGACGACGACGAAGACGACGACGAAGACGACGACGACGAAGACGACGACGACGAAGAGGACGACGACGAAGAAGACGACGACGAAGATGACGACGACGAAGACGACGACGACGAAGACGACGACGACGAAGACGACGACGACGAAGACGACGACGACGAAGACGACGAAGACGACGACGACGAAGACGACGACGACGAAGACGACGAGGACGAAGAAGACGACGACGAAGAAGACGACGACGAAGAAGACGACGACGACGAAGACGACGACGACGAAGACGACGCCGACGAAGACGACGACGAAGAAGACGACGACGAAGACGACGACGACGAAGACGACGACGACGAAGACGACGACAACGAAGACGACGACGACGAAGACGCCAACGACGAAGACGACGACGACGAAGACGACGACGACGAAGAAGACGACGACGAAGAAGACGACGACGAAGAAGACGACGATGAAGACGAAGACGACGACGACGAAGACGACGACGACGAAGACGACGACGACGAAGACGACGACGACGAAGACGACGACGACGAAGACGACGACGACGAAGACGACGACGACGAAGACGACGACGACGAAGACGACGCCGCCGAAGACGACGCCGACGAATACGACGACGATGAAGACGACGAAGATGAAGACGACGACGACGAAGACGACGACGACGAAGACGACGATGACGAAGACGACGACGACGAAGACGACGACGACGAAGACGACGACGACAAAGACGACGACGACGAAGACGACGACGACGAAGACGACGGCGATGAAGACGACGACGACGAAGACGACGACGGCGAAGACGACGACGGCGAAGACGACGACGACGAAGACGACGACGACGAAGACGCCGACGACGACGACGAAGACGACGAAGACGAAGAAGACGACGACGAAGACGACGACGACGAAGACGACGACGTCGAAGACGACGACGACGAAGATGACGACGATGAAGAAGACGACGACAAAGACGACGACGACGACGAAGAAGACGACGACGACGAAGACGACGACAACGAAGACGACTACGATGAAGAAGACGACAACGAAGAAGACGACGACGAAGACGACGACGATGAAGAAGACGACGACGAAGAAGACGACGACGAAGAAGACGACGACGAAGATGACGACGACGAAGACGACGACGATGAAGACGACGACGACGAAGTCGAGGACGACGAAGACGACGACGACGAAGACGACGACGACGAAGACGACGACGACGAAGACGACGACGACGAAGACGATGACGACGAAGACGACGACGACGAAGACGACGACGAGGAAGACGACGACGACGAAGACGACGACGACGAAGACGACGACGACGAAGACGACGACGACGAAGACGACGACGACGAAGACGACGACGACAAAGACGACGAAGACGACGACGACGAAGACGACGACGACGAAGACGACGACGACGAAGAAGACGACGACGAAGAAGACGACGACGAAGAAGACGACGACGAAGACGACGACGACGAAGAAGACGACGACGAAGACGACGACGACGAAGACGACGACGACGAAGACGCCGACGATGAAGACGACGACGACGAAGACGACGACGACGAAGAAGACGACGAAGAAGAAGACGACGACGAATACGACGACGACGAAGAAGACGACGACGAAGACGACGACGACGAAGACGACGACGACGAAGACGACGACGACGAAGAAGACGACGACGAAGACGACGACGACGAAGACGACGAAGACGAAGACGACGACGACGAAGGAGACGACGACGAAGACGACGACGACGAAGAAGACGACGACGAAGAAGACGACGACGAAGACGCCGACGAAGACGACGACGACGAAGACGACGACGACGAAGATGACGACGACGAAGAAGACGACGACGACGACGAAGACGACGAAGACGAAGAAGACGACGACGAAGACGACGACGACGAAGACGACGACGTCGAAGACGACGACGACGAAGATGACGACGATGAAGAAGACGACGACAAAGACGACGACGACGACGAAGAAGACGATGAC
Source organism: Malacoraja senta (assembly GCA_038087875.1). Taxonomy (NCBI): domain Eukaryota; kingdom Metazoa; phylum Chordata; class Chondrichthyes; order Rajiformes; family Rajidae; genus Malacoraja; species Malacoraja senta. The sequence goes on from JAXLNO010003237.1 coordinate 197,686, forward strand.
GACGAAGACGACGACAACGAAGACGACTACGATGAAGAAGACGATAACGAAGAAGACGACGACGAAGACGACGACGATGAAGAAGACGACGACGAAGAAGACGACGACGAAGAAGACGACGACGAAGATGACGACGACGAAGACGACGACGATGAAGACGACGACGACGAAGTCGAGGACGACGAAGACGACGACGACGAAGACGACGATGACGAAGACGACGACGACGAAGACGACGACGACGAAGACGACGACGACGAAGACGACGACGACGAAGACGACGACGAGGAAGACGACGACGACGAAGACGACGACGACGAAGACGACGACGACGAAGACGACGACGACGAAGACGACGACGACGAAGACGACGACGACAAAGACGACGAAGACGACGACGACGAAGACGACGACAACGAAGACGATGACGACGAAGAAGACGACGACGAAGAAGACGACGACGAAGAAGACGACGACGAAGACGACGACGACGAAGAAGACGACGACGAAGACGACGACGACGAAGACGACGACGACGAAGACGCCGACGACGAAGACGACGATGACGAAGACGACGACGACGAAGAAGACGACGAAGAAGAAGACGACGACGAATACGACGACGACGAAGAAGACGACGACGAAGACGACGACGACGAAGACGACGACGACGAAGACGACGACGACGAAGAAGACGACGACGAAGATGACGACGACGAAGACGACGATGACGAAGACGACGACGACGAAGGAGACGACGACGAAGACGACGACGACGAAGAAGACGACGACGAAGAAGACGACGACGAAGACGCCGACGAAGACGACGACGACGAAGACGACGACGACGAAGATGACGACGACGAAGAAGACGACGACGAAGACGACGACGACGACGAAGAAGACGACGACGACGAAGACGACGACGACGAAGACGACGACGACGAAGAAGACGACGACGAAGAAGACGACGACGAAGACAACGACGACGAAGAAGACGACGACGAAGAAGACGACGACGAAGACGACAATGACGAAGAAGACGACGCCGAAGAAGACGACGATGAAGACGACGACGACGAAGATGACGCCGACGAAGGCGACGACGACGAATAAGACGACGACGAAGATGACGACGACGAAGACGACGACGACGAAGACGACGAAGACGAAGACGACGACGACGAAGACGACGACGACGAAGACGACGACGACGAAGACGACGACGACGAAGACGACGACGACGAAGACGACGACGACGAAGACGACGACGACGAAGACGACGACGACGAAGATGACGACGGCGAAGACGACGACGACGAAGCCGACGGCGACGAAGACGATGACGACGAAGACGATGACGACAAAGACGATGACGATGAAGACGACGACGACGAAGACGACGACGACGAAGACGACGACGACGAAGACGACGACGACGAAGAAGACGACGACGAAGAAGACGACGATGATGTAGACGACGACGAAGAAGAAGACGACGACGAAGACGACGACGACGAAGAAGACGACGACGAAGAAGACGACGACGAAGATGACGACGAAGACGACGACGACGAAGACGACGACGACGAAGATGACGACGACGAAGAAGACGACGACGAAGATGACGACGACGACAAAGAAGACGACGACGACGAAGAAGATGACGATGAAGACGACGATGATGAAGACGACGACGACGAAGAAGACGTCGACGAAGAAGACGACGACGAAGACGACGACGACAAAGACGACGACGATGAAGACGACGACGACGAAGACGACGACGACGAAGACGACGACGACGAAGACGACGACGACGAAGACGACGAAGACGACGACGACGAAGACGACGACGACGAAGACGACGACGACGAAGAAGACGACGACGAAGAAGACGACGACGAAGAAGACGACGACGAAGAAGACGACGACGAAGAAGACGACGACGAAGAAGACGACGACGAAGATGACGAAGACGAAGACGACGATGACGAAGACGACGACGACGAAGTCGATGACGACGAAGACGACGACGACGAAGACGACGACGACGAAGACGACGACGACGAAGACGACGACGACGAAGACGACGACGACGAAGACGACGACGACGAAGACGACGACGACGAAGACGACGACGACGAAGACGACGACGACGAAGACGACGACGACGAAGACGACGACGACGAAGACGACGACGACAAAGATGATGAAGACGACGACGACGAAGACGACGACGACGAAGACGACGACGACGAAGAAGACGACGACGAAGAAGACGACGACGAAGAAGACGACGACGAAGAAGACGACGACGAAGAAGACGACGACGAAGAACACGACGACGAAGAAGACGACGACGAAGACGACGACGACGAAGAAGACGACGACGAAGACGACGACGACGAAGACGACGACGACGAAGACGCCGACGATGAAGACGACGACGACGAAGACGACGACGACGAAGAAGACGACGAAGAAGAAGACGACGACGAATACGACGACGACGAAGAAGACGACGATGAAGACGACGACGACGAAGACGACGACGATGAAGACGACGACGACGAAGAAGACGACGACGAAGACGACGACGACGAAGACGACGACGACGAAGACGACGACGACGAAGGAGACGACGACGAAGACGACGACGACGAAGAAGACGACGACGAAGAAGACGACGACGAAGACGCCGACGAAGACGACGACGACGAAGACGACGACGACGAAGATGACGATGACGAAGAAGACGACGACGGAGACGACGACGACGAAGAAGACGACGACGACGAAGACGACGACGACGAAGACGACGACGACGAAGAAGACGACGACGAAGAAGACGACGACGAAGACGACGACGAAGACGACGACGACGAACAAGACGACGACGAAGAAGACGACGACGAAGACGACGATGACGAAGAAGACGACGCCGAAGAAGACAACGACGAAGACGACGACGACGAAGAAGACGACGACGAAGAAGACGACGACGAAGACGCCGACGAAGACGACGACGACGAAGACGACGACGACGAAGATGACGATGACGAAGAAGACGACGACGGAGACGACGACGACGAAGAAGACGACGACGACGAAGACGACGACGACGAAGACGACGACGACGAAGAAGACGACGACGAAGAAGACGACGACGAAGACGACGACGAAGACGACGACGACGAACAAGACGACGACGAAGAAGACGACGACGAAGACGACGATGACGAAGAAGACGACGCCGAAGAAGACGACGACGAAGATGACGACGACGAAGATGACGCCGACGAAGGCGACGACGACGAATAAGAGGACGACGAAGATGACGACGACGAAGACGACGACGACGAAGACGACGACGACGAAGACGACGACGACGAAGACGACGACGACGAAGACGACGACGACGAAGACGACGACGACGAAGACGACGACGACGAAGACGACGACGACGAAGACGACGACGACGAAGACGACGACGGCGAAGACGACGACGACGAAGACGACGGCGACGAAGACGACGACGACGAAGACGACGACGACGAAGACGATGACGACGAAGACGACGACGACGAAGACGACGACGACGAAGACGACGACGACGAAGACGACGACGACGAAGAAGACGACGACGAAGAAGACGACGACGATGTAGACGACGACAAAGTAGATGACGACGAAGAAGACGACGACGAAGAAGACGACGACGACGAAGAAGACGACGACGAAGACGATGATGACGAAGACGACGACGACGAAGAAGACGACGATGAAGACGAAGATGACGACGACGAAGACGACGACGACGAAGAAGACGACGACGAAGACGACGACGAGGAAGAAGACGACGACGAAGAAGACGACGACGAAGACGACGACGAAGACGACGACGACGAAGACGACGACGACGAAGATGACGACGACAAAGAAGACGACGACGAAGATGACGACGACGACAAAGAAGACGACGACGACAAAGAAGATGACGATGAAGACGACGATGACAAAGACGACGAATACGAAGAAGACGACGACGAAGACGAAGACGACGACGACGAAGACGACGACGACGAAGAAGACGATGACGAAGAAGACGACGACGAAGAAGACGACGACGAAGACAACGACGAAGACGACGACGACGAAGACGACGACGACGAAGATGACGACGACGAAGAAGACGACGATGAAGACGAAGACGACGACGAAGTAGACGACGACGACGAAGACGACGACGACGAAGACGACGACGACGAAGAAGACGACGATGAAGAAGACGCCGACGACGACGACGAAGACGACGAAGACGAAGAAGACGACGACAAAGACGACGATGACGAAGACGACGACGACGACGAAGACGACGACGACGAAGATGACGACGACGAAGAAGACGACGATGAAGACGACGACGACGACGAAGAAGACGACGACGACGAAGACGACGACGACGAAGACGACGATGACGAAGAAGACGTCGACGAAGAAGACGACGACGAAGACGACGACGACGAAGACGACGACGACGAAGACGACGACGACGAAGACGACGACGACGAAGACGACGACGACGAAGACGACGACGACGAAGATGACGAAGACGACGACGACGAAGACGACGACGACGAAGACGACGACGACGACGAAGAAGACGAAGACGAAGAAGACGACGACGAAGAAGACGACGACGAAGAAGACGACGACGAAGAAGACAACGACGAAGAAGACGACGACGAAGAAGACGACGAAGAAGACGACGACGACGAAGACGACGACGACGAAGAAGACGACGACGACAAAGAAGATGACGATGAAGACGACGATGACAAAGACGACGAATACGAAGAAGACGACGACGAAGACGAAGACGACGACGACGAAGACGACGATGACGAAGAAGACGACGACGAAGAAGACGACGACGAAGAAGACGACGACGAAGACGACGACGAAGACGACGACGACGAAGACGACGACGACGAAGATGACGACGACGAAGAAGACGACGACGAAGATGACGACGACGACAAAGAAGACGACGACGACAAAGAAGATGACGATGAAGACGACGATGACAAAGACGACGAATACGAAGAAGACGACGACGAAGACGAAGACGACGACGACGAAGACGACGACGACGAAGAAGACGATGACGAAGAAGACGACGACGAAGAAGACGACGACGAAGACAACGACGAAGACGACGACGACGAAGACGACGACGACGAAGATGACGACGACGAAGAAGACGACGATGAAGACGAAGACGACGACGAAGTAGACGACGACGACGAAGACGACGACGACGAAGACGACGACGACGAAGAAGACGACGATGAAGAAGACGCCGACGACGACGACGAAGACGACGAAGACGAAGAAGACGACGACAAAGACGACGATGACGAAGACGACGACGACGACGAAGACGACGACGACGAAGATGACGACGACGAAGAAGACGACGACGAAGACGACGACGACGACGAAGAAGACGACGACGACGAAGACGACGACGACGAAGACGACGACGACGAAGAAGACGTCGACGAAGAAGACGACGACGAAGACGACGACGATGAAGACGACGACGACGAAGACGACGACGACGAAGACGACGACGACGAAGACGACGACGACGAAGACGACGACGACGAAGATGATGAAGACGACGACGACGAAGACGACGACGACGAAGACGACGACGACGAAGAAGACGAAGACGAAGAAGACGACGACGAAGAAGACGACGACGAAGAAGACGACGACGAAGAAGACGACGACGAAGAAGACGACGACGAAGAAGACGACGAAGAAGACGACGACGACGAAGACGACGACGACGAAGAAGACGACGACGACAAAGAAGATGACGATGAAGACGACGATGACAAAGACGACGAATACGAAGAAGACGACGACGAAGACGAAGACGACGACGACGAAGACGACGATGACGAAGAAGACGACGACGAAGAAGACGACGACGAAGAAGACGACGACGAAGACGACGACGAAGACGACGACGACGAAGACGACGACGACGAAGATGACGACGACGAAGAAGACGACGACGAAGACGAAGACGACGACGAAGTAGACGACGACGACGAAGACGACGACGACGAAGACGACGACGACGAAGAAGACGACGATGAAGAAGACGCCGACGACGACGACGAAGACGACGAAGACGAAGAAGACGACGACGAAGACGACGATGATGAAGACGACGACGACGAAGACGACGACGACGAAGATGACGACGACGAAGAAGACGACGACGAAGACGACGACGACGACGAAGAAGACGACGACGACGAAGACGACGACGACGAAGACGACGACGACGAAGAAGACGACGACGAAGAAGACGACGATGAAGACGACGACGACGAAGACGACGACGACGAAGACGACGACGACGAAGACGACGACGACGAAGACGACGACGACGAAGACGACGACGACGAAGACGACGACGACGAAGACGACGAAGACGACGACGACGAAGACGACGACGACGAAGACGACGACGACGAAGAAGACGACGACGAAGAAGACGACGACGAAGAAGACGACGACGAAGAAGACGACGACGAAGAAGACGACGACGAAGAGGACGAAGACGAAGACGACGACGACGAAGACGACGACGACGAAGTCGATGACGACGAAGACGACGACGACGAAGACGACGACGACGAAGACGACGACGACGAAGACGACGACGACGAAGACGACGACGACGAAGACGACGACGACGAAGACGACGACGACGAAGACGACGACGACGAAGACGACGACGACGAAGACGACGACGACGAAGACGACGACGACGAAGACGACGACGACGAAGACGACGACGACGAAGAAGACGACGACGAAGACGAAGACGACGACGACGAAGACGACGACGACGAAGATGACGACGACGAAGACGATGAAGACGACGACGACGAAGATGACGACGACGAAGACGACGACGACGAAGACGACGACGACGAAGACGACGACGACGAAGACGACGACGACGAAGACGACGACGACGAAGACGACGACGACGAAGACGACGAAGACGAAGACGACGGCGACGAAGACGACGATGAAGACGACGACGGCGAAGACGACGACGGCGAAGACGACGACGACGAAGACGACGATGACGAAGACGCCGACGACGACGACGAAGACGACGAAGACGAAGAAGACGACGACGAAGACGATGACGACGAAGACGACGACGACGAAGACGACGACGACGAAGACGACGACGACGAAGACGACGACGACGAAGACGACGACGACGAAGACGACGACGACGAAGACGACGACGACGAAGACGACGACGACGAAGACGACGACGACGAAGACGACGACGACGAAGACGACGACGACGAAGACGACGACGACGAAGACGACGACGACGAAGACGACGACGACGAAGAAGACGACGACGAAGACGAAGACGACGACGACGAAGACGACGACGACGAAGATGACGACGACGAAGACGATGAAGACGACGACGACGAAGATGACGACGACGAAGACGACGACGACGAAGACGACGACGACGAAGACGACGACGACGAAGACGACGACGACGAAGACGACGACGACGAAGACGACGACGACGAAGACGACGAAGACGAAGACGACGGCGACGAAGACGACGATGAAGACGACGACGGCGAAGACGACGACAGCGAAGACGACGACGACGAAGACGACGATGACGAAGACGCCGACGACGACGACGAAGACGACGAAGACGAAGAAGACGACGACGAAGACGATGACGACGAAGACGACGACGACGAAGACGACGACGACGAAGATGACGACGAGGAAGAAGACGACGACGAAGGCGACGACGACGACGAAGAAGACGACGACGAAGACGACGACAACGAAGACGACTACGACGAAGAAGACGACAACGAAGAAGACGACAACGAAGAAGACGACGACGAAGACGACGACGAAGAAGACGACGACGAAGAAGACGACGACGAAGAAGACGACGACGAAGATGACGACGACGAAGACGACGACGACGAAGACGACGACGACGAAGTCGAGGACGACGAAGACGACGACGACGAAGACGACGACGACGAAGACGACTACGACGAAGACGACGACGACGAAGACGACGACGACGAAGACGACGACGACGAAGACGACGACGACGAAGACGACGACGACGAAGACGACGACGACGAAGACGACGACGACGAAGACGACGACGACGAAGACGACGAAGACGACGACGACGAAGACGACGACGACGAAGAAGACGACGACGAAGAAGATGACGACGAAGAAGACGACGACGAAGAAGACGACGACGAAGAAGACGACGACGAAGAAAACGACGACAAAGAAGACGACGACGAAGACGACGACGAAGAAGAAGATGACGACGAAGACGACGACGACGAAGACGCCGACGATGAAGACGACGACGACGAAGACGACGACGACGAAGAAGACGACGAAGAAGAAGACGACGACGAATACGACGACGACGAAGATGACGACAACGAAGAAGACGACGACGAAGATGACGACGACGATGAAGAAGACGACGACGACGAAGAAGATGACGATGAAGACGACGATGACGAAGACGACGACGACGAAGAAGACGACGACGAAGACAAAGACGACGACGACGAAGATGACGACGACGAAGAAGACGACGACGAAGACGACGACGACGAAGAAGACGACGACGAAGAAGACGACGACGAAGAAGACGACGACGAAGAAGACGACGATGAAGACGAAGACGACGACGACGAAGACGACGACGACGAAGACGACGACGACGAAGACGACGAAGACGACGACGACGAAGACGACGACGACGAAGACGACGACGACGAAGACGACGACGACGAAGACGACGACGACGAAGACGACGACGACGAAGACGACGACGACGAAGACGACGACGACGAAGACGACGACGACGAAGACGACGACGACGAAGACGACGACGACGAAGACGACGAAGACGAAGACGACGACGACGAAGACGACGACGACGAAGACGACGACGACGAAGACGACGAAGACGACGACGACGAAGACGACGACGACGAAGAAGACGACGACGAAGAAGACGACGACGAAGAAGACGACGACGAAGAAGACGACGAAGAAGACGACGACGACGAAGACGACGACGACGAAGAAGACGACGACGACAAAGAAGATGACGATGAAGACGACGATGACAAAGACGACGAATACGAAGAAGACGACGACGAAGACGAAGACGACGACGACGAAGACGACGATGACGAAGAAGACGACGACGAAGAAGACGACGACGAAGAAGACGACGACGAAGACGACGACGAAGACGACGACGACGAAGACGACGACGACGAAGATGACGACGACGAAGAAGACGACGACGAAGACGAAGACGACGACGAAGTAGACGACGACGACGAAGACGACGACGACGAAGACGACGACGACGAAGAAGACGACGATGAAGAAGACGCCGACGACGACGACGAAGACGACGAAGACGAAGAAGACGACGACGAAGACGACGATGATGAAGACGACGACGACGAAGACGACGACGACGAAGATGACGACGACGAAGAAGACGACGACGAAGACGACGACGACGACGAAGAAGACGACGACGACGAAGACGACGACGACGAAGACGACGACGACGAAGAAGACGACGACGAAGAAGACGACGACGAAGACGACGACGACGAAGACGACGACGACGAAGACGACGACGACGAAGACGACGACGACGAAGACGACGACGACGAAGACGACGACGACGAAGACGACGACGACGAAGACGACGAAGACGACGACGACGAAGACGACGACGACGAAGACGACGACGACGAAGAAGACGACGACGAAGAAGACGACGACGAAGAAGACGACGACGAAGAAGACGACGACGAAGAAGACGACGACGAAGAGGACGAAGACGAAGACGACGACGACAAAGACGACGACGACGAAGTCGATGACGACGAAGACGACGACGACGAAGACGACGACGACGAAGACGACGACGACGAAGACGACGACGACGAAGACGACGACGACGAAGACGACGACGACGAAGACGACGACGACGAAGACGACGACGACGAAGACGACGACGACGAAGACGACGACGACGAAGACGACGACGACGAAGACGACGACGACGAAGACGACGACGACGAAGAAGACGACGACGAAGACGAAGACGACGACGACGAAGACGACGACGACGAAGATGACGACGACGAAGACGATGAAGACGACGACGACGAAGACGACGACGACGAAGACGACGACGACGAAGACGACGACGACGAAGACGACGACGACGAAGACGACGACGACGAAGACGACGACGACGAAGACGACGACGACGAAGACGACGAAGACGAAGACGACGGCGACGAAGACGACGATGAAGACGACGACGGCGAAGACGACGACGGCGAAGACGACGACGACGAAGACGACGATGACGAAGACGCCGACGACGACGACGAAGACGACGAAGACGAAGAAGACGACGACGAAGACGATGACGACGAAGACGACGACGACGAAGACGACGACGACGAAGATGACGACGAGGAAGAAGACGACGACGAAGGCGACGACGACGACGAAGAAGACGACGACGACGAAGACGACGACAACGAAGACGACTACGACGAAGAAGACGACAACGAAGAAGACGACAACGAAGAAGACGACGACGAAGACGACGACGAAGAAGACGACGACGAAGAAGACGACGACGAAGAAGACGACGACGAAGATGACGACGACGAAGACGACGACGACGAAGACGACGACGACGAAGTCGAGGACGACGAAGACGACGACGAAGAAGACGACGACGACGAAGACGACTACGACGAAGACGACGACGACGAAGACGACGACGACGAAGACGACGACGACGAAGACGACGACGACGAAGACGACGACGACGAAGACGACGACGACGAAGACGACGACGACGAAGACGACGACGACGAAGACGACGAAGACGACGACGACGAAGACGACGACGACGAAGAAGACGACGACGAAGAAGATGACGACGAAGAAGACGACGACGAAGAAGACGACGACGAAGAAGACGACGACGAAGAAAACGACGACAAAGAAGACGACGACGAAGACGACGACGAAGAAGAAGATGACGACGAAGACGACGACGACGAAGACGCCGACGACGAAGACGACGACGACGAAGACGACGACGACGAAGAAGACGACGAAGAAGAAGACGACGACGAATACGACGACGACGAAGATGACGACAACGAAGAAGACGACGACGAAGATGACGACGACGATGAAGAAGACGACGACGACGAAGAAGATGACGATGAAGACGACGATGACGAAGACGACGACGACGAAGAAGACGACGACGAAGACAAAGACGACGACGACGAAGATGACGACGACGAAGAAGACGACGACGAAGACGACGACGACGAAGAAGACGACGACGAAGAAGACGACGACGAAGAAGACGACGACGAAGAAGACGACGATGAAGACGAAGACGACGACGACGAAGACGACGACGACGAAGACGACGACGACGAAGACGACGAAGACGACGACGACGAAGACGACGACGACGAAGACGACGACGACGAAGACGACGACGACGAAGACGACGACGACGAAGACGACGACGACGAAGACGACGACGACGAAGACGACGACGACGAAGACGACGACGACGAAGACGACGACGACGAAGACGACGACGACGAAGACGACGAAGACGAAGACGACGACGACGAAGACGACGACGACGAAGACGACGACGACGAAGACGACGAAGACGACGACGACGAAGACGACGACGACGAAGAAGACGACGACGAAGAAGACGACGACGAAGAAGACGACGACGAAGAAGACGACGACGAAGAAGACGACGACGAAGAAAACGACGACAAAGAAGACGACGACGAAGACGACGACGAAGAAGAAGACGACGACGAAGACGACGACGACGAAGACGACGACGACGAAGAAGACGACGAAGAAGAAGACGACGACGAATACGACGATGACGAAGATGACGACGACGAAGAAGACGACGACGACGATGACGACGACGATGAAGAAGACGACGACGATGAAGAAGATGACGATGAAGACGACGATGACGAAGACGACGACGACGAAGAAGACGACGACGAAGACAAAGACGACGACGACGAAGACGACGACGACGAAGAAGACGACGACGAAGACGACGACGACGAAGAAGACGACGATGAAGAAGACGACGACGAAGAAGACGACGACGAAGACGAAGACGATGACGACGAAGACGACGACGATGAAGACGACGACGACGAAGACGACGAAGACGACGACGACGAAGACGACGACGACGAAGACGACGACGACGAAGACGACGACGACGAAGACGACGACGACGAAGACGACGACGACGAAGACGACGACGACGAAGACGACGACGACGAAGACGACGACGACGAAGACGACGACGACGAAGACGACGGCGACGAAGACGACGACGGCGAAGACGACGACGGCGAAGACGACGACGACGAAGACGACGACGACGAAGACGCCGCCGACGACGACGAAGACGACGAAGACGAAGAAGACGACGACGAAGACGATGACGACGAAGACGACGACGACGAAGACGACGACGACGAAGATGACGACGAGGAAGAAGACGACGACGAAGGCGACGACGACGACGAAGAAGACGACGACGACGAAGACGACGACAACGAAGACGACTACGACGAAGAAGACGACAACGAAGAAGACGACAACGAAGAAGACGACGACGAAGACGACGACGAAGAAGACGACGACGAAGAAGACGACGACGAAGAAGACGACGACGAAGACGACGACGACGAAGACGACGACGACGAAGACGACGACGACGAAGTCGAGGACGACGAAGACGACGACGACGAAGACGACGACGACGAAGACGACTACGACGAAGACGACGACGACGAAGACGACGACGACGAAGACGACGACGACGAAGACGACGACGACGAAGACGACGACGACGAAGACGACGACGATGAAGACGACGACGACGAAGACGACGACGCCGAAGACGACGACGACAAAGACGACGAAGACGACGACGACGAAGACGACGACGATGAAGACGACGACGACGAAGAAGACGACGACGAAGAAGACGACGACAAAGAAGACGACGACGAAGAAGACGACGACGAAGAAGACGACGACGAAGAAAACGACGACAAAGAAGACGACGACGAAGACGACGACGAAGAAGAAGACGACGACGAAGACGACGACGACGAAGACGACGACGACGAAGACGCCGACGACGAAGACGACGACGACGAAGACGACGACGACGAAGAAGACGACGAAGAAGAAGACGACGACGAATACGACGACGACGAAGATGACGACGACGAAGAAGACGACGACGAAGATGACGACGACGATGAAGAAGACGACGACGACGAAGAAGATGACGATGAAGACGACGATGACGAAGACGACGACGACGAAGAAGACGACGACGAAGACAAAGACGACGACGACGAAGACGACGACGACGAAGAAGACGACGACGAAGACGACGACGACGAAGAAGACGACTACGAAGAAGACGACGACGAAGACGACGACGAAGACGACGACGACGAAGACGACGACGACGAAGACGACGACGACGAAGAAGACGACGACGAAGACGAAGACGACGACGAAGTAGACGACGACGACGAAGACGACGACGATGAAGACGACGACGACGAAGAAGACGACGCCGAAGAAGACGCCGACGACGACGACGAAGACGACGAAGACGAAGAAGACGACGACGAAGACGACGACGACGAAGACGACGACAAAGACGACGATGACGAAGAGGACGACGACGAAGAAGACGACGACGAAGACGACGACGACGAAGAAGACGACGACGACGAAGACGACGACGACGAAGACGACAACGCCGAAGACGACGACGACAAAGACGACGAAGACGACGACGACGAAGACGACGACGATGAAGACGACGACGACGAAGAAGACGACGACGAAGAAGACGACGAGGAAGAAGACGACGACGAAGAAGACGACGACGAAGAAGACGACGACGAAGAAAACGACGACAAAGAAGACGACGACGAAGACGACGACGAAGAAGAAGACGACGACGAAGACGACGACGACGAAGACGACGACGACGAAGACGCCGACGACGAAGACGACGACGACGAAGACGACGACGACGAAGAAGACGACGAAGAAGACGACGAATACGACGACGACGACGAAGATGACGACGACGAAGAAGACGACGACGAAGATGACGACGACGATGAAGAAGACGACGACGACGAAGAAGATGACGATGAAGACGACGATGACGAAGACGACGACGACGAAGAAGACGACGACGAAGACAAAGACGACGACGACGAAGACGACGACGACGAAGAAGACGACGACGAAGACGACGACGACGAATAAGACGACGACGAAGAAGACGACGATGAAGACGACGACGAAGACGACGACGACGAAGACGACGACGACGAAGATGATGATGACGAAGAAGACGACGACGAAGACAAAGACGACGACGAAGTAGACGACGACGACGAAGACGACGACGACGAAGACGACGACGACGAAGAAGACGACGACGAAGAAGACGCCGCCGACGACGACGAAGACGACGAAGACGAAGAAGACGACGACGAAGACGACGACAAAGACGACGATGACGAAGAGGACGACGACGAAGAAGACGATGACGAAGACGACGACGACGAAGAAGACGACGACGACGAAGACGACGACGACGAAGACGACGACGACAAAGAAGACGACGACGAAGACGACGACGACGAAGACGACGACGACGAAGACGCCGACGACGAAGACGACGACGACGAAGACGATGACGACGAAGAAGACGACGATAAAGACGACGACGACGAAGAAGACGACGACGAAGAAGACGACGACGAAGACGACGACGAAGACGACGACGACGAAGACGACGACGACGAAGATGACGACGACTAAGAAGACGACGACGAAGACGACGACGACGACGACGAAGACGACGATGACGAAGACGACGACGACGAAGACGACGACGACGAAGAAGACGACGACGAAGAAGACGATGACGAAGACGACGACGACGAAGAAGACGACGATGAAGAAGACGACAACGACGAAGAAGACGACGACGAAGAAGACGACGACGAAGACGACGACGACGAAGATGACGCCGACGAAGGCGACGACAACGAATAAGATGACGACGAAGACGACGACGACGAAGACGACGACGACGAAGAAGACGACGACGAAGAAGACGACGACGAAGATGACGACGACGTAGACGGCGACGACGAAGTCGAGGACGACGAAGACGACGACGACGAAGACGACGACGACGAAGACGACGACGACGAAGACGACGACGACGAAGACGACGACGACGAAGACGACGACGACGAAGACGACGACGACGAAGACGACGACGACGAAGACGACGACGACGAAGACGACGACGCCGAAGACGGCGACGACGAAGACGACGAAGACGAATAAGACGACGACGAAGACGACGACGACGAAGATGACGACGACGAAGACGACGACGAAGAAGAAGACGACGACGAAGACGACGACGACGAAGGAGACGACGACGAAGACGACGACGACGAAGACGACGACGACGAAGACGACGACGACGAAGACGACGACGACGAAGACGGCGACGACGAAGACGTCGACGACGAAGACGACGACGACGAAGACGACGACGACGAAGACGACGACGACGAGACGACGACGACGAAGACGACGACGACGAAGACGACGACGACGAAGACGACGACGACGAAGACGACGACGACGAAGACGACGACGACGAAGACGACGACGACGAAGACGACGACGACGAAGACGACGACGACGAAGACGACGACGACGAAGACGACGACGACGAAGACGACGACGACGAAGACGACGACGACGAAGACGACGACGACGAAGAAGACGACGACGAAGAAGACGACGACGAAGAAGACGACGACGAAGAAGACGACGACGAAGAAGATGACGACGACGAAGAAGACGACGACGAAGACGACGACGACGAAGACGACGACGATGAAGAAGACGACGACGAAGACGACGACGACGAAGACGACGACGACGAAGATGACGACGACGAAGACGACGACGACGAAGACGACGACGACGAAGAAGACGACGACGAAGACGACGACGACGAAGAAGACGACGACGAAGAAGACGACGACGAAGACGACGACGAAGACGATGACGACAAAGACGACGACGACGAAGATGACGACGACGAAGAAGACGACGACGAAGACGACGACGACGACGAAGAAGACGACGACGACGAAGACGACGACGACGAAGACGACGACGACGAAAAAGACGACGACGAAGAAGACGACGACGAAGACTACGAAAACGAAGAAGACGACGACGAAGAAGACGACGACGAAGACGACGACGACGAAGACGACGAAGACGACGACGACGAAGACGACGACGACGAAGACGACGACGACGAAGAAGACGACGACGAAGAAGACGACGACGAAGAAGACGACGACGAAGAAGACGACGACGAAGAAGACGACGACGAAGACGACGACGACGAAGACGACGACGACGAAGACGACGACGACGAAGACGACGACGACGAAGACGACGACGACGAAGACGACGACGACGAAGACGACGACGACGAAGACGACGACGACGAAGACGACGACGACGAAGACGACGACGACGAAGACGACGACGACGAAGACGACGACGACGAAGACGACGACGACGAAGACGACGACGACGAAGACGACGACGACGAAGACGACGACGACGAAGAAGACGACGACGAAGAAGACGACGACGAAGAAGACGACGACGAAGAAGATGACGACGACGAAGAAGACGACGACGAAGACGACGACGACGAAGACGACGACGATGAAGAAGACGACGATGAAGACGACGACGACGAAGACGACGACGACGAAGACGACGACGACGAAGACGACGACGAAGACGACGACGACGAAGAAGACGACGACGAAGACGACGACGACGAAGAAGACGACGACGAAGAAGACGACGACGAAGACGACGACGAAGACGATGACGACAAAGACGACGACGACGAAGATGACGACGACGAAGAAGACGACGACGAAGACGACGACGACGACGAAGAAGACGACGACGACGAAGACGACGACGACGAAGACGACGACGACGAAGAAGACGACGACGAAGAAGACGACGACGAAGACTACGAAAACGAAGAAGACGACGACGAAGAAGACGACGACGAAGAAGACGACGACGAAGAAGACGACGACGAAGACTACGAAAACGAAGAAGACGACGACGAAGAAGACGACGACGAAGACGACGACGACGAAGACGACGAAGACGACGACGACGAAGACGACGACGACGAAGACGACGACGACGAAGAAGACGACGACGAAGAAGACGACGACGAAGAAGACGACGACGAAGAAGACGACGACGAAGAAGACGACGACGAAGATGACGACGACGAAGACGACGACGACGAAGACGACGACGACGAAGACGACGACGACGAAGACGACGACGACGAAGACGACGACGACGAAGACGACGACGACGAAGACGACGACGACGAAGAAGACGACGACGACGAAGACGACGACGACGAAGACGACGACGACGAAGACGACTACGACGAAGACGACGACGACGAAGACGACGACGACGAAGACGACGACGACGAAGACGACGACGACGAAGACGACGACGACGAAGACGACGACGATGAAGACGACGACGACGAAGACGACGACGCCGAAGACGACGACGACAAAGACGACGAAGACGACGACGACGAAGACGACGACGATGAAGACGACGACGACGAAGAAGACGACGACGAAGAAGACGACGACAAAGAAGACGACGACGAAGAAGACGACGACGAAGAAGACGACGACGAAGAAAACGACGACAAAGAAGACGACGACGAAGACGACGACGAAGAAGAAGACGACGACGAAGACGACGACGACGAAGACGACGACGACGAAGACGCCGACGACAAAGACGACGACGACGAAGACGACGACGACGAAGAAGACGACGAAGAAGAAGACGACGACGAATACGACGACGACGAAGATGACGACGACGAAGAAGACGACGACGAAGATGACGACGACGATGAAGAAGACGACGACGACGAAGAAGATGACGATGAAGACGACGATGACGAAGACGACGACGACGAAGAAGACGACGACGAAGACAAAGACGACGACGACGAAGACGACGACGACGAAGAAGACGACGACGAAGACGACGACGACGAAGAAGACGACTACGAAGAAGACGACGACGAAGACGACGACGAAGACGACGACGACGAAGACGACGACGACGAAGACGACGACGACGAAGAAGACGACGACGAAGACGAAGACGACGACGAAGTAGACGACGACGACGAAGACGACGACGATGAAGACGACGACGACGAAGAAGACGACGACGAAGAAGACGCCGACGACGACGACGAAGACGACGAAGACGAAGAAGACGACGACGAAGACGACGACGACGAAGACGACGACAAAGACGACGATGACGAAGAGGACGACGACGAAGAAGACGACGACGAAGACGACGACGACGAAGACGACGACGACGAAGACGACGACGACGAAGAAGACGACGAAGAAGACGACGAATACGACGACGACGACGAAGATGACGACGACGAAGAAGACGACGACGAAGATGATGACGACGATGAAGAAGACGACGACGACGAAGAAGATGACGATGAAGACGACGATGACGAAGACGACGACGACGAAGAAGACGACGACGAAGACAAAGACGACGACGACGAAGACGACGACGACGAAGAAGACGACGACGAAGACGACGACGACGAATAAGACGACGACGAAGAAGACGACGATGAAGACGACGACGAAGACGACGACGACGAAGACGACGACGACGAAGATGATGATGACGAAGAAGACGACGACGAAGACAAAGACGACGGACGAAGTAGACGACGACGACGAAGACGACGACGACGAAGACGACGACGACGAAGAAGACGACGACGAAGAAGACGCCGCCGACGACGACGAAGACGACGAAGACGAAGAAGACGACGACGAAGACGACGACGACGAAGACGACGACAAAGACGACGATGACGAAGAGGACGACGACGAAGAAGACGATGACGAAGACGACGACGACGAAGAAGACGACGACGACGAAGACGACGACGACGAAGACGACGACGACAAAGAGACGACGACGAAGACGACGACGACGAAGACGACGACGACGAAGACGCCGACGACGAAGACGACGACGACGAAGACGATGACGACGAAGAAGACGACGATAAAGACGACGACGACGAAGAAGACGACGACGAAGAAGACGACGACGAAGACGACGACGAAGACGACGACGACGAAGACGACGACGACGAAGATGACGACGACTAAGAAGACGACGACGAAGACGACGACGACGACGACGAAGACGACGATGACGAAGACGACGACGACGAAGACGACGACGACGAAGAAGACGACGACGAAGAAGACGATGACGAAGACGACGACGACGAAGAAGACGACGATGAAGAAGACGACAACGACGAAGAAGACGACGACGAAGAAGACGACGACGAAGACGACGACGACGAAGATGACGCCGACGAAGGCGACGACAACGAATAAGATGACGACGAAGACGACGACGACGAAGACGACGACGACGAAGAAGACGACGACGAAGAAGACGACGACGAAGATGACGACGATGTAGACGGCGACGACGAAGTCGAGGACGACGAAGACGACGACGACGAAGACGACGACGACGAAGACGACGACGACGAAGACGACGACGACGAAGACGACGACGACGAAGACGACGACGACGAAGACGACGACGACGAAGACGACGACGACGAAGACGACGACGCCGAAGACGGCGACGACGAAGACGACGAAGACGAATAAGACGACGACGAAGACGACGACGACGAAGATGACGACGACGAAGACGACGACGAAGAAGAAGACGACGACGAAGACGACGACGACGAAGGAGACGACGACGAAGACGACGACGACGAAGACGACGACGACGAAGACGACGACGACGAAGACGACGACGACGAAGACGGCGACGACGAAGACGTCGACGACGAAGACGACGACGACGAAGACGACGACGACGAAGACGACGACGACGAAGACGACGACGACGAAGACGACGACGACGAAGACGACGACGACGAAGACGACGACGACGAAGACGACGACGACGAAGACGACGACGACGAAGACGACGACGACGAAGACGACGACGACGAAGACGACGATGACGAAGACGACGACGACGAAGACGACGACGACGAAGAAGACGACGACGAAGAAGACGACGACGAAGAAGACGACGACGAAGAAGACGACGACGAAGAAGATGACGACGACGAAGAAGACGACGACGAAGACGACGACGACGAAGACGACGACGATGAAGAAGACGACGACGAAGACGACGACGACGAAGACGACGACGACGAAGACGACGACGACGAAGACGACGACGACGAAGACGACGACGACGAAGAAGACGACGACGAAGACGACGACGACGAAGAAGACGACGACGAAGAAGACGACGACGAAGACGACGACGAAGACGATGACGACAAAGACGACGACGACGAAGATGACGACGACGAAGAAGACGACGACGAAGACGACGACGACGACGAAGAAGACGACGACGACGAAGACGACGACGACGAAGACGACGACGACGAAAAAGACGACGACGAAGAAGACGACGACGAAGACTACGAAAACGAAGAAGACGACGACGAAGAAGACGACGACGAAGACGACGACGACGAAGACGACGAAGACGACGACGACGAAGACGACGACGACGAAGACGACGACGACGAAGAAGACGACGACGAAGAAGACGACGACGAAGAAGACGACGACGAAGAAGACGACGACGAAAAAGAAGACGACGACGAAGACGACGACGACGAAGACGACGACGACGAAGACGACGACGACGAAGACGACGACGACGAAGACGACGACGACGAAGACGACGACGACGAAGACGACGACGACGAAGACGACGACGACGAAGACGACGACGACGAAGACGGACGACGACGAAGACGACGACGACGAAGACGACGACGACGAAGACGACGACGACGAAGACGACGACGACGAAGACGACGACGACGAAGAAGACGACGACGAAGAAGACGACGACGAAGAAGACGACGACGAAGAAGAGTGACGACGACGAAGAAGACGACGACGAAGACGACGACGACGAAGACGACGACGATGAAGAAGACGACGATGAGACGACGACGACGAAGACGACGACGACGAAGACGACGACGACGAAGACGACGACGAAGACGACGACGACGAAGAAGACGACGACGAAGACGACGACGACGAAGAAGACGACGACGAAGAAGACGACGACGAAGACGACGACGAAGACGATGACGACAAAGACGACGACGACGAAGATGACGACGACGAAGAAGACCGACGACGAAGACGACGACGACGACGAAGAAGACGACGACGACGAAGACGACGACGACGAAGACGACGACGACGAAGAAGACGACGACGAAGAAGACGACGACGAAGACTAACGAAAACGAAGAAGAAGACGACGAAGAAGACGACGACGAAGAAGACGACGACGAAGAAGACGACGACGAAGACTACGAAAACGAAGAAGACGACGACGAAGAAGACGACGACGAAGGACGACGACGACGAAGACGACGAAGACGACGACGACGAAGACGACGACGACGAAGACGACGACGACGAAGAAGACGACGACGAAGAAGACGACGACGAAGAAGACGACGACGAAGAAGACGACGACGAAGAAGACGACGACGAAGATGACGACGACGAAGACGACGACGACGAAGACGACGACGACGAAGACGACGACGACGAAGACGACGACGACGAAGACGACGACGACGAAGACGACGACGACGAAGACGACGACGACGAAGAAGACGACGACGAAGAAGACGACGACGAAGAAGACGACGACGAAGAAGACGACGACGACGAAGACGACGACGACGAAGACGACGACGACGAAGACGACGACGACGAAGACGACGACGACGAAGACGACGACGACGAAGACGACGACGACGAATACGACGACGACGAAGACGACGACGACGAAGACGACGACAACGAAGACGACGACGACGAAGACGACGACGACGAAGACGACGACGACGAAGAAGACGACGACGAAGACGACGACGACGAAGACGACGACGACGAAGATGACGACGATGAAGAAGACGACGACGAAGGCGACGACGACGACGAAGAAGACGACGACGACGAAGACGACGACAACGAAGACGACTACGACGAAGAAGACGACAACGAAGAAGACGACAACGAAGAAGACGACGACGAAGACGACGACGACGAAGAAGACGACGACGAAGAAGACGACGACGAAGAAGACGACGACGAAGACGACGACGACGAAGACGACGACGACGAAGACGACGACGAAGTCGAGGACGACGAAGACGACGACGATGAAGAAGACGACGAAGAAGAAGACGACGACGAATACGACGACGACGAAGATGACGACGATGAAGAAGACGACGACGAAGATGACGACGACGACGAAGAAGATGACGACGACGAAGAAGATGACGATGAAGACGTCGATGACGAAGACGACGACGACGAAGAAGACGACGACGAAGACGAAGACGACGACGACGAAGACGACGACGACGAAGAAGACGACGACGAAGACGACGACGACGAAGAAGACGACGACGAAGAAGACGACGACGAAGACGACGACGAAGACGACGACGACGAAGACGACGACGACGAAGATGACGACGACGAAGAAGACGACGACGAAGACGAAGACGACGACGAAGTAGACGACGACGACGAAGACGACGACGACGAAGACGACGACGACGAAGAAGACGACGACGAAGAAGACGCCGACGACGACGACGAAGACAACGAAGACGAAGAAGACGAAGACGACGACGAAGACGAAGACGACGACGACGAAGACGACGACGACGAAGATGACGACGACTAAGAAGACGACGACGAAGACGACGACGACGACGACGAAGACGACGATGACGAAGACGACGACGACGAAGACGACGACGACGAAGAAGACGACGACGAAGAAGACGATGACGAAGACGACGACGATGAAGAAGACGACGACGAAGAAGACGACGACGACGAAGAAGACGACGACGAAGAAGACGACGACGAAGACGACGACGACGAAGATGACGCCGACGAAGGCGACGACAACGAATAAGATGACGACGAAGACGACGACGACGAAGACGACGACGACGAAGAAGACGACGACGAAGAAGACGACGACGAAGATGACGACGACGTAGACGGCGACGACGAAGTCGAGGACGACGAAGACGACGACGACGAAGACGACGACGACGAAGACGACGACGACGAAGACGACGACGACGAAGACGACGACGACGAAGACGACGACGACGAAGACGACGACGACGAAGACGACGACGACGAAGACGACGACGACGAAGACGACGACGCCGAAGACGGCGACGACGAAGACGACGAAGACGAATAAGACGACGACGAAGACGACGACGACGAAGACGACGACGACGAAGACGACGACGAAGAAGAAGACGACGACGAAGACGACGACGACGAAACGAAGACGACGACGACGAAGACGACGACGAGGAAGACGACGACGACGAAGACGGCGACGACGAAGACGACGACGACGAAGACGACGACGACGAAGACGACGACGACGAAGACGACGACGACGAAGACGACGACGACGAAGACGACGACGACGAAGACGACGACGACGAAGACGACGACGACGAAGACGACGACGACGAAGACGACGACGACGAAGACGACGACGACGAAGACGACGAAGACGACGACGACGAAGACGACGACGACGAAGAAGACGACGACGAAGAAGACGACGACGAAGACTACGAAAACGAAGAAGACGACGACGAAGAAGACGACGACGAAGACGACGACGACGAAGACGACGAAGACGACGACGACGAAGACGACGACGACGAAGACGACGACGACGAAGAAGACGACGACGAAGAAGACGACGACGAAGAAGACGACGACGAAGAAGACGACGACGAAGAAGACGACGACGAAGATGACGACGACGAAGACGACGACGACGAAGACGACGACGACGAAGACGACGACGACGAAGACGACGACGACGAAGACGACGACGACGAAGACGACGACGACGAAGACGACGACGACGAAGACGACGACGACGAAGACGACGACGACGAAGACGACGACGACGAAGACGACGACGACGAAGACGACGACGACGAAGACGACGACGACGAAGACGACGACGACGAAGACGACGACGACGAAGAAGACGACGACGAAGAAGACGACGACGAAGAAGACGACGACGAAGAAGACGACGACGAAGAAGATGACGACGACGAAGAAGACGACGACGAAGACGACGACGACGAAGACGACGACGATGAAGAAGACGACGATGAAGACGACGACGACGAAGACGACGACGACGAAGACGACGACGACGAAGACGACGACGAAGACGACGACGACGAAGAAGACGACGACGAAGACGACGACGACGAAGAAGACGACGACGAAGAAGACGACGACGAAGACGACGACGAAGACGATGACGACAAAGACGACGACGACGAAGATGACGACGACGAAGAAGACGACGACGAAGACGACGACGACGACGAAGAAGACGACGACGACGAAGACGACGACGACGAAGACGACGACGACGAAGAAGACGACGACGAAGAAGACGACGACGAAGACTACGAAAACGAAGAAGACGATGACGAAGAAGACGACGACGAAGACGACGACGACGAAGACGACGAAGACGACGACGACGAAGACGACGACGACGAAGACGACGACGACGAAGAAGACGACGACGAAGAAGACGACGACGAAGAAGACGACGACGAAGAAGACGACGACGAAGAAGACGACGACGAAGATGACGATGACGAAGACGACGACGACGAAGACGACGACGACGAAGACGACGACGACGAAGACGACGACGACGAAGACGACGACGACGAAGACGACGACGACGAAGACGACGACGACGAAGAAGACGACGACGAAGAAGACGACGACGAAGAAGAGGACGACGAAGACGAAGACGACGACGACGAAGACGACGACGACGAAGACGACGACGACGAAGACGACGACGACGAAGACGACGACGACGAATACGACGACGACGAAGACGACGACGATGAAGACGACGACAACGAAGACGACGACGACGAAGACGACGACGACGAAGACGACGACGACGAAGAAGACGACGACGAAGACGACGACGACGAAGACGACGACGACGAAGATGACGACGATGAAGAAGACGACGACGAAGGCGACGACGACGACGAAGAAGACGACGACGACGAAGACGACGACAACGAAGACGACTACGACGAAGAAGACGACAACGAAGAAGACGACAACGAAGAAGACGACGACGAAGACGACGACGACGAAGAAGACGACGACGAAGAAGACGACGACGAAGAAGACGACGACGAAGACGACGACGACGAAGACGACGACGACGAAGACGACGACGACGAAGTCGAGGACGACGAAGACGACGACGATGAAGAAGACGACGAAGAAGAAGACGACGACGAATACGACGACGACGAAGATGACGACGATGAAGAAGACGACGACGAAGATGACGACGACGACGAAGAAGATGACGACGACGAAGAAGATGACGATGAAGACGTCGATGACGAAGACGACGACGACGAAGAAGACGACAACGAAGACGAAGACGACGACGACGAAGACGACGACGACGAAGAAGACGACGACGAAGACGACGACGACGAAGAAGACGACGACGAAGAAGACGACGACGAAGACGACGACGAAGACGACGACGACGAAGACGACGACGACGAAGATGACGACGACGAAGAAGACGACGACGAAGACGAAGACGACGACGAAGTAGACGATGACGACGAAGACGACGACGACGAAGACGACGACGACGAAGAAGACGACGACGAAGAAGACGCCGACGACGACGACGAAGACGACGAAGACGAAGAAGACGAAGACGACGACGACGAAGACGACGACGACGAAGACGACGACGACGAAGACGACGACGACGAAGACGACGACGACGAAGACGACGACGACGAAGACGACGACGACGAAGACGACGACGACGAAGACGACGACGACGAAGACGACGACGACGAAGACGACGACGACGAAGACGACGACGACGAAGACGACGACGACGAAGACGACGACGACGAAGACGACGACGACGAAGAAGACGACGACGAAGAAGACGACGACGAAGAAGACGACGACGAAGAAGACGACGACGAAGAAGACGACGACGACGAAGAAGACGACGACGAAGATGACGACGACGAAGACGACGACGATGAAGAAGACGACGATGAAGACGACGACGACGAAGACGACGACGACGAAGACGACGACGACGAAGACGACGACGACGAAGACGACGACGACGAAGAAGACGACGACGAAGACGACGACGACGACGACGAAGAAGACGACGACGAAGAAGACGACGACGAAGACGACGACGAAGACGATGACGACAAAGACGACGACGACGAAGATGACGACGACGAAGAAGACGACGACGAAGACGACGACGACGACGAAGAAGACGACGACGACGAAGACGACGACGACGAAGACGACGACGACGAAGAAGACGACGACGAAGAAGACGACGACGAAGACTACGAAAACGAAGAAGACGACGACGAAGAAGACGACGACGAAGACGACGACGACGAAGACGACGAAGACGACGACGACGAAGACGACGACGACGAAGACGACGACGACGAAGAAGACGACGACGAAGAAGACGACGACGAAGAAGACGACGACGAAGAAGACGACGACGAAGAAGACGACGACGAAGATGACGACGACGAAGACGACGACGACGAAGACGACGACGACGAAGACGACGACGACGAAGACGACGACGACGAAGACGACGACGACGAAGACGACGACGACGAAGAAGACGACGACGAAGAAGACGACGACGAAGAAGAGGACGACGAAGACGAAGACGACGACGACGAAGACGACGACGACGAAGAAGACGACGACGAAGACGATGACGACGAATACGACGACGACGAAGACGACGACGACGAAGACGACGACGACGAAGACGACGACGACGAAGACGACGACGACGAAGACGACGACGACGAAGACGACGACGACGAAGACGACGACGACGAAGACGACGACGACGAAGACGACGACGACGAAGACGACGACGGCGAAGACGACGACGGCGAAGACGACGACGACGAAGAGGACGACGATGAAGACGACGACGACGACGACGAAGAAGACGAAGACGAAGAAGACGACGACGAAGACGACGACGACGAAGACGACGACGACGAAGACGACGACGACGAAGATGACGACGATGAAGAAGACGACGACGAAGGCGACGACGACGACGAAGAAGACGACGACGACGAAGACGACGACAACGAAGACGACTACGACGAAGAAGACGACAACGAAGAAGACGACAACGAAGAAGACGACGACGAAGACGACGACGACGAAGAAGACGACGACGAAGAAGACGACGACGAAGAAGACGACGACGAAGACGACGACGACGAAGACGACGACGACGAAGACGACGACGACGAAGTCGAGGACGACGAAGACGACGACGATGAAGAAGACGACGAAGAAGAAGACGACGACGAATACGACGACGACGAAGATGACGACGATGAAGAAGACGACGACGAAGATGACGACGACGACGAAGAAGATGATGACGACGAAGAAGATGACGATGAAGACGTCGATGACGAAGACGACGACGACGAAGAAGACGACGACGAAGACGAAGACGACGACGACGAAGACGACGACGACGAAGAAGACGACGACGAAGACGACGACGACGAAGAAGACGACGACGAAGAAGACGACGACGAAGACGACGACGAAGACGACGACGACGAAGACGACGACGACGAAGATGACGACGACGAAGAAGACGACGACGAAGACGAAGACGACGACGAAGTAGACGACGACGACGAAGACGACGACGACGAAGACGACGACGACGAAGAAGACGACGACGAAGAAGACGCCGACGACGACGACGAAGACGACGAAGACGAAGAAGACGACGACAAAGACGACGACGACGAAGACGACGACGAAGACGACGACGACGAAGAGGACGACGACGAAGAAGACGACGACGAAGACGACGACGACGAAGAAGACGACGACGACGAAGACGACGACGACGAAGACGACGACGACGAAGAAGACGACGACGAAGAAGACGACGACGAAGACGACGACGACGAAGAAGACGACGACGAAGAAGACGACGACGAAGAAGACGACGACGAAGAGGACGACGACGAAGACGGCGACGACGAAGACGACGACGACGAAGTCGAGGACGACGAAGACGACAACGACGAAGACGACGACGACGAAGACGACGACGACGAAGCCGACGACGACGAAGACGACGACGACGAAGACGACGACGACGAAGACGACGACGACGAAGACGACGACGACGAAGACGACGACGACGAAGACGAAGACGACGAAGACGACGACGACGAAGACGACGACGACGAAGACGACGACGACGAAGACGAAGAACACGACGACGACGAAGACGACGACGACGAAGAAGACGACGACGAAGAAGACGACGACGAAGAAGAGGACGACGAAGAAGACGACGACGAAGAAGACGACGACGAAGAAGACGACGACGAAGAAGACGACGACGAAGACGACGACGACAAAGAAGACGACGATGAAGACGACGACGACGAAGACGACGACGACGAAGACGCCGACGACGAAGACGACGACGACGAAGACGATGACGACGAAGAAGACGACGATAAAGACGACGACGACGAAGAAGACGACGACGAAGAAGACGACGACGAAGACGACGACGAAGACGACGACGACGAAGACGACGACGACGAAGATGACGACGACTAAGAAGACGACGACGAAGATGACGACGACGACGAAGAAGACGACGATGACGAAGACGACGACGACGAAGACGACGACGACGAAGAAGACGACGACGAAGAAGACGATGATGAAGACGACGACGACGAAGAAGACGACGACGAAGAAGATGACGACGACGAAGAAGACAACGATGAAGAAGACGACGACGAAGACGACGACGACAAAGATGACGCCGACGAAGGCGACGACAACGAATAAGATGACGACGAAGACGACGACGACGAAGACGACGACGATGAAGACGACGACGCCGAAGAGGGCGACGACGAAGACGACGAAGACGAATAAGACGACGAAGAAGACGACGACGACGAAGACGACGACGACGAAGACGACGACGAAGAAGAAGACGACGAAGAAGACGACGACGACGAAGGAGACGACGACGAAGACGACGACGACGAAGACGACGACGACGAAGACGACGACGACGAAGACGACGACGACGAAGACGACGACGACGAAGACGACGACGACGAAGACGACGACGACGAAGACGACGACGACGAAGACGACGACGACGAAGACGACGACGACGAAGACGAGGACGATGAAGACGACGACGACGAAGAAGACGACGACGAAGAAGACGACGACGAAGAAGACGACGACGAAGAAGACGACGACGAAGAAGACGACGACGACGAAGAAGACGACGACGAAGACGACGACGACGAAGACGACGACGACGAAGAAGACGACGATGAAGACGACGACGACGAAGATGACGACGATGAAGACGACGACGACGAAGAAGACGACGACGAAGACGACGACGACGAAGAAGACGACGACGAAGAAGACGAGGACGAAGACGACGACGACAAAGACGACGACGACGAAGATGACGACGACGAAGAAGACGACGACGAAGACGACGACGACGACGAAGAAGACGACGACGACGAAGACGACGACGACGAAGACGACGACGACGAAGAAGACGACGACGAAGAAGACGACGACGAAGACTACGAAAACGAAGAAGACGACGATGAAGAAGACGACGATGAAGACGACGACGACGAAGAAGACGACGACGAAGATGACGACGAAGACGACGACGACAAAGACGACGACGACGAAGATGACGACGACGAAGAAGACGACGACGAAGACGACGACGACGATGAAGAAGACGACGACGACGAAGACGACGACGACGAAGACGACGACGACGAAGAAGACGACGACGAAGAAGACGACGACGAAGACTACGAAAACGAAGAAGACGACGACGAAGAAGACGACGACAAAGACGACGACGACGAAAAAGACGACGACGAAGAAGACGACGACGAAGACGACGACGACGAAGATGACGCTGACGAAGGCGACGACGACGAATAAGATGACGACGAAGACGACGACGTCGAAGACGACGACGATGAAGACGACGACGCCGAAGACGGCGACGACGAAGACGACGACGACGAATAAGACGACGACGAAAACGACGACGACGAAGATGACGACGACGAAGAAGACGACGACGAAGACGACGACGACGACGAAGAAGACGACGACGACGAAGACGACGACGACGAAGACGACGACGACGAAGAAGACGACGACGAAGAAGACGACGACGAAGACTACGAAAACGAAGAAGACGACGATGAAGAAGACGACGACGAAGACGACGACGACGAAGAAGACGACGACGAAGATGACGACGAAGATGACGACGACAAAGACGACGACGACGAAGATGACGACGACGAAGAAGACGACGACGAAGACAACGACGACGATGAAGAAGACGACGACGACGAAGACGACGACGACGAAGACGACGACGATGAAGAAGACGACGACGAAGAAGACGACGACGAAGACTACGAAAACGAAGAAGACGACGACGAAGAAGACGACGACGAAGACGACGACGACGAAAAAGACGACGACGAAGAAGACGACGACGAAGACGACGACGACGAAGATGACGCTGACGAAGGCGACGACGACGAATAAGATGACGACGAAGACGACGACGTCGAAGACGACGACGATGAAGACGACGACGCCGAAGACGGCGACGACGAAGACGACGACGACGAATAAGACGACGACGAAGACGACGACGACGAAGACGACGACGACGACGAAGACGACGACGACGAAGACGACGACGACGAAGACGACGACGACGAAGACGACGACGACGAAGACGACGACGACGAAGAAGACGTCGACGAAGAAGACGACGACGAAGAAGACGACGACGAAGAAGACGACGACGAAGAAGACGACGACGAAGAAGACGACGACTAAGAAGACGACGACGAAGAAGACGACGACGAAGACGACGACGACGAAGAAGACGACGACGAAGACGACGACTACGAAGACGACGACGACGAAGACGCCGACGACGACGACGACGACGACGAAGACGACGACGAAGAAGAAGACGACGACGAAGACGACGACGAAGAAGGAGACGACGACGAAGACGATGACGACGAAGACGACGACGACGAAGACGACGAAGACTACGACGACGAAGACGACGACGACGAAGACGACAACGACGAAGACGACGACGACGAAGACGACGACGACGAAGACGACGACGACGAAGACGACGACGACGAAGACGACGACGACGAAGACGACGACGAAGACGACGACGACGAAGACGACGACGACGAAGACGACGACGACGAAGACGACGACGACGAAGACGACGACGACGAAGACGACGACGACGAAGACGACGACGACGAAGACGACGACGACGAAGACGACGTCGACGAAGACGACGACGACGAAGAAGACGACGACGAAGAAGACGACGACGAAGAAGACGACGACGAAGAAGACGACGACGAAGAAGACGACGACGAAGAAGACGACGACTAAGAAGACGACAACGAAGAAGACGACGACGAAGACGACGACGACGAAGAAGACAACGACGAAGACGATGACTACGAAGACGACGACGACGAAGACGCCGACGACGAAGACGACGACGACGAAGAAGACGACGAAGAAGACGACGACGACGAAGACGACGACGACGAAGACGACGACGACATAGAAGACGACGACCAAGAAGACGACGACGAAGAAGACGACGACGAAGAAGACGACGACGAAGAAGACGACGACGAAGAAGACGACGACGAAGAAGACGACGACGAAGAAGACGACGACGAAGAAGACGACGACGAAGAAGACGACGACGATGAAGACGACGACGACGAAGACGATGATGACGAAGACCACGCGACGAAGACCACGACGACGAAGACCACGACGACGAAGACCACGACGACGAAGACGACGACGACGAAGAAGACGACGACGAAGATGACGACGACGAAGAAGACGACGACGAAGACGACGACGACGAAGACTACGACGACGAAGACGGCGACGACGAAGACGACGACGACGAATAAGACGACGACGAAGATGACGACAACGAAGACGACGACGACGAAGAAGACGACGAAGAAGAAGACGACGACGAAGACGACGACGACGAAGAAGACGACGACGAAGACGACGACGACGAAGATGACGACGACGAAGACGACGACGACGAAGACGACGACAACGAAGAAGACGACGACGAAGACGACGACGACGAAGAAGACGACGACGAAGAAGACGACGACGAAGATGACGACGACGAAGAAGACGACGACGAAGAAGACGACGACGAAGACGACGACGACAAAGAAGACGACGACGAAGAAGACGACGACGAAGACGACGATGACGAAGAAGACGACGACGAAGAAGACGACGACGAAGACGACGACGACGAAGAAGACGACGACGAAGAAGACGACGACGAAGACGATGACGACGAAGACGACGAAGACGACGACGACGAAGACGACGACGACGAATAAGACGACGACGAAGACGACGACGACGAAGACGACGACGACGAAGACGACGACGACGAAGACGACGATGACGAAGACGCCGACGACGAAGACGACGACGACGAATAAGACGACGACGAAGACGACGACGACGAAGACGACGACGACGAAGAAGACAACGAAGAAGAAGACGATGACGAAGACGACGACGACGAAGAAGACGACGACGAAGACGACGACGACGAAGACGACGACGACGAAGACGACGATGAAGACGACGACGAAGAAGACGACGACGAAGACGACGACGACGAAGAAGACAACGAAGAAGAAGACGATGACGAAGACGACGACGACGAAGAAGACGACGACGAAGACGACGACGACGAAGACGACGACGACGAAGACGACGATGAAGACGACGACGAAGAAGACGACGACGAATAAGACGGCGACGAAGAAGACGGCGACGAAGAAGACGACGACGAAGAAGACGACGACGAAGAAGACGACGACGAAGAAGACGACGACGAAGAAGACGACGACGAAGACGACGACGACGAAGAAGACGACGACGAAGAAGACGACGACGAAGACGACGACGACGAAGAAGACGACGACGAAGAAGACGACGACGAAGACGATGACGACGAAGACGACGATGACGAAGACGACGACGATGAAGACGACGACGACGAATAAGACGACGACGAAGACGACGACGACAAAGACGACGACGACGAAGACGACGACGAAGAAGACGATGACGACGAAGACGCCGACGATGAAGATGACGATGACGAATAAGACGACGACGAAGACGACGACGACGAAGACGACGACGACGAAGAAGACGACGACTAAGAAGACGACGACGAAGAAGACGACGACGAAGACGACGACGACGAAGAAGACAACGACGAAGACGATGACTACGAAGACGACGACGACGAAGACGCCGACGACGAAGACGACGACGACGAAGAAGACGACGAAGAAGACGACGACGACGAAGACGACGACGACGAAGACGACGACGACATAGAAGACGACGACCAAGAAGACGACGACGAAGAAGACGACGACGAAGAAGACGACGACGAAGAAGACGACGACGAAGAAGACGACGACGAAGAAGACGACGACGAAGAAGACGACGACGAAGAAGACGACGACGAAGAAGACGACGACGATGAAGACGACGACGACGAAGACGATGATGACGAAGACCACGCGACGAAGACCACGACGACGAAGACCACGACGACGAAGACCACGACGACGAAGACGACGACGACGAAGAAGACGACGACGAAGATGACGACGACGAAGAAGACGACGACGAAGACGACGACGACGAAGACTACGACGACGAAGACGGCGACGACGAAGACGACGACGACGAATAAGACGACGACGAAGATGACGACAACGAAGACGACGACGACGAAGAAGACGACGAAGAAGAAGACGACGACGAAGACGACGACGACGAAGAAGACGACGACGAAGACGACGACGACGAAGATGACGACGACGAAGACGACGACGACGAAGACGACGACAACGAAGAAGACGACGACGAAGACGACGACGACGAAGAAGACGACGACGAAGAAGACGACGACGAAGATGACGACGACGAAGAAGACGACGACGAAGAAGACGACGACGAAGACGACGACGACAAAGAAGACGACGACGAAGAAGACGACGACGAAGACGACGATGACGAAGAAGACGACGACGAAGAAGACGACGACGAAGACGACGACGACGAAGAAGACGACGACGAAGAAGACGACGACGAAGACGATGACGACGAAGACGACGAAGACGACGACGACGAAGACGACGACGACGAATAAGACGACGACGAAGACGACGACGACGAAGACGACGACGACGAAGACGACGACGACGAAGACGACGATGACGAAGACGCCGACGACGAAGACGACGACGACGAATAAGACGACGACGAAGACGACGACGACGAAGACGACGACGACGAAGAAGACAACGAAGAAGAAGACGATGACGAAGACGACGACGACGAAGAAGACGACGACGAAGACGACGACGACGAAGACGACGACGACGAAGACGACGATGAAGACGACGACGAAGAAGACGACGACGAAGACGACGACGACGAAGAAGACAACGAAGAAGAAGACGATGACGAAGACGACGACGACGAAGAAGACGACGACGAAGACGACGACGACGAAGACGACGACGACGAAGACGACGATGAAGACGACGACGAAGAAGACGACGACGAATAAGACGGCGACGAAGAAGACGGCGACGAAGAAGACGACGACGAAGAAGACGACGACGAAGAAGACGACGACGAAGAAGACGACGACGAAGAAGACGACGACGAAGACGACGACGACGAAGAAGACGACGACGAAGAAGACGACGACGAAGACGACGACGACGAAGAAGACGACGACGAAGAAGACGACGACGAAGACGATGACGACGAAGACGACGATGACGAAGATGACGACGATGAAGACGACGACGACGAATAAGACGACGACGAAGACGACGACGACAAAGACGACGACGACGAAGACGACGACGAAGAAGACGATGACGACGAAGACGCCGACGATGAAGATGACGATGACGAATAAGACGACGACGAAGACGACGACGACGAAGACGACGACGACGAAGAAGACGACGACGAAGAAGACGACGATGAAGACGACGACGACGACGAAGACGACGACGAAGACGACGACGACGAAGACGACGACGACGAAGACGCCGACGACGAAGACGACGATGACGAATAAGACGACAACGAAGACGACGACGACGAAGACGACAAGGACGAAGAAGACGACGAAGAAGAAGACGACGACGAAGACGACGACGACGAAGAAGACGACGACGAAAACGACGACGATGAAGACGACGACGACGAAGACGACGACGACGAACACGACGACGACGAAGAAGACGACGACGAAGACGACGACGACAAAGAAGACGACGACGAAGAAGACGACGATGAAGACGACGACGACGAAGACGATGACGACGAAGACGATGACGACGAAGACGATGACGACGAAGACGACGAAGACGACGAAGACGACGAAGACGACGACGACGAAGACGACGACGACGAAGACGACGACGACGAAGACGACGACGACGAAGACGACGACGACGAAGACGACGACGACGAAGACGACGACGACGAAGACGACGACGACGAAGACGACGACGACGACGACGAAGAAGACGACGATGAAGAAGACGACGACGAAGACGACGACGAAGACGACGAGGACGAAGACGACGACGATAAAGACGACGACGACGAAGAAGACGGCGACGAAGACGACGACGACGACGAAGAAGATGACGACGAAGAAGACGACGACGAAGAAGACGTCGAGGAAGAAGATGACGACGAAGAAGACGATGACAAAGAAGACAACGACGAAGAAGACGGCGACGAAGAAGACGGCGACGAAGAAGACGACGACGAAGAAGACGACGACGAAGACGACGATGACGAAGAAGACGACGAAGAAGACGACGACGAAGAAGACGACGACGAAGAAGACGACGACGAAGATGACGATGACGAAGACGACGACGACGAAGACGACGACGACGAAGAAGACGACGACGAAGACGACGACGACGAAGAAGACGACGACGAAGAAGACGACGACGAAGATGACGACAACGAAGAAGACGACGACGAAGAAGACGACGACGAAGACGACGACGACAAAGAAGACGACGACGAAGAAGACGACGACGAAGACGACGGCGACGAAGAAGACGACGACGAAGAAGACGACGACGAAGACGATGACGACGAAGAAGACGACGACGAAGAAGACGACGACGAAGACGATGACGACGAAGACGACGATGACGAAGACGACAACGGCGAAGACGACGACGATGAATAAGACGACGACGAAGACGACGACGATGAAGACGACGACGACGAAGACGACGATGACAAAGACGACGACGACGAAGACGCCGACGACGAAGACGATGACGACGAATAAGACGACGACGAAGACGACGACGATGAAGACGACGACGACGAAGAAGACAACGACGAAGAAGACGACGACGAAGAAGACGACGAAGAAGACGACGACGACGAAGAAGACGACGACGAAGAAGACGACGACGAAGACGATGACGACGAAGATGACGACGACGAAGACGACGACGACGAATAAGACGATGCCGAAGACGACGACGACGAAGACGACGATGACGAAGAAGACGACGACGAAGAAGACGACGACGAAGACGATGACGACAAAGATGACGACGACGAAGACGACGACGACGAATAAGACGACGCCGAAGACGACGACGACGAAGACGACGACGACGAAGACGACGACAACGAAGAAGACGACGACGAAGACGCCGACGACGAAGACGACGACGACGAATAAGATGACGAAGAAGACGACGACGACAAAGAAGACGACGACGAAGAAGACGACGACGACGAAGACAACGATGACGAAGACCACGACGACGAAGACCACGACGACGAAGACGACGACGACGAAGAAGACGACGACGAAAATGACGACGACGAAGAAGACGACGACGAAGACGACGACGACGAAGACAACGACGACAAAGACGCCGACGACGAAGACGACGACGACGAAGACGACGACGACGAAGACGACGACGACGAAGACGACGACGACGAAGACGACGACGACGAAGACGACGACGACGAAGACGACGACGACGAAGACGACGACGACGAAGACGACGACGGCGAAGACGACGACGGCGAAGACGACGACGACGAAGAGGACGACGATGAAGACGACGACGACGACGACGAAGAAGACGAAGACGAAGAAGACGACGACGAAGACGACGACGACGAAGACGACGACGACGAAGACGACGACGACGAAGATGACGACGATGAAGAAGACGACGACGAAGGCGACGACGACGACGAAGAAGACGACGACGACGAAGACGACGACAACGAAGACGACTACGACGAAGAAGACGACAACGAAGAAGACGACAACGAAGAAGACGACGACGAAGACGACGACGACGAAGAAGACGACGACGAAGAAGACGACGACGAAGAAGACGACGACGAAGACGACGACGACGAAGACGACGACGACGAAGACGACGACGACGAAGTCGAGGACGACGAAGACGACGACGATGAAGAAGACGACGAAGAAGAAGACGACGACGAATACGACGACGACGAAGATGACGACGATGAAGAAGACGACGACGAAGATGACGACGACGACGAAGAAGATGATGACGACGAAGAAGATGACGATGAAGACGTCGATGACGAAGACGACGACGACGAAGAAGACGACGACGAAGACGAAGACGACGACGACGAAGACGACGACGACGAAGAAGACGACGACGAAGACGACGACGACGAAGAAGACGACGACGAAGAAGACGACGACGAAGACGACGACGAAGACGACGACGACGAAGACGACGACGACGAAGATGACGACGACGAAGAAGACGACGACGAAGACGAAGACGACGACGAAGTAGACGACGACGACGAAGACGACGACGACGAAGACGACGACGACGAAGAAGACAACGACGAAGAAGACGCCGACGACGACGACGAAGACGACGAAGACGAAGAAGACGACGACAAAGACGACGACGACGAAGACGACGACGAAGACGACGACGACGAAGAGGACGACGACGAAGAAGACGACGACGAAGACGACGACGACGAAGAAGACGACGACGACGAAGACGACGACGACGAAGACGACGACGACGAAGAAGACGACGACGAAGAAGACGACGACGAAGACGACGACGACGAAGAAGACGACGACGAAGAAGACGACGACGAAGAAGACGACGACGAAGAGGACGACGACGAAGACGGCGACGACGAAGACGACGACGACGAAGTCGAGGACGACGAAGACGACAACGACGAAGACGACGACGACGAAGACGACGACGACGAAGCCGACGACGACGAAGACGACGACGACGAAGACGACGACGACGAAGACGACGACGACGAAGACGACGACGACGAAGACGACGACGACGAAGACGAAGACGACGAAGACGACGACGACGAAGACGACGACGACGAAGACGACGACGACGAAGACGAAGAACACGACGACGACGAAGACGACGACGACGAAGAAGACGACGACGAAGAAGACGACGACGAAGAAGAGGACGACGAAGAAGACGACGACGAAGAAGACGACGACGAAGAAGACGACGACGAAGAAGACGACGACGAAGACGACGACGACAAAGAAGACGACGATGAAGACGACGACGACGAAGACGACGACGACGAAGACGCCGACGACGAAGACGACGACGACGAAGACGATGACGACGAAGAAGACGACGATAAAGACGACGACGACGAAGAAGACGACGACGAAGAAGACGACGACGAAGACGACGACGAAGACGACGACGACGAAGACGACGACGACGAAGATGACGACGACTAAGAAGACGACGACGAAGATGACGACGACGACGAAGAAGACGACGATGACGAAGACGACGACGACGAAGACGACGACGACGAAGAAGACGACGACGAAGAAGACGATGATGAAGACGACGACGACGAAGAAGACGACGACGAAGAAGACGACGACGACGAAGAAGACAACGATGAAGAAGACGACGACGAAGACGACGACGACAAAGATGACGCCGACGAAGGCGACGACAACGAATAAGATGACGACGAAGACGACGACGACGAAGACGACGACGATGAAGACGACGACGCCGAAGAGGGCGACGACGAAGACGACGAAGACGAATAAGACGACGAAGAAGACGACGACGACGAAGACGACGACGACGAAGACGACGACGAAGAAGAAGACGACGAAGAAGACGACGACGACGAAGGAGACGACGACGAAGACGACGACGACGAAGACGACGACGACGAAGACGACGACGACGAAGACGACGACGACGAAGACGACGACGACGAAGACGACGACGACGAAGACGACGACGACGAAGACGACGACGACGAAGACGACGACGACGAAGACGACGACGACGAAGACGAGGACGATGAAGACGACGACGACGAAGAAGACGACGACGAAGAAGACGACGACGAAGAAGACGACGACGAAGAAGACGACGACGAAGAAGACGACGACGACGAAGAAGACGACGACGAAGACGACGACGACGAAGACAACGACGACGAAGAAGACGACGATGAAGACGACGACGACGAAGATGACGACGATGAAGACGACGACGACGAAGAAGACGACGACGAAGACGACGACGACGAAGAAGACGACGACGAAGAAGACGAGGACGAAGACGACGACGACAAAGACGACGACGACGAAGATGACGACGACGAAGAAGACGACGACGAAGACGACGACGACGACGAAGAAGACGACGACGACGAAGACGACGACGACGAAGACGACGACGACGAAGAAGACGACGACGAAGAAGACGACGACGAAGACTACGAAAACGAAGAAGACGACGATGAAGAAGACGACGATGAAGACGACGACGACGAAGAAGACGACGACGAAGATGACGACGAAGACGACGACGACAAAGACGACGACGACGAAGATGACGACGACGAAGAAGACGACGACGAAGACGACGACGACGATGAAGAAGACGACGACGACGAAGACGACGACGACGAAGACGACGACGACGAAGAAGACGACGACGAAGAAGACGACGACGAAGACTACGAAAACGAAGAAGACGACGACGAAGAAGACGACGACAAAGACGACGACGACGAAAAAGACGACGACGAAGAAGACGACGACGAAGACGACGACGACGAAGATGACGCTGACGAAGGCGACGACGACGAATAAGATGACGACGAAGACGACGACGTCGAAGACGACGACGATGAAGACGACGACGCCGAAGACGGCGACGACGAAGACGACGACGACGAATAAGACGACGACGAAAACGACGACGACGAAGATGACGACGACGAAGAAGACGACGACGAAGACGACGACGACGACGAAGAAGACGACGACGACGAAGACGACGACGACGAAGACGACGACGACGAAGAAGACGACGACGAAGAAGACGACGACGAAGACTACGAAAACGAAGAAGACGACGATGAAGAAGACGACGACGAAGACGACGACGACGAAGAAGACGACGACGAAGATGACGACGAAGATGACGACGACAAAGACGACGACGACGAAGATGACGACGACGAAGAAGACGACGACGAAGACAACGACGACGATGAAGAAGACGACGACGACGAAGACGACGACGACGAAGACGACGACGATGAAGAAGACGACGACGAAGAAGACGACGACGAAGACTACGAAAACGAAGAAGACGACGACGAAGAAGACGACGACGAAGACGACGACGACGAAAAAGACGACGACGAAGAAGACGACGACGAAGACGACGACGACGAAGATGACGCTGACGAAGGCGACGACGACGAATAAGATGACGACGAAGACGACGACGTCGAAGACGACGACGATGAAGACGACGACGCCGAAGACGGCGACGACGAAGACGACGACGACGAATAAGACGACGACGAAGACGACGACGACGAAGACGACGACGACGAAGACGACGACGAAGACGACGACGACGAAGACGACGACGACGAAGACGACGACGACGAAGACGACGACGACGAAGACGACGACGACGAAGAAGACGTCGACGAAGAAGACGACGACGAAGAAGACGACGACGAAGAAGACGACGACGAAGAAGACGACGACGAAGAAGACGACGACTAAGAAGACGACGACGAAGAAGACGACGACGAAGACGACGACGACGAAGAAGACGACGACGAAGACGACGACTACGAAGACGACGACGACGAAGACGCCGACGACGACGACGACGACGACGAAGACGACGACGAAGAAGAAGACGACGACGAAGACGACGACGAAGAAGGAGACGACGACGAAGACGATGACGACGAAGACGACGACGACGAAGACGACGAAGACTACGACGACGAAGACGACGACGACGAAGACGACAACGACGAAGACGACGACGACGAAGACGACGACGACGAAGACGACGACGACGAAGACGACGACGACGAAGACGACGACGACGAAGACGACGACGAAGACGACGACGACGAAGACGACGACGACGAAGACGACGACGACGAAGACGACGACGACGAAGACGACGACGACGAAGACGACGACGACGAAGACGACGACGACGAAGACGACGACGACGAAGACGACGTCGACGAAGACGACGACGACGAAGAAGACGACGACGAAGAAGACGACGACGAAGAAGACGACGACGAAGAAGACGACGACGAAGAAGACGACGACGAAGAAGACGACGACTAAGAAGACGACAACGAAGAAGACGACGACGAAGACGACGACGACGAAGAAGACAACGACGAAGACGATGACTACGAAGACGACGACGACGAAGACGCCGACGACGAAGACGACGACGACGAAGAAGACGACGAAGAAGACGACGACGACGAAGACGACGACGACGAAGACGACGACGACATAGAAGACGACGACCAAGAAGACGACGACGAAGAAGACGACGACGAAGAAGACGACGACGAAGAAGACGACGACGAAGAAGACGACGACGAAGAAGACGACGACGAAGAAGACGACGACGAAGAAGACGACGACGAAGAAGACGACGACGATGAAGACGACGACGACGAAGACGATGATGACGAAGACCACGCGACGAAGACCACGACGACGAAGACCACGACGACGAAGACCACGACGACGAAGACGACGACGACGAAGAAGACGACGACGAAGATGACGACGACGAAGAAGACGACGACGAAGACGACGACGACGAAGACTACGACGACGAAGACGGCGACGACGAAGACGACGACGACGAATAAGACGACGACGAAGATGACGACAACGAAGACGACGACGACGAAGAAGACGACGAAGAAGAAGACGACGACGAAGACGACGACGACGAAGAAGACGACGACGAAGACGACGACGACGAAGATGACGACGACGAAGACGACGACGACGAAGACGACGACAACGAAGAAGACGACGACGAAGACGACGACGACGAAGAAGACGACGACGAAGAAGACGACGACGAAGATGACGACGACGAAGAAGACGACGACGAAGAAGACGACGACGAAGACGACGACGACAAAGAAGACGACGACGAAGAAGACGACGACGAAGACGACGATGACGAAGAAGACGACGACGAAGAAGACGACGACGAAGACGACGACGACGAAGAAGACGACGACGAAGAAGACGACGACGAAGACGATGACGACGAAGACGACGAAGACGACGACGACGAAGACGACGACGACGAATAAGACGACGACGAAGACGACGACGACGAAGACGACGACGACGAAGACGACGACGACGAAGACGACGATGACGAAGACGCCGACGACGAAGACGACGACGACGAATAAGACGACGACGAAGACGACGACGACGAAGACGACGACGACGAAGAAGACAACGAAGAAGAAGACGATGACGAAGACGACGACGACGAAGAAGACGACGACGAAGACGACGACGACGAAGACGACGACGACGAAGACGACGATGAAGACGACGACGAAGAAGACGACGACGAAGACGACGACGACGAAGAAGACAACGAAGAAGAAGACGATGACGAAGACGACGACGACGAAGAAGACGACGACGAAGACGACGACGACGAAGACGACGACGACGAAGACGACGATGAAGACGACGACGAAGAAGACGACGACGAATAAGACGGCGACGAAGAAGACGGCGACGAAGAAGACGACGACGAAGAAGACGACGACGAAGAAGACGACGACGAAGAAGACGACGACGAAGAAGACGACGACGAAGACGACGACGACGAAGAAGACGACGACGAAGAAGACGACGACGAAGACGACGACGACGAAGAAGACGACGACGAAGAAGACGACGACGAAGACGATGACGACGAAGACGACGATGACGAAGACGACGACGATGAAGACGACGACGACGAATAAGACGACGACGAAGACGACGACGACAAAGACGACGACGACGAAGACGACGACGAAGAAG
The DNA here is from genome assembly GCA_038087875.1 of Malacoraja senta. NCBI lineage: Eukaryota > Metazoa > Chordata > Chondrichthyes > Rajiformes > Rajidae > Malacoraja > Malacoraja senta. Next base: position 242,200 of record JAXLNO010003237.1, read on the forward strand.
ACGATGACGACGAAGACGCCGACGATGAAGATGACGATGACGAATAAGACGACGACGAAGACGACGACGACGAAGACGACGACGACGAAGAAGACGACGACTAAGAAGACGACGACGAAGAAGACGACGACGAAGACGACGACGACGAAGAAGACAACGACGAAGACGATGACTACGAAGACGACGACGACGAAGACGCCGACGACGAAGACGACGACGACGAAGAAGACGACGAAGAAGACGACGACGACGAAGGCGACGACGACGAAGACGACGACGACATAGAAGACGACGACCAAGAAGACGACGACGAAGAAGACGACGACGAAGAAGACGACGACGAAGAAGACGACGACGAAGAAGACGACGACGAAGAAGACGACGACGAAGAAGACGACGACGAAGAAGACGACGACGAAGAAGACGACGACGATGAAGACGACGACGACGAAGACGATGATGACGAAGACCACGCGACGAAGACCACGACGACGAAGACCACGACGACGAAGACCACGACGACGAAGACGACGACGACGAAGAAGACGACGACGAAGATGACGACGACGAAGAAGACGACGACGAAGACGACGACGACGAAGACTACGACGACGAAGACGGCGACGACGAAGACGACGACGACGAATAAGACGACGACGAAGATGACGACAACGAAGACGACGACGACGAAGAAGACGACGAAGAAGAAGACGACGACGAAGACGACGACGACGAAGAAGACGACGACGAAGACGACGACGACGAAGATGACGACGACGAAGACGACGACGACGAAGACGACGACAACGAAGAAGACGACGACGAAGACGACGACGACGAAGAAGACGACGACGAAGAAGACGACGACGAAGATGACGACGACGAAGAAGACGACGACGAAGAAGACGACGACGAAGACGACGACGACAAAGAAGACGACGACGAAGAAGACGACGACGAAGACGACGATGACGAAGAAGACGACGACGAAGAAGACGACGACGAAGACGACGACGACGAAGAAGACGACGACGAAGAAGACGACGACGAAGACGATGACGACGAAGACGACGAAGACGACGACGACGAAGACGACGACGACGAATAAGACGACGACGAAGACGACGACGACGAAGACGACGACGACGAAGACGACGACGACGAAGACGACGATGACGAAGACGCCGACGACGAAGACGACGACGACGAATAAGACGACGACGAAGACGACGACGACGAAGACGACGACGACGAAGAAGACAACGAAGAAGAAGACGATGACGAAGACGACGACGACGAAGAAGACGACGACGAAGACGACGACGACGAAGACGACGACGACGAAGACGACGATGAAGACGACGACGAAGAAGACGACGACGAAGACGACGACGACGAAGAAGACAACGAAGAAGAAGACGATGACGAAGACGACGACGACGAAGAAGACGACGACGAAGACGACGACGACGAAGACGACGACGACGAAGACGACGATGAAGACGACGACGAAGAAGACGACGACGAATAAGACGGCGACGAAGAAGACGGCGACGAAGAAGACGACGACGAAGAAGACGACGACGAAGAAGACGACGACGAAGAAGACGACGACGAAGAAGACGACGACGAAGACGACGACGACGAAGAAGACGACGACGAAGAAGACGACGACGAAGACGACGACGACGAAGAAGACGACGACGAAGAAGACGACGACGAAGACGATGACGACGAAGACGACGATGACGAAGATGACGACGATGAAGACGACGACGACGAATAAGACGACGACGAAGACGACGACGACAAAGACGACGACGACGAAGACGACGACGAAGAAGACGATGACGACGAAGACGCCGACGATGAAGATGACGATGACGAATAAGACGACGACGAAGACGACGACGACGAAGACGACGACGACGAAGAAGACGACGACGAAGAAGACGACGATGAAGACGACGACGACGACGAAGACGACGACGAAGACGACGACGACGAAGACGACGACGACGAAGACGCCGACGACGAAGACGACGATGACGAATAAGACGACAACGAAGACGACGACGACGAAGACGACAAGGACGAAGAAGACGACGAAGAAGAAGACGACGACGAAGACGACGACGACGAAGAAGACGACGACGAAAACGACGACGATGAAGACGACGACGACGAAGACGACGACGACGAACACGACGACGACGAAGAAGACGACGACGAAGACGACGACGACAAAGAAGACGACGACGAAGAAGACGACGATGAAGACGACGACGACGAAGACGATGACGACGAAGACGATGACGACGAAGACGATGACGACGAAGACGACGAAGACGACGAAGACGACGAAGACGACGACGACGAAGACGACGACGACGAAGACGACGACGACGAAGACGACGACGACGAAGACGACGACGACGAAGACGACGACGACGAAGACGACGACGACGAAGACGACGACGACGAAGACGACGACGACGACGACGAAGAAGACGACGATGAAGAAGACGACGACGAAGACGACGACGAAGACGACGAGGACGAAGACGACGACGATAAAGACGACGACGACGAAGAAGACGGCGACGAAGACGACGACGACGACGAAGAAGATGACGACGAAGAAGACGACGACGAAGAAGACGTCGAGGAAGAAGATGACGACGAAGAAGACGATGACAAAGAAGACAACGACGAAGAAGACGGCGACGAAGAAGACGGCGACGAAGAAGACGACGACGAAGAAGACGACGACGAAGACGACGATGACGAAGAAGACGACGAAGAAGACGACGACGAAGAAGACGACGACGAAGAAGACGACGACGAAGATGACGATGACGAAGACGACGACGACGAAGACGACGACGACGAAGAAGACGACGACGAAGACGACGACGACGAAGAAGACGACGACGAAGAAGACGACGACGAAGATGACGACAACGAAGAAGACGACGACGAAGAAGACGACGACGAAGACGACGACGACAAAGAAGACGACGACGAAGAAGACGACGACGAAGACGACGGCGACGAAGAAGACGACGACGAAGAAGACGACGACGAAGACGATGACGACGAAGAAGACGACGACGAAGAAGACGACGACGAAGACGATGACGACGAAGACGACGATGACGAAGACGACAACGGCGAAGACGACGACGATGAATAAGACGACGACGAAGACGACGACGATGAAGACGACGACGACGAAGACGACGATGACAAAGACGACGACGACGAAGACGCCGACGACGAAGACGATGACGACGAATAAGACGACGACGAAGACGACGACGATGAAGACGACGACGACGAAGAAGACAACGACGAAGAAGACGACGACGAAGAAGACGACGAAGAAGACGACGACGACGAAGAAGACGACGACGAAGAAGACGACGACGAAGACGATGACGACGAAGATGACGACGACGAAGACGACGACGACGAATAAGACGATGCCGAAGACGACGACGACGAAGACGACGATGACGAAGAAGACGACGACGAAGAAGACGACGACGAAGACGATGACGACAAAGATGACGACGACGAAGACGACGACGACGAATAAGACGACGCCGAAGACGACGACGACGAAGACGACGACGACGAAGACGACGACAACGAAGAAGACGACGACGAAGACGCCGACGACGAAGACGACGACGACGAATAAGATGACGAAGAAGACGACGACGACAAAGAAGACGACGACGAAGAAGACGACGACGACGAAGACAACGATGACGAAGACCACGACGACGAAGACCACGACGACGAAGACGACGACGACGAAGAAGACGACGACGAAAATGACGACGACGAAGAAGACGACGACGAAGACGACGACGACGAAGACAACGACGACAAAGACGCCGACGACGAAGACGACGACGACGAATAAGACGACGACGAAGACGACGACGACGAAGACGACGACGAAGAAGACGACGGAGAAGAACACGACGACGACGAAGACCACGACGACGAAGACCACGACGACGAAGACGACGACGATGAAGAAGACGACGACGAAGATGACGACGATGAAGAAGACGACGACGAAGACGACGCCGACGAAGACGACGACGACGAAGGCGCCGACGACGAAGACGACGACGATGAATAAGACGACGACGAAGACGACGACGACGAAGACGACGACGACGAAGAAGACGACGAAGAAGAAGACGACGACGAAGAAGACGACGACGAAGAAGACGACGACGAAGATGACGATGACGAAGACGACGACGAAGACGACGACGACGAAGAAGACGACGACGAAGACGACGACGACGAAGAAGACGACGACGAAGAAGACGACGACGAAGATGACGACAACGAAGAAGACGACGACGAAGAAGACGACGACGAAGACGACGACGACAAAGAAGACGACGACGAAGAAGACGACGACGAAGACGACGGCGACGAAGAAGACGACGACGAAGAAGACGACGACGAAGACGACGACGACGAAGAAGACGACGACGAAGAAGACGACGACGAAGACGATGACGACGAAGACGACGATGACGAAGACGACAACGGCGAAGACGACGACGATGAATAAGACGACGACGAAGACGACGACGATGAAGACGACGACGACGAAGACGACGACGACGAAGACGACGACGACGAAGACGCCGACGACGAAGACGCCGACGACGAATAAGACGACGACGAAGACGACGACGATGAAGATGACGACGACGAAGAAGACAACGACGAAGAAGACGACGACGAAGAAGACGACGAAGAAGACGACGACGACGAAGAAGACGACGACGAAGAAGACGACGACGAAGACGATGACGACGAAGATGACGACGACGAAGACGACGACGACGAATAAGACGACGCCGAAGACGACGACGACGAAGACGACGATGACGAAGAAGACGACGACGAAGAAGACGACGACGAAGACGATGACGACGAAGATGACGACGACGAAGACGACGACGACGAATAAGACGACGCCGAAGACGACGACGACGAAGACGACGACGACGAAGACGACGACGACGAAGAAGACGACGACGAAGACGCCGACGACGAAGACGACGACGACGAATAAGATGACGAAGAAGACGACGACGACGAAGAAGACGACGACGAAGAAGACGACGACGAAGACGATGACGACGAAGATGACGACGACGAAGACGACGACGACGAATAAGACGACGCCGAAGACGACGACGATGAAGACGACGACGACGAAGAAGACGACGACGAAGAAGACGACGACGAAGACGATGACGACGAAGATGACGACGACGAAGACGATGACGACGAATAAGACGACGCCGAAGACGACGACGACGAAGACGACGACGACGAAGACGACGACGACGAAGACGCCGACGACGAAGACGACGACGACGAATAAGACGACGACGAAGACGACGACGACGAAGACGACGATGACGAAGAAGACGACGAAGAAGAAGACGACGACGAAGACGACGACGACGAAGAAGACGACGACGAAGAAGACGACGACGAAAAAGACGAAGACGAAGAAGACGACGAGAAAGAAGACGACGATGAAGACGACGACGACGAAGACGACGACGACGAAGTCGACGACGACGAAGAAGACGACGACGAAGAAGACGACGACGAAGAAGACGACGACGAAGAAGACGACGACGAAGAAGACGACGACGAAGAAGACGACCACGAAGACGACGACGACGAAGAAGACGACGACGAAGAAGACGACGACGAAGACGACGACGACGAAGAAGACGACGACGAAGAAGACGACGATGAAGACGACGACGACGAAGACGACGACGACGAAGAAGACGACGATGAAGACGACGACGACGAAGACGACGATGATGAAGACGACGACGATGAAGAAGACGACGACGAAGACGACGACGACGAAGAAGACGACGACGAAGAAGACGACGACGAAGACGACGACGAAGATGACGACGACGAAGACGACGACGACGAAGATGACGACGACGAAGAAGACGAAGACGAAGACGACGACGACGACGAAGAAGACGACGACGACAAAGACGACGACGACGAAGAAGACGACGACGAAGAAGACGACGACGAAGATGACGACGACGAAGAAGACGACGACGAAGAAGACGACGACGAAGACGACGACGACGAAGAAGACGACGACGAAAAAGAGGACGACGAAGAAGACGACGACGAAGAAGACGACGACGAAGACGACGACGCCGAAGACGACGACGACGAAGACGACGACGACGAAGAAGACGACGACGAAGAAGACGACGACGAAGAAGACGACGACGAAGAAGACGACGACGAAGAAGACGACGACGAAGAAGACGACGACGAAGAAGACGACGACGAAGAAGACGACGACGAAGAAGACGACGACGAAGAAGACGACGACGATGAAGACGACGACGACGAAGACCACGACGACGAAGACGACGACGACGACCACGATGACGAAGACCACGACGACGAAGTCCACGACGACGAAGACGACGACGACGAAGAAGACGACGACGAAGACGACGATGACGAAGAAGACGACGACGAAGACGACGACGAAGACAACGACGACGAAGACAACGACGACGAAGACGACGACGAGGAAGAAGAAGACGACGAAGATGACGACGACGAAGAAGACGACGACGAAGAAGACGACGACGAAGACGACGACGACAAAGAAGACGACGACGAAGAAGACGACGACGAAGACGACGACGAAGACAACGACGACGAAGACGATGACGACGAAGACGACGACGACGAAGACGACGACGACGAAGACGACGACGACGAAGACGACGACGATGAAGACGACGACGACGAAGACGACGACGACGAAGACGACGACGACGAAGACGCCGACGACGAAGACGCCGACGACGAATAAGACGACGACGAAGATGACGACGACGAAGACGACGACGACGAAGAAGACGACGAAGAAGAAGACGACGACGAAGACGACGACGACGAAGAAGACGACAACGAAGAAGACGACGACGAAAAAGACGAAGACGAAGAAGACGATGACAAAGAAGACGATGAAGAAGACGATGACGACGAAGACGACGACGACGAAGTCGACGACGACGAAGAAGACGACGACGAAGAAGACGACGACGAAGAAGACGACGACGAAGAAGACGACGACGAAGAAGACGACGACGAAGAAGACGACGACGAAGACGACGACGACGAAGAAGACGACGACGAAGAAGACGACGACGAAGACGACGACGACGAAGAAGACGACGACGAAGAAGACGACGATGAAGACGACGACGACGAAGACGACGACGACGAAGAAGACGACGATGAAGACGACGACGACGAAGACGACGATGATGAAGACGACGACGACGAAGAAGACGACGACGAAGACGACGACGACGAAGAAGACGACGACGAAGAAGACGACGACGAAGACGACGACGAAGACGACGACGACGAAGACGACGACGACGAAGATGACGACGACGAAGAAGACGAAGACGAAGACGACGACGACGACGAAGAAGACGACGACGACAAAGACGACGACGACGAAGAAGACGACGACGAAGAAGACGACGACGAAGATGACGACGACGAAGAAGACGACGACGAAGAAGACGACGACGAAGACGACGACGACGAAGAAGACGACGACGAAAAAGAGGACGACGAAGAAGACGACGACGAAGAAGACGACGACGAAGACGACGACGCCGAAGACGACGACGACGAAGACGACGACGACGAAGAAGACGACGACGAAGAAGACGACGACGAAGAAGACGACGACGAAGAAGACGACGACGAAGAAGACGACGACGAAGAAGACGACGACGAAGAAGACGACGACGAAGAAGACGACGACGAAGAAGACGACGACGAAGAAGACGACGACGACGAAGACGACGACGACGAAGACCACGACGACGAAGACGACGACGACGACCACGATGACGAAGACCACGACGACGAAGACCACGACGACGAAGACGACGACGACGAAGAAGACGACGACGAAGACGACGATGACGAAGAAGACGACGACGAAGACGACGACGAAGACAACGACGACGAAGACAACGACGACGAAGACGACGACGAGGAAGAAGACGACGACGAAGATGACGACGACGAAGAAGACGACGACGAAGAAGACGACGACGAAGACGACGACGACAAAGAAGACGACGACGAAGAAGACGACGACGAAGACGACGACGAAGACAACGACGATGAAGACGATGACGACGAAGACGACGACGACGAAGACGACGACGACGAAGACGACGACGATGAAGACGACGACGACGAAGACGACGACGAAGACGATGACGACGAAGAAGACGTTTTCTTCGTCGTCGTCTTCTTCGTCATCGTCTTCTTCGTCGTCGTCGTCTTCGTCGTCGTCGTCTTCGTCGTCGTCGTCTTCGTCGTCGTCGTCTTCGTCGTCATCGTCTTCGTCGTCGACTTATTCATCGTCGTCGTCTTCGTCGTCGTCGTCTTCGTCGTCGTCGTCTTCGTCGTCGTCGTCTTCGTCGTCGTCTTCTTCGTCGTCGTCGTCTTCGTCGTCGTCTTCTTCGTCGTCGTCTTCTTCGTCGTCGTCGTCTTCGTCGTCGTCCTCTTCATCGTCGTCTTCTTCGTCATCGTCTTCTTCGTCGTCGTCATCTTCATCGTCGTCTACTTCGTCGTCGTCTTCTTCGTCGTCGTCGTCTTCGTCGTCGTCTTCTTCGTCGTCGTCTTCTTCGTCGTCGTTGTCTTCGTCGTCGTCGTCTTCTTCGTCGTCTTCTTCGCCGTCGTCTTCTTCGTCGTCGTCTTCTTCGTCGTCGTCTTCGTCGTCCTCGTCTTCATCATCGTCGTCTTCTTCGTCGTCATCTTCTTCGTCGTCGTGGTCTTCGTCGTCGTCGTCTTCGTCGTCGTCGTCTTCTTCGTCGTCGTCTTCTTTGTCGTCGTCTTCTTCGTCGTCGTCTTCTTCGTCGTCGTCTTCTTCGTTGTCGTCTTCTTCGTCGTCGTCTTCTTCGTCGTCGTCTTCTTCGTCGTCGTCTTCTTCGTCGTCGTCTTCTTCGTCGTCGTCTTCTTCGTCGTCATCGTCTTCGTCGTCGTCGTCTTCGTCGTCGTCTTCTTCGTCATCGTCGTCTTCGTCGTCGTCTTATTCGTCGTCGTCGTCTTCGTCGTCGTCGTCTTCGTCGTCGTCGTCTTCGTCGTCGTCGTCTTCGTCGTCATCGTCTTCGTCGTCGTCTTATTCATCGTCGTCGTCTTCGTCGTCGTCGTCTTCGTCGTCGTCGTCTTCGTCGTCGTCGTCTTCGTCGTTGTCTTCTTCGTCGTCGTCATCTTCGTCGTCGTCTTCTTCATCGTCGTCTTCTTCGTCGTCGACGTCTTCGTCGTCGTCCTCTTCATCGTCGTCTTCTTTGTCATCGTCTTCTTCGTCGTCGTCGTCTTCATCGTCGTCTACTTCGTCGTCATCTTCTTCGTCGTCGTCGTCTTCGTCGTCGTCTTCTTCGTCGTCGTCTTCTTCGTCGTCGTCGTCTTCGTCGTCGTCGTCTTCTTCTTCGTCGTCTTCTTCGCCGTCGTCTTCTTCGTCGTCGTCTTCTTCGTCGTCGTCTTCGTCGTCCTCGCCTTCGTCATCGTCGTCTTCTTCGTCGTCGTCTTCTTCGTGGTCGTGGTCTTCGTCGTCGTCGTCTTCGTCGTCGTCGTCTTCTTCGTCGTCGTCTTCTTCGTCGTCGTCTTCTTCGTCGTCGTCTTCTTCGTCGTCGTCTTCTTCGTCGTCGTCTTCTTCGTCGTCGTCTTCTTCGTCGTCGTCTTCTTCGTCTTCGTCTTCTTCGTCGTCGTCTTCTTCGTCGTCGTCGTCTTCGTCGTCGTCGTCTTCGTCGTCGTCTTCTTCGTCGTCGTCGTCTTCGTCGTCGTCTTATTCGTCGTCGTCTTCTTCGTCGTCGTCGTCTTTGTCGTCGTCGTCTTCGTCGTCGTCTTCTTCGTCGTCGTCGTCTTTGTCGTCGTCCTCTTCGTCGTCGTCTTCTTCGTCATCGTCTTCTTCGTCGGCGTCGTCTTCGTCGTCGTCTTCTTCGTCGTCGTCTTCTTCGTCGTCGTCGTCTTCGTCGTCGTCTTCTTCGTCGTCGTCTTCTTCGTCGTCGTCATCTTCGTCGTCGTCGTCTTCTTCGTCGTTGTCTTCTTCGTCGTCGTCTTCTTCGTCGTCGTCTTATTCGTCGTCGTCTTTGTCGTCGTCGTCTTTGTCATCGTCGTCTTCTTCGTCGTCGTCTTCTTCATCGTCGTCGTCTTCGTCGTCGTCTTATTCGTTGTCGTCTTCTTCGTCGTCATCGTCTTTGTCGTCGTCGTCTTCGTCGTCGTCTTCTTCGTCGTCGTCGTCTTCGTCGTCGTTGTCTTCGTCGTCGTCGTCGTCTTCGTCGTCGTCGTCGTCTTCGTCGTCTTCGTCGTCTTCGTCGTCGTCGTCGTCTTCGTTGTCTTCGTCTTCGTCGTCATCTTCGTCGTCGTCGTCTTCGTCGTCGTCTTCTTCGTCGTCGTCGTCTTCGTCGTCGTCGTCTTCGTCGTCGTCTTCTTCGTCGTCGTCGTCTTCGTCGTCGTCGTCTTCGTCGTCGTCGTCTTCGTCGTCGTCGTCTTCGTCGTCGTCGTCTTCGTCGTCGTCGTCTTCGTCTTCGTCGTCTTCGTCGTCTTCGTCGTCGTCGTCGTCTTCGTTGTCTTCGTCTTCGTCGTTATCTTCGTCGTCGTCGTCTTCGTCGTCGTCTTCTTCGTCGTCGTCGTCTTCGTCGTCGTCGTCTTCGTCGTCGTCTTCTTCGTCGTCGTCGTCTTCGTCGTCGTCGTCTTCGTCGTCGTCGTCTTTGTCGTCGTCGTCTTCGTCGTCGTCGTCTTCGTCGTCGTCGTCTTCGTCGTCGTCGTCTTCGTCGTCGTCGTCTTCGTCGTCGTCTTCTTCGTCGTCGTCGTCTTCGTCGTCGTCGTCTTCATCGTCGTCTTCTTCGTCGTCGTCGTCTTCGTCGTCGTCTTCCTCGTCGTCGTCATCTTCGTCATCGTCGTCTTCGTCGTCGTCGTCTTCGTCGTCGTCGTCTTCGTCGTCGTCGTCTTCATCGTCGTCTTCTTCGTCGTCGTCGTCTTCGTCGTCGTCGTCTTCGTCGTCGTCTTCTTCGTCGTCGTCGTCTTCGTCGTCGTCTTCTTCGTCGTCGTCATCTTCGTCGTCGTCGTCTTCGTCGTCGTCTTCTTCGTCGTCCTCGTCTTCGTCGTCGTCGTCTTCGTCGTCGTTTTCTTCGTCGTCGTCGTCTTCGTCGTCGTCGTCTTCTTCGTCGTCGTCTTCTTTGTCGTCGTCGTCTTCGTCGTCTTCTTCTTCGTCGTCGTCTTCTTCGTCGTCGTCGTCTTCGTCGTCGTCTTCTTCGTCGTCGTCTTCGTCGTCGTCTTCTTCGTCGTCGTCTTCTTCGTCGTCGTCGTCTTCGTCGTCGTCTTCTTCGTCATCGTCTTCTTTGTCATCGTCGTCTTCGTCGTCGTCGTCTTCGTCATCGTCTTCTTCGTCGTCGTCGTCTTCGTCGTCGTCTTCTTCGTCATCGTCTTCTTCGTCGTCGTCATCTTCGTCGTCATCTTCTTCGTCGTCGTCTTCTTCATCGTCGTCGTCTTCGTCGTCGTCTTCTTCGTCGTCGTCTTCTTCGTCGTCGTCGTCTTCGTCGTCGTCGTCTTCGTCGTCGTCTTATTCGTCGTCGTCGTCTTCGTCGTCTTCGTCGTCGTTGTCTTCGTCGTCGTCTTCTTCGTCATCGTCGTCTTCGTCGTCGTCGTCTTCGTCGTCGTCATCTTCGTCGTCGTCTTCTTCGTCGGCATCATCTTCGTCGTCGTCGTCTTCGTCGTCGTCGTCTTCGTCGCCGTCTTATTCGTCGTCGTCGTCTTCGTCGTCTTCGTCGTCGTCGTCTTCGTCGTCGTCTTCGTCGTCGTCGTCTTCGTCGTCGTCGTCTTCGTCGTCGTCGTCTTCGTCGTCGTCTTCTTCGTCGTCGTCGTCTTCGTCGTCGTCGTCTTCATCGTCGTCTTCTTCATCGTCGTCGTCTTCGTCGTCGTCGTCTTCTTCGTCGTCGTCGTCTTCGTCGTCATCGTCTTCGTCGTCGTCGTCTTCGTCGTCGTCGTCTTCATCGTCGTCTTTTTCGTCGTCGTCGTCTTCATCGTCGTCGTCTTCGTCGTCGTCTTCTTCGTCGTCGTCGTCTTCGGCGTCGTCTTCTTCGTCGTCGTCATCTTCGTCGTCGTCGTCTTCGTCGTCGTCTTCTTCGTCGTCCTCGTCTTCGTCGTCGTCGTCTTCGTCGTCGTCTTCTTCGTCGTCGTCGTCTTCTTCGTCGTCGTCTTCTTTGTCGTCGTCGTCTTCGTCGTCTTCTTCTTCGTCGTCGTCTTCTTCGTCGTCGTCGTCTTCGTCGTCGTCTTCTTCGTCGTCGTCTTCGTCGTCGTCTTCTTCGTCGTCGTCTTCTTCGTCGTCGTCGTCTTCGTCGTCGTCTTCTTCGTCGTCGTCTTCTTTGTCGTCGTCGTCTTCGTCGTCGTCGTCTTCGTCATCGTCTTCTTCGTCGTCGTCGTCTTCGTCGTCGTCTTCTTCGTCATCGTCTTCTTCGTCGTCGTCGTCTTCGTCGTCATCTTCTTCGTCGTCGTCTTCTTCGTCGTCGTCGTCTTCGTCGTCGTCTTCTTCATCGTCGTCTTCGTCGTCGTCTTCTTCGTCGTCGTCTTCTTCGTCGTCGTCGTCTTCATCGTCGTCGTCTTCGTCGTCGTCTTATTCGTCGTCGTCGTCTTCGTCGTCTTCGTCGTCGTCGTCTTCGTCGTCGTCTTCTTCATCGTCGTCGTCTTCATCGTCGTCGTCTTCGTCGTCGTCATCTTCGTCGTCGTCTTCTTCGTCGGCATCATCTTCGTCGTCGTCGTCTTCGTCGTCGTCGTCTTCTTCGTCGTCTTATTCGTCGTCGTCGTCTTCGTCGTCTTCGTCGTCGTCGTCTTCGTCGTCGTCGTCGTCGTCGTCGTCTTCATCGTCGTCGTCTTCGTCGTCGTCGTCTTCGTCGTCGTCTTCTTCGTCGTCGTCGTCTTCGTCGTCGTCGTCTTCGTCGTCGTCTTCTTCGTCATCGTCATCTTCGTCGTCTTCGTCGTCGTCGTCTTCTTCGTCGTCGTCGTCTTCGTCGTCGTCGTCTTCGTCGTCGTCTTCCTCGTCGTCGTCGTCTTCGTCGTCGTCGTCTTCGTCGTCGTCGTCTTCATCGTCGTCTTCTTCGTCGTCGTCGTCTTCGTCGTCGTCGTCTTCGTCGTCGTCTTCTTCGTCGTCGTCGTCTTCGTCGTCGTCGTCTTCCTCGTCGTCTTCTTCATCGTCGTCATCTTCGTCGTCGTCATCTTCGTCGTCGTCTTCTTCGTCGTCCTCGTCTTCGTCGTCGTCGTCTTCGTCGTCGTCTTCTTCGTCGTCGTCGTCTTCGTCGTCGTCGTCTTCTTCGTCGTCGTCTTCTTTGTCGTCGTCGTCTTCGTCGTCTTCTTCTTCGTCGTCGTCTTCTTCGTCGTCGTCATCTTCGTCGTCGTCTTCTTCGTCGTCGTCTTCGTCGTCGTCTTCTTCGTCGTCGTCTTCTTCGTCGTCGTCGTCTTCGTCGTCGTCTTCTTCGTCGTCGTCTTCTTTGTCGTCGTCGTCTTCGTCTTCGTCGTCTTCGTCATCGTCTTCTTCGTCGTCGTCGTCTTCGTCGTCGTCTTCTTCGTCATCGTCTTCTTCGTCGTCGTCGTCTTCGTCGTCATCTTCTTCGTCGTCGTCTTCTTCATCGTCGTCGTCTTCGTCGTCGTTGTCTTCGTCGTCGTCTTATTCGTCGTCGTCGTCTTCGTCGTCGTCGTCTTCGTCGTCGTCTTCTTCGTCGTCGTCGTCTTCGTCGTCGTCGTCTTTGTCGTCGTCATCTTCGTCGTCGTCTTCTTCGTCGGCATCGTCTTCGTCGTCGTCGTCTTCGTCATCGTCGTCGTCTTATTCGTCGTCGTCGTCTTCGTCGTCTTCGTCGTCGTCGTCTTCGTCGTCGTCTTCGTCGTCGTCGTCTTCGTCGTCGTCGTCTTCGTCGTCGTCGTCTTCGTCGTCGTCTTCTTCGTCGTCGTCATCTTCGTCGTCGTCGTCTTCGTCGTCGTCTTATTCGTCGTCGTCGTCTTCGTCGTCTTCGTCGTCGTCGTCTTCGTCGTCGTCTTCTTCGTCGTCGTCTTCGTCGTCGTCGTCTTAGTCGTCGTCATCTTCGTCGTCGTCGTCTTCGTCGTCATCTTCCTCGTCGTCGTCGTCTTCGTCATCGTCGTCTTCGTCGTCGTCGTCTTCGTCGTCGTCGTCTTCGTCGTCGTCGTCTTCGTCGTCGTCTTCTTCGTCGTCGTCGTCTTCGTCGTCGTCTTCTTCGTCGTCGTCGTCTTCGTCTTCGTCGTCTTCATCGTGGTCTTCTTCGTCGTTGTCGTCTTCGTCGTCGTCTTCTTCGTCTTCGTCGTCGTCGTCTTCGTCGTCGTCGTTTTCGTCGTCGTCGTCTTCGTCGTCGTCGTCTTCTTCGTCATCGTCTTCTTCGTCGTCGTCTTCTTCGTCGTCGTCTTCTTCTTCGTCGTCTTCGTCGTCGTTGTCTTTGTCGTCGTCGTCTTCTTCGTCGTCGTCTTCTTCGTCGTCGTATTCTTCGTCGTCGTCGTCTTCGTCGTCGTCTTCTTAGTCGTCGTCTTCTTCGTCGTCGTCTTCTTCGTCGTCGTCATCTTCGTCGTCGTCTTCTTCGTCGTCGTCTTCTTTGTCGTCGTCGTCTTCGTCGTCATCGTCTTCGTCGTCGTCGTCTTCGCCGTCGTCTTCTTCGTCGTCGTCGTCTTCGTCGTCGTCGTCTTCGTCGTCGTCTTCTTCGTCGTCGTATTCTTCGTCGTCGTCTTCTTCGTCGTCGTCTTCCTCGTCGTCGTAGTCTTCGTCGTCGTCGTCTTCGTCGTCGTCGTCTTCGTCGTCGTCTTCTTCGTCGTCGTCTTCGTCGTCGTCTTCTTCGTCGTCGTCTTCTTCGTCGTCGTCGTCTTCGTCGTCGACTTCTTCGTCATCGTCTTCTTTGTCGTCGTCGTCTTCGTCGTCGTCGTCTTCGTCATCGTCTTCTTCGTCGTCGTCGTCTTCGTCGTCGTCTTCTTCGTCATCGTCTTCTTCGTCGTCGTCATCTTCGTCGTCATCTTCTTCGTCGTCGTCTTCTTCGTCGTCGTCGTCTTCGACGTCGTCGTCTTCGTCGTCGTCTTATTCGTCGTCGTCGTCTTCGTCGTCTTCGTCGTCGTCGTCTTCGTCGTCGTCGTCTTCGTCGTCGTCTTCGTCGTAGTCGTCTTCGTCGTCGTCATCTTCGTCGTCGTCTTCTTCGTCGGCATCGTCTTCGTCGTCGTCGTCTTCGTCGTCGTCGTCTTCATCGTCGTCTTATTCGTCGTCATCGTCTTCGTCGTCTTCGTCGTCGTCGTCTTCGTCGTCGTCTTCGTCGTCGTCGTCTTCGTCGTCGTCGTCTTCGTCGTCGTCGTCTTCGTCGTCGTCTTCTTCGTCGTCGTCATCTTCGTCGTCGTCGTCTTCGTCGTCGTCTTATTCGTCGTCGTCGTCTTCGTCGTCTTCGTCGTCGTCGTCGTCTTCGTCGTCGTCTTCTTCGTCGTCGTCTTCGTCGTCGTCGTCTTAGTCATCGTCATCTTCGTCGTCGTCTTCTTCGTCGGCATCGTCTTCGTCGTCGTCTTCTTCGTCGTCGTCTTCTTCGTCGTCGTCGTCTTCGTCGTCGTCGTCTTCGTCGTCGTCGTCTTCGTCGTCGTCGTCTTCGTCGTCGTCATCTTCGTCGTCGTCTTCTTCGTCGTCGTCTTCTTCCTCGTCGTCTTCTTCGTCGTCGTCTTCTTCTTCGTCGTCTTCGTCGTCGTTGTCTTTGTCGTCGTCGTCTTCGTCGTCGTCTTCTTCGTCGTCGTCGTCTTCGTCGTCGTCGTCTTCGTCGTCGTCTTCTTCGTCGTCGTCGTCTTCGTCGTCGTCGTCTTCGTCTTCGTCGTCGTCGTCTTCGTCGTCGTCGTCTTCATCGTCGTCTTTTTCGTCGTCGTCCTCTTCGTCGTCTTCGTCGTCGTCGTCTTCGTCGTCGTCTTCTTCGTCTTCGTCGTCGTCGTCTTCGTCGTCGTCGTTTTCGGCGTCGTCGTCTTCGTCGTCGTCGTCTTCTTCGTCGTCGTCTTCTTCGTCGTCGTCTTCTTCGTCGTCGTCTTCTTCTTCGTCGTCTTCGTCGTCGTTGTCTTTGTCGTCGTCGTCTTCTTAGTCGTCGTCTTCTTCGTCGTCGTCTTCTTCGTCGTCGTCATCTTCGTCGTCGTCTTCTTCGTCGTCGTCTTCTTCGTCGTCGTCGTCTTCGTCGTCATCGTCTTCGTCGTCGTCGTCTTCGCCGTCGTCTTCTTCGTCGTCGTCGTCTTCGTCGTCGTCGTCTTCGTCGTCGTCTTCGTCGTCGTCTTCTTCGTCGTCGTCGTCTTCATCGTCGTCTTCTTCGTCGTCGTCTTCCTCGTCGTCGTAGTCTTCGTCGTCGTCGTCTTCGTCGTCGTCTTCTTCGTCGTCGTCGTCTTCATCGTCGTCTTCTTCGTCGTCGTCTTCCTCGTCGTCGTAGTCTTCGTCGTCGTCGTCTTCGTCGTCGTCGTCTTCGTCGTCGTCTTCTTCGTCGTCGTCTTCGTCGTCGTCTTCTTCGTCGTCGTCTTCTTCGTCGTCGTCGTCTTCGTCGTCGACTTCTTCGTCATCGTCTTTCTTTGTCGTCGTCTTCTTCGTCATCGTCTTCTTCGTCGTCGTCATCTTCGTCGTCTTCTTCTTCTTCGTCGTCTTCTTCGTCGTCGTCGTCTTCGACGTCGTCGTCTTCGTCGTCGTCTATCGTCGTCGTCGTCTTCGTCGTCTTCGTCGTCGTCGTCTTCGTCGTCGTCTTCTTCGTCGTCGTCTTCGTCGTCGTCGTCTTCGTCGTCGTCATCTTCGTCGTCGTCTTCTTCGTCGGCATCGTCTTCGTCGTCGTCGTCCTTCGTCGTCGTCGTCTTCATCGTCGTCTTATTCGTCGTCATCGTCTTCGTCGTCTTCGTCGTCGTCGTCTTCGTCGTCGTCTTCGTCGTCGTCGTCTTCGTCGTCGTCGTCTTCGTCGTCGTCGTCTTCGTCGTCGTCTTCTTCGTCGTCGTCATCTTCGTCGTCGTCGTCTTCGTCGTCGTCTTATTCGTCGTCGTCGTCTTCGTCGTCTTCGTCGTCGTCGTCGTCTTCGTCGTCGTCTTCTTCGTCGTCGTCTTCGTCGTCGTCGTCTTAGTCATCGTCATCTTCGTCGTCGTCTTCTTCGTCGGCATCGTCTTCGTCGTCGTCTTCTTCGTCGTCGTCTTCTTCGTCGTCGTCGTCTTCGTCGTCGTCGTCTTCGTCGTCGTCGTCTTCGTCGTCGTCGTCTTCGTCGTCGTCATCTTCGTCGTCGTCTTCTTCGTCGTCGTCTTCTTCCTCGTCGTCTTCTTCGTCGTCGTCTTCTTCTTGTCGTCTTCGTCGTCGTTGTCTTTGTCGTCGTCGTCTTCGTCGTCGTCTTCTTCGTCGTCGTCGTCTTCGTCGTCGTCGTCTTCGTCGTCGTCTTCTTCGTCGTCGGTCGTCTTCGTCGTCGTCGTCTTCGTCTTCGTCGTCGTCGTCTTCGTCGTCGTCGTCTTCATCGTCGTCTTTTTCGTCGTCGTCCTCTTCGTCGTCTTCGTCGTCGTCGTCTCGTCGTCGTCTTCTTCGTCTTCGTCGTCGTCGTCTTCGTCGTCGTCGTTTTCGTCGTCGTCGTCTTCGTCGTCGTCGTCCTTCTTCCGTCGTCGTCTTCTTCGTCGTCGTCTTCTTCGTCGTCGTCTTCTTCTTCGTCGTCTTCGTCGTCGTTGTCTTTGTCGTCGTCGTCTTCTTAGTCGTCGTCTTCTTCGTCGTCGTCTTCTTCGTCGTCGTCTTCTTCGTCGTCGTCTTCTTCGTCGTCGTCGTCTTCGTCGTCATCGTCTTCGTCGTCGTCGTCTTCGCCGTCGTCATCTTCGTCGTCGTCGTCTTCGTCGTCGTCGTCTTCGTCGTCGTCTTCGTCGTCGTCTTCTTCGTCGTCGTCGTCTTCATCGTCGTCTTCTTCGTCGTCGTCTTCCTCGTCGTCGTCGTCTTCGTCGTCGTCGTCTTCGTCGTCGTCTTCTTCGTCGTCGTCGTCTTCATCGTCGTCTTCTTCGTCGTCGTCTTCCTCGTCGTCGTAGTCTTCGTCGTCGTCGTCTTCGTCGTCGTCGTCTTCGTCGTCGTCTTCTTCGTCGTCGTCTTCGTCGTCGTCTTCTTCGTCGTCGTCTTCTTCGTCGTCGTCGTCTTCGTCGTCGACTTCTTCGTCATCGTCTTCTTTGTCGTCGTCGTCTTCGTCGTCGTCGTCTTCGTCATCGTCTTCTTCGTCGTCGTCGTCTTCGTCGTCGTCTTCTTCGTCATCGTCTTCTTCGTCGTCGTCATCTTCGTCGTCATCTTCTTCGTCGTCGTCTTCTTCGTCGTCGTCGTCTTCGACGTCGTCGTCTTCGTCGTCGTCTTATTCGTCGTCGTCGTCTTCGTCGTCTTCGTCGTCGTCGTCTTCGTCGTCGTCTTCTTCGTCGTCGTCTTCGTCGTCGTCGTCTTCGTCGTCGTCATCTTCGTCGTCGTCTTCTTCGTCGGCATCGTCTTCGTCGTCGTCGTCTTCGTCGTCGTCGTCTTCATCGTCGTCTTATTCGTCGTCATCGTCTTCGTCGTCTTCGTCGTCGTCGTCTTCGTCGTCGTCTTCGTCGTCGTCGTCTTCGTCGTCGTCGTCTTCGTCGTCGTCGTCTTCGTCGTCGTCTTCTTCGTCGTCGTCATCTTCGTCGTCGTCGTCTTCGTCGTCGTCTTATTCGTCGTCGTCGTCTTCGTCGTCTTCGTCATCGTCGTCATCGTCTTCGTCGTCTTCGTCGTCGTCGTCTTCGTCGTCGTCTTCTTCGTCGTCGTCTTCGTCGTCGTCGTCTTAGTCATCGTCATCTTCGTCGTCGTCTTCTTCGTCGGCATCGTCTTCGTCGTCGGCATCGTCTTCGTCGTCGTCTTCTTCGTCGTCGTCTTCTTCGTCGTCGTCGTCTTCGTCGTCGTCGTCTTCGTCGTCGTCGTCTTCGTCGTCAACGTCTTCGTCGTCGTCATCTTCGTCGTCGTCTTCTTCGTCGTCGTCTTCTTCCTCGTCGTCTTCTTCGTCGTCGTCTTCTTCTTCGTCGTCTTCGTCGTCGTTGTCTTTGTCGTCGTCGTCTTCTTCGTCGTCGTCGTCTTCTTCGTCGTCGTCTTCGTCGTCGTCTTCTTAGTCGTCGTCTTCTTCGTCGTCGTCTTCTTCGTCGTCGTCGTCTTCGTCGTCGTCTTCTTCGTCGTCGTCATCTTCGTCGTCATCGTCTTCGTCATCGTCTTCTTCGTCGTCGTCGTCTTCGTTGTCGTCATCTTCGTCGTCGTCTTCTTCGTCGTCGTCGTCTTCGTCGTCGTCGTCTTCGCCGTCGTCTTCTTCGTCGTCGTCTTCGTCGTCGTCGTCTTCGTCGTCGTCTTCTTCGTCGTCATCGTCTTCGTCGTCGTCGTCTTCGTCGTCGTCTTCCTCGTCGTCGTCGTCTTCGTCGTCGTCGTCTTCGTCGTTGTCGTCTTCGTCGTCGTCGTCTTCGTCGTCGTCGTCTTCGTCGTCGCCGTCTTCGTCGTCGTCTTCTTCGTCGTCGTCGTCTTCGTCGTCGTCTTCTTCGTCGTCGTCGTCTTCGTCGTCGTCGTCATTCGTCGTCGTCTTCCTCGTCGTCGTCGTCTTCGTCGTCGTCGTCTTCGTCGTCGTCGTCTTCGTCGTCGTCGTCTTCGTCGTCGTCGTCTTCGTCGTCGTCGTCTTCGTCGTCGTCTTCCTTCGTCGTCGTCGTCTTCGTCGTCGTCTTCTTCGTCGTCGTCGTCTTCGTCGTCGTCGTCTTCATCGTGGTCTTCTTCGTCGTCGTCGTCTTCGTCGTCGTCTTCTTCGTCTTCGTCGTCGTCGTCTTCGTCGTCGTCGTTTTCATCGTCGTCGTCTTCGTCGTCGTCGTCTTCTTCGTCGTCGTCTTCTTCGTCGTCGTCTCTTCGTCGTCGTCTTCTTCTTCGTCGTCTTCGTCGTCGTTGTCTTTGTCGTCGTCGTCTTCTTCGTCGTCGTCTTCTTCGTCGTTGTCTTCTTCGTCGTCATCGTCTTCGTCGTCGTCTTCTTAGTCGTCGTCTTCTTCGTCGTCGTCTTCTTCGTCGTCGTCATCTTCGTCGTCGTCTTCTTCATCGTCGTCTTCTTCGTCGTCGTCGTCTTCGTCGTCATCGTCTTCGTCGGCGTCGTTTTCGCCGTCGTCTTCTTCGTCGTCATCGTCTTCGTCGTCGTCGTCTTCGTCGTCGTCTTCTTCGTCGTCATCATCTTCGTCGTCGTCTTCTTCGTCGTCGTCTTCCTCGTCGTCGTCTTCGTCGTCATCGTCTTCGTCGTCGTCGTCTTCGTCGTCGTCGTCTTCGTCGTCGTCAGTCTTCGTCGTCGTCTTCTTCGTCGTCGTCGTCTTCGTCGTCGTCTTCTTCGTCGTCGTCGTCTTCGTCGTCATCTTCTTCGTCGTCGTCGTCTTCGTCGTCGTCTTCTTCGTAGTCGTCTTCTTCGTCGTCGTCTTCTTCGTCGTCGTCTTCTTCTTCGTCGTCTTCATCGTCGTTGTCTTTGTCGTCGTCGTCTTCTTCGTCGTCGTCTTCTTCGTCGTCGTCGTCTTCGTCGTCGTCGTCTTCGTCGTCATCTTCTTCGTCGTCGTCGTCTTCGTCGTCGTCTTCTTCATCGTCGTCTTCTTCGTCGTCGTCTTCTTCGTCGTCGTCTTCTTCTTCGTCGTCTTCGTCGTCGTTGTCTTTGTCGTCGTCGTCTTCTTCGTCGTCGTCTTCTTCGTCGTCGTCTTCTTCGTCGTCGTCGTCTTCGTCGTCGTCGTCTTCGTCGTCGTCTTCTTCGTCGTCGTCGTCTTCGTCGTCGTCTTCTTCGTTGTCGTCTTCTTCGTCGTCGTCTTCTTCGTCGTCGTCTTCTTCTTCGTCGTCTTCATCGTCGTTGTCTTTGTCGTCGTCGTCTTCTTCGTCGTCGTCTTCTTCGTCGTCGTCGTCTTCGTCGTCGTCTTCTTTGTCGTCATCGTCTTCGTCGTCGTCTTCTTCGTCGTCGTCTTCCTCGTCGTCGTCTTCGTCGTCATCGTCTTCGTCGTCGTCGTCTTCGTCGTCGTCGTCTTCGTCGTCGTCGTCTTCGTCGTCGTCTTCTTCGTCGTCGTCGTCTTCGTCGTCGTCTTCTTCGTCGTCGTCGTCTTCGTCGTCATCTTCTTCGTCGTCGTCGTCTTCGTCGTCGTCTTCTTCGTTGTCGTCTTCTTCGTCGTCGTCTTCTTCGTCGTCGTCTTCTTCTTCGTCGTCTTCATCGTCGTTGTCTTTGTCGTCGTCGTCTTCTTCGTCGTCGTCTTCTTCGTCGTCGTCGTCTTCGTCGTCGTCGTCTTCGTCGTCATCTTCTTCGTCGTCGTCGTCTTCGTCGTCGTCTTCTTCATCGTCGTCTTCTTCGTCGTCGTCTTCTTCGTCGTCGTCTTCTTCTTCGTCGTCTTCGTCGTCGTTGTCTTTGTCGTCGTCGTCTTCTTCGTCGTCGTCTTCTTCGTCGTCGTCTTCTTCGTCGTCGTCGTCTTCGTCGTCGTCTTCTTAGTCGTCGTCTTCTTCGTCGTCGTCGTCTTCTTCGTCGTCGTCATCTTCGTCGTCGTCTTCTTCGTCGTCGTCTTTTTCGTCGTCGTCGTCTTCGTCGTCATCGTCTTCGTCGTCGTCTTCTTCGTCGTCGTCGTCTTCGTCGTCGCCATCTTCGTCGTCGTCTTCTTCGTCGTCGTCGTCTTCGTCGTCGTCGTCTTCGCCGTCGTCTTCTTCGTCGTCGTTGTCTTTGTCGTCGTCGTCTTCGTCGTCGTCTTCTTCGTCGTCGTCGTCTTCGTCGTCGTCGTCTTCGTCGTCGTCTTCTTCGTCGTCGTCGTCTTCGTCGTCGTCGTCTTCGTCTTCGTCGTCGTCGTCTTCGTCGTCGTCGTCTTCGTCGTCGTCTTTTTCGTCGTCGTCTTCTTCGTCGTCTTCGTCGTCGTCGTCTTCGTCGTCGTCTTCTTCGTCTTCGTCGTCGTCGTCTTCGTCGTCGTCGTTTTCGTCGTCGTCGTCTTCGTCGTCGTCGTCTTCTTCGTCGTCTTCTTCGTCGTCGTCGTCTTCGTCGTCGTCGTCTTCGTCGTCATCTTCTTCGTCGTCGTCGTCTTCGTCGTCGTCTTCTTCGTCGTCGTCTTCTTCGTCGTCGTCTTCTTCGTCGTCGTCTTCTTCTTCGTCGTCTTCGTCGTCGTTGTCTGTGGTCGTCGTCGTCTTCTTCGTCGTCGTCATCTTCGTCGTCGTCTTCTTCGTCGTCGTCGTCTTCGTCGTCGTCTTCTTAGTCGTCGTCTTCTTCGTCGTCGTCTTCTTCGTCGTCGTCATCTTCGTCGTCGTCTTCTTCGTCGTCGTCTTTTTCGTCGTCGTCGTCTTCGTCGTCATCGTCTTCGTCGTCGTCCTTCTTCGTCGTCGTCGTCTTCGTCGTCGCCATCTTCGTCGTCGTCTTCTTCGTCGTCGTCGTCTTCGTCGTCGTCGTCTTCGCCGTCGTCTTCTTCGTCGTCGTTGTCTTTGTCGTCGTCGTCTTCGTCGTCGTCTTCTTCGTCGTCGTCGTCTTCGTCGTCGTCGTCTTCGTCGTCGTCTTCTTCGTCGTCGTCGTCTTCGTCGTCGTCGTCTTCGTCTTCGTCGTCGTCGTCTTCGTCGTCGTCGTCTTCGTCGTCGTCTTTTTCGTCGTCGTCCTCTTCGTCGTCTTCGTCGTCGTCATCTTCGTCGTCGTCTTCTTCGTCTTCGTCGTCGTCGTCTTCGTCGTCGTCGTTTTCGTCGTCGTCGTCTTCGTCGTCGTCGTCTTCTTCGTCGTCGTCTTCTTCGTCGTCGTCTTCTTCGTCGTCGTCTTCTCTTCGTCGTCTTCGTCGTCGTTGTCTTTGTCGTCGTCGTCTTCTTCGTCGTCGTCTTCGTCGTCGTCTTCTTCGTCGTCGTATTCTTCGTCGTCGTCGTCTTCGTCGTCGTCTTCTTAGTCGTCGTCTTCCTTCGTCGTCGTCTTCTTCGTCGTCGTCATCTTCGTCGTCGTCTTCTTCGTCGTCGTCTTCTTCGTCGTCGTCGTCTTCGTCGTCATCGTCTTCGTCGTCGTCGTCTTCGCCGTCGTCTTCTTCGTCGTCGTCGTCTTCGTCGTCGTCGTCTTCGTCGTCGTCTTCTTCGTCGTCGTCGTCTTCATCGTCGTCTTCTTCGTCGTCGTCTTCCTCGTCGTCGTAGTCTTCGTCGTCGTCGTCTTCGTCGTCGTCGTCTTCGTCGTCGTCTTCTTCGTCGTCGTCTTCGTCGTCGTCTTCTTCGTCGTCGTCTTCTTCGTCGTCGTCGTCTTCGTCGTCGACTTCTTCGTCATCGTCTTCTTTGTCGTCGTCGTCTTCGTCGTCGTCGTCTTCGTCATCGTCTTCTTCGTCGTCGTCGTCTTCGTCGTCGTCTTCTTCGTCATCGTCTTCTTCGTCGTCGTCATCTTCGTCGTCATCTTCTTCGTCGTCGTCTTCTTCGTCGTTGTCGTCTTCGACGTCGTCGTCTTCGTCGTCGTCTTAATCGTCGTCGTCGTCTTCGTCGTCTTCGTCGTCGTCGTCTTCGTCGTCGTCTTCTTCGTCGTCGTCTTCGTCGTCGTCGTCTTCGTCGTCGTCATCTTCGTCGTCGTCTTCTTCGTCGGCATCGTCTTCGTCGTCGTCGTCTTCGTCGTCGTCGTCTTCATCGTCGTCTTATTCGTCGTCATCGTCTTCGTCGTCGTCGTCGTCGTCGTCTTCGTCGTCGTCTTCGTCGTCGTCGTCTTCGTCGTCGTCGTCTTCGTCGTCGTCGTCTTCGTCGTCGTCTTCTTCGTCGTCGTCATCTTCGTCGTCGTCGTCTTCGTCGTCGTCTTATTCGTCGTCGTCGTCTTCGTCGTCTTCGTCGTCGTCGTCGTCGTCTTCGTCGTCTTCGTCGGCGTCGTCTTCGTCGTCGTCTTCTTCGTCGTCGTCTTCGTCGTCGTCGTCTTAGTCATCGTCATCTTCGTCGTCGTCTTCTTCGTCGGCATCGTCTTCGTCGTCGGCATCGTCTTCGTCGTCGTCTTCTTCGTCGTCGTCTTCTTCGTCGTCGTCGTCTTCGTCGTCGTCGTCTTCGTCGTCGTCGTCTTCGTCGTCGTCGTCTTCGTCGTCGTCGTCTTCGTCGTCGTCATCTTCGTCGTCGTCTTCTTCGTCGTCGTCTTCTTCCTCGTCGTCTTCTTCGTCGTCGTCTTCTTCTTCGTCGTCTTCGTCGTCGTTGTCTTTGTCGTCGTCGTCTTCTTCGTCGTCGTCGTCTTCTTCGTCGTCGTCGTCTTCGTCGTCGTCTTCTTAGTCGTCGTCTTCTTCGTCGTCGTCTTCTTCGTCGTCGTTGTCTTCGTCGTCGTCTTCTTCGTCGTCGTCATCTTCGTCGTCATCGTCTTCGTCATCGTCTTCTTCGTCGTCGTCGTCTTCGTTGTCGTCATCTTCGTCGTCGTCTTCTTCGTCGTCGTCGTCTTCGTCGTCGTCGTCTTCGCCGTCGTCTTCTTCGTCGTCGTCGTCTTCGTCGTCGTCGTCTTCAGTCGTCGCTTCTTCGTCGTCATCGTCTTCGTCGTCGTCGTCTTCGTCGTCGTCTTCCTCGTCGTCGTCGTCTTCGTCGTCGTCGTCTTCGTCGTTGTCGTCTTCGTCGTCGTCGTCTTCGTCGTCGTCGTCTTCGTCGTCGTCGTCTTCGTCGTCGTCTTCTTCGTCGTCGTCGTCTTCGTCGTCGTCTTCTTCGTCGTCGTCGTCTTCGTCGTCGTCGTCTTCATCGTGGTCTTCTCGGTCGTCGTCGTCTTCGTCGTCGTCTTCTTCGTCTTCGTCGTCGTCGTCTTCGTCGTCGTCGTTTTCGTCGTCGTCGTCTTCGTCGTCGTCGTCTTCTTCGTCGTCGTCTTCTTCGTCGTCGTCTTCTTCGTCGTCGTCTTCTTCTTCGTCGTCTTCGTCATCGTTGTCTTTGTCGTCGTCGTCTTCTTCGTCGTCGTCTTCTTCGTCGTTGTCTTCTTCGTCGTCGTCGTCTTCGTCGTCGTCTTCTTAGTCGTCGTCTTCTTCGTCGTCGTCTTCTTCGTCGTCGTCATCTTCGTCGTCGTCTTCTTCGTCGTCGTCTTCTTCGTCGTCGTCGTCTTCGTCGTCATCGTCTTCGTCGTCGTCGTTTTCGCCGTCGTCTTCTTCGTCGTCGTCGTCTTCGTCGTCGTCGTCTTCGTCGTCGTCTTCTTCGTCGTCGTCGTCTTCGTCGTCGTCTTCTTCGTCGTCGTCTTCCTCGTCGTCGTCTTCGTCGTCGTCGTCTTCGTCGTCGTCGTCTTCGTCGTCGTCGTCTTCGTCGTCGTCATCTTCGTCGTCGTCTTCTTCGTCGTCGTCGTCTTCGTCGTCGTCTTCTTCGTCGTCGTCGTCTTCGTCGTCGTCGTTTTCGCCGTCGTCTTCTTCGTCGTCGTCGTCTTCGTCGTCGTCGTCTTCGTCGTCGTCGTCTTCATCGTCGTCATCTTCGTCGTCGTCTTCTTCGTCGTCGTCGTCTTCGTCGTCGACTTCTTCGTCGTCGTCGTCTTCGTCGTCGTCGTCTTCGCCGTCATCTTCTTCGTCGTCGTCGTCTTCGTCGTCGTCTTCTTCGTCGTCTGTCTTCTTCGTCGTCGTCTTCTTCGTCGTCGTCTTCTTTTTCGTCGTCTTCGTCGTCGTTGTCTTTGTCGTCGTCGTCTTCTTCGTCGTCGTCTTCTTCGTCGTCGTCTTCTTCGTCGTCGTCGTCTTCGTCGTCGTCTTCTTAGTCGTCGTCTTCTTCGTCGTCGTCTTCTTCTGTCGTCATCTTCGTCGTCGTCTTCTTCGTCGTCGTCTTTTTCGTCGTCGTCGTCTTCGTCGTCATCGTCTTCGTCGTCGTCTTCTTCGTCGTCGTCGTCTTCGTCGTCGTCATCTCTTCGTCGTCGTCTTCTTCGTCGTCGTCGTCTTCGTCGTCGTCGTCTTCGCCGTCGTCTTCTTCGTCGTCGTCGTCTTTGTCGTCGACGTCTTCGTCGTCGTCTTCTTCGTCGTCGTCGTCTTCGTCGTCGTCGTCTTCGTCGTCGTCTTCTTCGTCGTCGTCGTCTTCGTCGTCGTCGTCTTCGTCGTCTTCGTCTTCGTCGTCGTCGTCTTCGTCGTCGTCGTCTTCGTCGTCGTCTTCTTCGTCGTCGTCGTCTTCGTCGTCGTCTTCTTCTTCGTCGTCGTCTTCGTCGTCGTCGTCTTCCGTCGTCGTCTTCTTCGTCGTCATCGTCTTCGTCGTCGTCTTCTTCGTCGTCGTCTTCTTCGTCGTCGCTTCTTCTTCATCGTCTTCTTCGTCGTCGTCGTCTTCGTCGTCGTCGTCTTCGTCATCGTCTTTTTCGTCGTCGTCCTCTGCGTCGTCTTCGTCGTCGTCGTCTTCGTCGTCGTCTTCTTCGTCGTCGTCATCTTCGTCGTCGTCGTCTTCGTCGTCGTATTCTTCGTCGTCCTCGTATTCGTCGTCGTCGTCTTCGTCGCCGTCTTCTTCGTCGTCGTCGTCTTCGTCGTCGTCATCTTCTTCGTCGTCGTCTTCTTTGTCGTTGTCGTCTTCATCGTCTTATTCTTCGTCGTCGTCTTCTTCGTCGTCGTCGTCTTCGTCGTCGTCTTCTTCGTCGTCGTCTTCGTCGTCGTCTTCTTCGTCGTCGTCTTCTTCGTCGTCGTCGTCTTCATCGTCGACTTCTTCGTCATCGTCTTCTTTGTCGTCGTCGTCTTCGTC
>JAXLNO010003238.1:0-2500 GCA_038087875.1 Malacoraja senta
GAGAGAGGAAGAGAACGAGAGGAAAGACAAAGAGGAGAGAAGGAGGAGAGAAAGAGAACGGGAGAAAGAGGAGAGGGAAAGAGGAAGAGAGAAGAGGGGGAGATAAATAGATGAGAGAGAAAAAGGGGTGAGAAAGAGTGGGAGAAAGAAATAGATGAGAAAGAGCGAGGGAGAGAAAGAGAGGAAAGAGAAAGAGAGGGGGGAGAGAAAAGGAGGCTGGAGGAGGTGAAACAGGAAGCTGGAGGAGAGAAGCGCGCGGAGAAGATTTACGAGGATGTTGCCGGGACTCGAGGGGCCTGAGCTACGGAGAGAGGTTGGGGCAAGGCTGGGACTGTTCCTTGGAGCGCAGGAGGATGAGGGGTGATCTTATAGAGGTGTACAAAATCACCAGAGGAATTGATCGGGTAGACGCACAGAGTTTCTTGCCCAGAGTAGGAGAATCAAGGACCAGAGGACATGGGTTTAAGGTGAGAGACACGGGGGTGGGATAAATTAAATAGGAATCTGAGGGGAATAGATCGGGTAGACGCACAGAGTCTCTTGCCCACAGTAGGGGAATCGAGGACATTGGTTTAAGGTGAGAGACGCGGGGATGGGGAAAAATTGTATAGGAATCTGAGGGGTCACTTTTTAAGGTGAATAGGTGAAGGAGGGGAAGATTTTGTGATATGAGACTGAATTAAAGGGTGCACACCATAAAATCTGCCCCCTTACCTCTTCACCTATAACCTTACTCCCCGCACTTTCTTTCTCACTCTCTCTTCTCTCTCTCTCTCTCTCTCTCTGCCCCTCTCTTTTTTAATCTCCTCTCTTCTCTCCCCCCTCTCTCTGCCCCTCTCTTTAATCGCCTCTCTCCCTCTCCCCGTTTTTCTCTCCCCTACCTCTCTGCCCCCTCTCTCTCCTCTTTTTAATCTCCTCTCTCCCTCTTTCTCTCCCTCTATTTCTCTCCTCTCTTTCTCTCTCTCTATCTGTCTCTCCTCTCTTTCTCCCTCTCTTTCTCTCCTCTCTTTCTCGCTCCTCTATTTCACTCTCTTGTCTCTTTCTCTCTCCTCTTTCCTCTCTCGCTCTCCCCTCTCTTTTCTCTTTCCCTCTCTTTTTCTCCTCCCTTTCCCCCCCTCTTTCTCTCCTCTCTTTCTCTCCTCTCATTCTCTCCCTTCTCTATCTACTCTCTCCTTCTCTCCTCTTTCTCTCTCTCTCTTCTCTTTCACTCTCCTGACTTTCTCTTCTCTTTCCCCCCTCGTTCTCTCTCCTCTTTCTCCCCCTCTCTTTCTCTCCTCTCTATCTCTCTCCTCTCTCTTTCTCTCCTCTCTCTCTCCTCTCTCTTTTCACTCCTCTCTTCCTCTCTCTTCTCTTTCACTTTCCTCTCTTTCACTCTCCTCTCGTTGTCCCCTCTTTCTCTCCTCTCTCTCCCCCTCTTTCTCTCCACTCTCTTGCCCTCCTCTCTTTATCTCCTCTCTTTCTCACCTGTCTCTTTCTCTTTCCTCTTTCTCTCCTCTCCCATTCCTCTCTTTCTCCCGCTCTCTTTCTCTCCCTCTTTCTCCCCCCCTCTTTCTCTCTCCCTCTCTTTCTCCCACTCTCTTTCTCTCTTCCCTCTCTTTCACACATCCCTTTCTCTCTTTTCTCCTCCAATCACCAGGTCTGCTCTGCCAATAAATTACTTTTGAGAACGTTTATTGAAGTATTCAGAGATAATTTTTTTTTGTAATTAGAGAGAAAAAAGTTTATTTCAGAAAGTTTATTTTTAGTAGAAAAAAAGTTTATTTCAGTAATTAGAGAGAAAAAAAAGTTTTTTTAGGAAATACAGAAAGAGATTAAGTCAAGTCAAGTCAAGTGAGTTTATTGTCATGTGTCCCTGGTAGGACAATGAAATTCTTGCTTTGCTTGAGCACAACAGAACATAGTAGGCATTTACTACAAGGCATTCTATAAATATATACACAATGGTCAATATACTGATAAAGTGCAAATAACAGTATTGGCTAGTAAAGTTCAGTGTTATGTCCGAGCCAGGTTTAATAGCCTGATGGCTGTGGCGAAGTAGCTGTTCCTGAACCTGGTCGTTGCAGTCTTCAGGCTCCTGTATCTTCTACCTGAAGGTAGTAGGGAGATGAGTGTGTGGCCAGGATGGTGTGGGTCCTTGATGATGCTGCCAGCCTTTTTGAGGCAGCGACTGTGGTAGATCCCCTCGATGGAAAGGAGGTCAGAGCCGATGATGGACTGGGCAGTGTTTACTACTTTTTGTAGTCTTTTCCTCTCCAGGGCACTCAAGTTGCCGAACCAAGCCACGATGCAACCGGTCAGCATGCTCTCTACTGTGCACCTGTAGAAGTTAGAGAGAGTCCTACTTGACAAACCGACTCTCCGTAATCTTCTCAGGAAGTAGAGGCGCTGATGTGCTTTCTTAATAATGGCATCATTGTTCTCGGACCAGGAAAGATCTTCAGAGATGTGCACGCCCAGGAATTTGAAGCTCTTGACCCTTTCAACCATCGACCCATTG
>JAXLNO010003238.1:7500-136246 GCA_038087875.1 Malacoraja senta
GTTTTTCTGTAAATTGAATTGTTTGTGTGTCGTGTAGGAATTGTTTTGTTTGTATGGCTGTGGAAACGGAGTTTCGTTTGAGCATCTTTGAGGTTCAAATGACAAGGAATAAAAAATCAAATTAGGTGTCTCAAGGCCAAAAGAATTTTGAGGAGGCCCATGTCTGAAAACTCTGCGCATTGATCATTCTTTGAATCATGCTTGCCTGAACTGCAAAGATTCAATGTGCTGGGAGCAAAACGTGTATTGTTTGTCAAAGGATGGCGGCTTGCAATTTCTTGTATTTCACAGCTGTGGCAGCCCATAAAAAAAAAATACAGGCACTCATTTCATGCTCACATCCAGGCTTAATGAGGATGTCGTTGAGAATTTATTCTCCACCATTCGGCGAAAGGGTGGATTCTGAGAAAACCCATCAGTGAAGGAGTTTCTCTGTGCTTTAGAATGGTCATGGTAGCTGAACTGATAAAGCCAGTTCTGAGTGGCTTTATCAATTCTGTGTGCAAACTGTTCCCCTGACAATGCAAGATTTCTCTTAACACTGCAAACACTGACAAAGGACAGAGTCAAGAAACCATCTCCATCTCTCTCCCATACCAATAGGACACAACAGAACAATGTCGTTTGCAGCATGTCATTTGATCTCCCTGAAGAGAATACACTGGGTTACATCGCAGGCCACATCTCTCGTAGAATCCTCACCACACATGAACTGACCTCACCATGTCACACATGCAGAATGGTTCTGCTACAACCTGACACCACCTTAGTTGATCCTGCCCTCATATTCATGCACCATAAGGCATATGACACATCGACATCTGACTTCAGCTCCCTGATGGTGCCTTCTGAACACTTTCTCACGGTCTGTGGGGTGTGCTAGAAAGTGTTCTGCACAGAAGTTGACAATGTTAACATGAGCAGGAACAACATTTCCCATCTAATAAATGCAGCAATACACAATACTCAGGAATACAAGGACATGAACTTGTGCTGCCAGAGAGTCAAGGCACGAATTGTAGCAATCTTTGTGAGTGTCCACATACTTTATGGACTCAAATTTA
The DNA here is from genome assembly GCA_038087875.1 of Malacoraja senta. Lineage (NCBI taxonomy): Eukaryota > Metazoa > Chordata > Chondrichthyes > Rajiformes > Rajidae > Malacoraja > Malacoraja senta. The sequence continues at coordinate 8,565 of JAXLNO010003238.1, forward strand.
AGAATAGAAACCTGCAGGACTTGACCATTAAAAGGAAGTGTAGGAAAGTTCAAAAAGTGGCACATAAGTAAAGTACATGATGTTGTTAAATTATTTATTGATGAAATACACTCATTTATGTACATAGTGTGATATTGTGATTTGTTAACTGCACAAAACAATGCAAATGGCGATTTATTTATTATTGTATCTACGTTGGACATTTTGCCCTTTGGTGTAAGCAGGGGTGGGGCTATCATTGTGTTACATACGTTGAATTGTACATCACTTTCATTGGTTAGCTGATATGCTGAACACTGCAACCCTGTATATCTCGTGCACAGAATAATGTGAATTATGTAGTTCTTACCATGTATGTCAGAAATGAAATGTGTTAACCATGTTAATGGATTTCTATTATTAATTATTTAAAATTGAGTGGGTTGGTGCAATATACTGCTAATGTGTCGTTATCTGATATTCAGCTTTAAAAAGAGAAATAAATCACAGTAAAAGCGAAAATATGCCTATGTTCCTTCCACAGCGTGTGGGGAGTCTGGCCCGGATCAGCACGGCTGGGACACCAGGGTGAAGTTACGGGGAGGTTTACAATGTTTTTTTTATTTAATGTTGTCTCTTATCTAGTCTGAAATAAAGTTTATCATTAGAATTAAAAATCTGGGGAAATATATATGTGTGTTATATGATTATATACATTTATATCACATTCATATATATGTGTGTGTATGTGTATCTAATCAATTGTATGCTCGCTGAATAAAACCATCCTTAAGTTATACATCATTTGTAAATCTTGTTCAAAACACATTATATTTTGTGAAATACTTCATTCAGATAACCCCACCATTACAGACAGATCTCATTCCACTCTCTGGCTATTGGGAAGACCAGACCCATTTTATTGTTGAGAAACAACTCCATAGACACAAAAAACATGAAGGTGTAGCGGCCCCTGCTGGCGTACACAGAGATCGAACCCGGCGGTCGGAAGCCGCGGTCACGTGATTCGGGAGGGGCCGCTTGTTTTGCGCGGTTTTCACTTGCCGCGTTAGTTCAGCGCTGACCACCGTTGTGGGCAGACGTGTCAGAGAACCTGTATACTGGAAATCCAACTTGTGAATAAAGATCTGTTGGAAACCCCAGTTGTCGTTCTTCAGACGTTCGACAAAAAGGAACATTCCAAGAGTAGAGCAACTGCAATCTTCATATTGCTATTAGTTTTCCAAATACTGCAGTTGTGAACAGTGTGATTAGATGAATGAATTACAGTGCAAGTTAATATAAAAGCAACTCAAACACAGCACATGAGCCATTTAAAATGAAATGTTTAAAACAACATTAAAAGAAAATTAACAGAATCATAATTTATAAACATATTAATCTTTAACAAAAATGAACAGAATTATGAATTATGTATCTAACCCTATATCACACACACAAACTGTTCCCCCGCAACGCTGATTACACTGCGAGAGGGATATCCAAAGTCGGGTCGGGTTACTGAAATGGCCCACATTCCGCTCCGTTGCGTACTACAAATCAGCCCATTGGATTTAGCAGGAGTGGACTATCTTGCTCGCTATAGGATCTTTGATTACAATGGCTCAGTGGCTGTGCTTCCCTTGGAGAGGCTGCCTTGCCTGTATTGATGAGACGCAAGCAGGCAGGCCTCACCTCAGAGGGTTCACTCTTGTTTGAAACCCTTCAATTTGTGCTCGCCCCATGCGATTCTCAGTCTCCAATTTGAGGTAAAAACGCAACAGCCCACCCTCGTCTCTCTCTCCGTCCCATTGGCAAACGCAATATATTTCAAGGGGGCTAGAATACAAAAACAGGGATGTAATGCTGAGACTCTAGAAGGCGCTGATCAGGCCGCATTGGAAGCATTGTGAGCAGTTTTGGGCACCATATCTGAGGAAGGATGTGCTGGCTCTGCAGAGGGTGCAAGAATGATGCCAGGAATAAGTGGGTTAACATATGATGCGTGTTTGACGGCACTGGAGCTAGATATTGTGGATTTTTTATGGACATCTTCAACCCCTCATTACTAAGGTCCACGGTTCCCACCTGCTTTATAACATTAAAGAACTTTGAACATTCCATGATTTGGTATGGTTTAGTTTAGAGATAAAGCATGGAAACAGGCCTGTCGGCCCATCGAGTCCATGTTGTGTAGCAATCATCCGTACACTAGTCTATCCTACATGAGTATGTCCATGAATACTTCTACATGTGTGCGGTCGAGAGCATGTAGATTGGTTGCATCACGGGTTGGTTCAGCTTCTCAAACTCCTAGAAACAACGGAGATTACAAGGAATGGTGGACACTGCCCAGTCCATCACACGTACTGACCCTTCCACAATTGAAGCGATCTACAGGAGGCACTGCCTCAAAGGCATCATCACGGACCCCCATCACCTTGGGCCCGTTGCACATTTACACGTACCATCAGCAAGAAGGTACTGGAGTCTGGAAGCCTCGACGTCTAGTTTCAAGAACAGTTTCTTCCCAACAACCATCAGGCTCATGAACATTACAAAACAAACTAAACTATGAAGTGTCTTTGTTGCAGACTTTGGGCTTTCCCCACTAATATTGATTGGGGTTTACAATTTGTTGGTGTTGATGACGTTCTATACGAGTACTGTGTTTACTGTCGTTGTGCTGTTAGTACACATGACAAATGGGTGGCTGAGTTCAGGTACGTGTCAGTCAGTGCTATATGGATGTTTACTGACACATGCGGGAGTTGGAGGGGGGAGGGTGGGTGTCAGTGGCATTGTGAGGAGATGCTGTTCTACGATTGGTCTCGGCTGGATAGGTGGGAGAGCGCTTTTGTGGTGGTGATCATGGATGAGTTTGAATTGACATTGTGTCAGAGTCGGCTCTCTAAATTGGAGGACGGCAATATTACAAGACAGAGGTGAGGCGGCAAAAGTGGATGAAATCTGCCACTTGGGGAGAATGCAGGAAAAAGATTCAATGGGGCACATTCAGGGAAGAGATTGTGCAAATATAGACACAGAAAATGCTGGAGAAACTCAGCGGGACAGGCAGCATCTCTGCAGAGAAGAATAGGTGACGTTTCGGTTCGAGACCCTTCCTACTGCAATTATTCTTTCTCTTTCCATAGACTTCATTGAATGTAATTTGGGTTATTTTACAGATGGATGCAAGCAACAGGATATCTAAACAGAGGATGCAACCGGAACATGGATTTCTTCCCCTCCCCTTTCCTTTGATTAGCTTTCTGAATTCCAATCAATACCTGAAGAATTACTGCAGTCGTGTGACATTCTACGTTAATGGTGATATCTACGGATATGAACGGTAGTTCATTTACAATGTACTTTCTGGTCACATCGCCAGCCGACATTACCCTGCTTCAGTGCCGGACTGGCGAGGACATTGGCGTCAATTCACTGGTCGATCCACAAGTCCAAGGCTGCAAGCTAAACATGCAAGGATACACACATCCTTTTGAGAAGACAGGCAGGTAGGCAGAGAGAGTGGGGTGGCTCTGCTGGTAGAGAAATGGAATTCAATCCTTAGCAGGGATGACATAAGATCAGAAGATGAGGAATCTTTGTGGGTAGAGTTAAGAAACTGCAAGGGTAAAAATACCCTGATGGGAGTTATATGCAGGCCTCCAAACAGGAACCAGGATGTAGGGTATAAGTTACATCAGGAGATATAATCGGCATGTAAGCAAGGAAATGTGACTTCAATATACATGTGGGGATTTCAATGCATGTAGATTGAGGAAATCAGGTTGGTACTGGATCATTAGAATTATTGCAGAGGTATGACATCCTACGTTAGCGCTGATGTCTACAGATGTGAACTGTAATTCACAAACAACTTACTTTCTGTTCAGATTGCCACCCTGCATTATCCTGCTAGTTGTGACTTCATTGAGTGCTGGCAGTTGTGACATTGAACAATTGTACTGAAGTATCTTTTTTAAGCTTTTTGTCATTAAAATCTTTGGGTCTAAATCCAAACAGCTTTTAGTAAAGGCACCACACATAATCCTCATAATCAACACTAAACACTGAAGGCAACCATTGATGGTGACATGAATCTTTGTTCACCAAAATCAATGCATCATCAACTGTCACAAAACAAGATGGAGAAAAGCAAAAGATTGCAGTTGCTTCAAATCGTGCAAATACGAGCATTTGGAATATCCATTTCCTGACATGCAATTCACAACAGGCAATTGCCCAGGGCCCAGCACGTTCATCATTCATAGGAGCAGAATCAGGCCATTCGGCCCTTCAAATACCACTCCGCCATTCAATAATGGCTGAACTACCTTTCTCCCAACCCATTCTCCCCTCTAGATAGAGTAACAGCGTAGCAGTGAACAAAGGAACATAAGGGAAAGGACACAATGTGTTGGAGAAACTCAGTCTGAACTGAAGAAGGTTCCCAACCTAAAACAACACCTCATGTGCTCCAGAGATGCTGCCTGGCCTGCTGGTTTACTCCAGCACTTTGTCCCCTTTAGTGTATTAACCAGCATCTACAGTTTCTTGTTTCTACAAAGGAACAGAAACAATTGATTCATGGTCAACTATAAAAGTCAGAGAACAGCACAAATTCAACGTTTCCAAAAATGGGTGAATTACTTGAAGCCCTGTGTAGACAGAAAGTCAACGGCTTGTTTCACACAAATACAGGGAACCACAGTCATGCCACTGAAAACAAGAAGTGTGGATAGTTATACTTCTTCAGATAGATAAACTGTCAAGCACACCAGTGTTGCTTTCAGCAATCCAATCCTTGTGATGAGATTGTTTTCACTCTTTTCAAATAATTCATTCAAAGAAGTCCTACAGTTCCAGCTTACAGTTAAATACAAGCAAAACTTTGCAACAGAACACACCTGAACTGCACCAGACCACAGATTTCCCCCTCTTTTAATTTGATTACATTTCAAAATTCTAATGAGCATCTTAAGAATGTTTAGACGCAGATCTCTGCAAAAGCAAGAGTCATCTGTGAGCAACTTGTAAACTGAACATGAGCCATCCTGTTTTTCCTGTCTTTCCACTCCATCAGCCAGCTGCTGTATCGTGTTGAATCCACAAAGGCTTGATTCATCCTTATGATTACTCTTGTACTTTGCACCACCACGTCCCGCCCATCGCCCCAACCCCCGGCCCAATGATACAGTCAGGGACTGGCAATGGCAGAATTCTGTACGATTCACCCTCACCCCAAAACATATCCCATGGGCTAGGAATCCAAATCCCTGCCCCCTGCACCAGCTCCTCAGCCACACCTTCAGATCCCCTATCTCCCTGTTCCTGCCCTCTCCAGCACGAGGAACTGGAAGCAAACCCTGGAGGTCCTGCTTTTCAGCCTTCTTCCGAGCTCTGTAAAGTCACGCTGCAGAATCTATTTCCTCTTCTTCCCGACATCATTTGTGCCGACATGTACTACCACTTACGGCTGCTCACCTTCACCCTTGAGGATGCCCTGTAATTGGTCCGTGACGTCCTGGATCCTGGCACCAGGGAGGCAACACACCATCTTTGAATCCCGCCTGTTGCCGCAGAAACCCCTGTCTGTACCTCTCACGATGGAGTCCCCGACAACCACGGCTCTGCCTGATGTCTGTCTCTTCGGCTTTGTTTCAGCGCCACTTGTTGACTCACAGACCTGTCCGCCGCTAAGAGTGGCAGTAATGATGGATAGATTTTTGCTGAACAAAGATTCAGGCAACCATCTATGACCAATACAAATTAGTGTTACATATTTGGTTTGTGTGTGCGTTGGGAGGGTGGTCGAGTGAATGGTTTAATTATTAATTTCAACAATGTACATTTTAAAGGGAAAAGATGAGTTGCCGCTAGGATTTGGACCCAAAGATGCAACTGCGATTCCAGGTCTGACAAACTATTAAAAAAATCTTCAGCAAATTATTCAAAATGACAATTCCTGGCACTATGAATGAAACACACCTATAGGGACAATGTTGGCGGGAAATCTGAAGAGAAAGTAAATTGCAGGTGAACTACAGTTTGTATTCTGTAAACATCACCACTAACGTAGGACTCCGGCTGGGCACGGTTAAATTTAACTCGTTGACATGAGTGGGCCTAGTGATTGCTTTGTCAATCTGGAGACCAACAACATTCTTGTTCAAATGTTTTGGGACCAGAGAGGAGGGGCCGGCTGTGTATTGGGAAGAAGTCAGTGGGGTGGGAGACTGGCTCTGGAGGGTGGGTGGAGTTGGGGTGATGGGCGAGGGGTGGGCGGTGCAAGTGGAAGAGGTGATGATAAAGGCAGTCTTTGTGGATTCATCACAAGCCAGGTTTACATCCGAGACGGAAAGACAGCAACTGGCTGATGGAAGGGAATCACAAGGCCAGGTGAGGAAAGTTTTGTGAATATAATCTTTTAACAGGATGGCCAGTGTTCAGTTTACAAGTTGCTCTGAGATGCTTCTTGCCTACTCAGTCACGCGTCTAAACATTTTTCAGGTACTGATTAGAATTTGGAAATGTTATCAAAGTGGGTAAATAAATGGGGTAAAATCTGTGGTCTGGTGCAGTTCCGGTGTCCACTAGAGATGTAGTAATGATGCAAAGTTTAACTTGCATTTAACTGTAAATTGGAGCCCTTTCCCCTGTCTCAGTCTGAAGAAGGGTCTCGACCTCAATCCTGTTTCCAGAGATGTTGTCTGACCCGCTGAGGTACTCCAGCTTCTTTTTGTCTATCTTGGGCCTAGGGAGTGATTGCTTTATCAATCGGGCTCTGCCCCGGCAACTAAACCTTTGCCCGCATGTTTTGGGACCGGAGACAGGAGGGTGGGCACTGTGCTGTTGGTGTGTATTGGGAAGAAGTCCGTGGGGTGGGATGACTTGCTCTGGAGGGTGGGCAGAATTCTGCCATTGCCAGTCCCTTTGTGGTGTGGTCCCTTTTTCGGGTGCCCGTCAGGAGTCTCGCTGCGGCATTTTGGACCAGTTGCAGGTGGGAGAGGGAAGATTGGCTGATGTAGAGGGAGTTGCAGTAATCTAGGCGGGAGGAGATAAATGTGTGGATGATGTTTTCGAGGTCATCAAACTGGAGGAATTGTTTTATTTTAGCTATCGTCCGAAGCTGAAAGAAGCTAGCTTTTATCACGGCATTGACTTGTTTGTCAAACTTCAGTGCTGAGTCAAATATCACGGCAAGGTTTTTGACATGAGGTTTGAGTAGTGGGGTAAGGCTTCCAAGGCTGCCTGCTATCATTTTGATTGAGTCCGAGGGGCCGAGAAGGATGACCTCAGACTTACTCTCGTTTAGTTGGAGGAAGTTCTGGGCCATCCAACACTTTATATTCCCCTCAGCAATAAGAACACTTAATTCCCTCCAATAACTGTTTGACTTTGATGTATACAGTGTATTGTCTATGGTTTTTGTCTGTTCTTTTGCACTATGTATTGTTGGTGAGATTTGTGATTTGTGATGTGGTATGGATGCACTTTATTATTATGATTTGTGTTGTTATTAGTGTTAATGTGACTAAAGCAGTGTACCATCATGTACCGAACCCAAATACCACCAACCCTGGTCGTGTGGCAAATAAAGATTCTATCTATCTATAAGGTTAAACAGATTTGATTGGTTTTTGGGCTTCAGGGGGAGATAGAGTTGTGTATTCTCTGCGTAGCAATGGAAGGAAATCCCGTACCTTTCAATGACTTGGCCTAAGGGGAGCATATCCAGGGAGAAGAGAATGGGGCCAAGGATGGAACCTTGTGGAACCCCACAGCAGTGACTAGCTGAGACTAGATTAGATCTACAGCATGGAAACAAGCCCTTCAGCCCACCGAGTCCGTGCCGACCAGCGATCTCGCACACTAACACTATTCTACACATTAGGGACAATTTCCAATTTTACCAAAGCCAATTAATCTACAAACTTGTGTAAGAAGGAATTGCACATACTGGTTTAAACCAAAGATAGACATAAAAAGCTGGAGTAACTCAGCGGGACAGGCAGCATCTCCGGAGAGAAGGAATGGGTGACGTTTTGGGTTGAGACCCTTCTTCAGACTTGTACACACTTGTACGTCTTTGGAGTGTGTGAGGAAACCGGCGCACGCAGAGAGAACCTACGCAGGTCATGGGGAGAACGCACAAACTCCGTATTCCGTAAGGACAGCACTCGCAGTCAGGATCAAACCCGGGTCTCTAGCGCTATGAGGCAGCAACTCTACCGCTGCACCACCTTCTATGTCTGTGTACACAAACAACATAAGGAGAAACAGCTCAGCTGTGAGCAGAGGAACAGAGGCAATTGTTTCCTGGTCAACTGTAAAAGTCAGAGAAATCACAAAATGAAATGTTTAAAAAATGAGTGAAGTGTCTGAGGCCCTGTGCAGACAGAAAGTCTACAGCTTGTATCTGACAAATGCATTCTAGAGTGCCACTCCCAGGGAAGCACAGCCACTGAACAATTGCAATCACACAAATAAATGTGTGAATGGGTGCACTCCACCTTCAACTTCAAAAGCTGCTGAGCACATCATTGTTGATGTTAGCGTTTCTTGTGAGCAGAGTTTTTTTCTCTCTTTTCAAACACTTTATTTTTGTCAAACTTTTGAGTCTTAGACTTCCAGATTGCATCTAAATGCAAGCTAAACTTTGCATTTCTACACCTCTAGTGGCCACAGGAACTGCATCAGAACTGCATCTATCCCTCTCCTTTACGTCGATTAGCTTTCCAAATTCCAATCAGCAACTGAAGAATTGATGAAGACGTGTGACTCTCGCAGAATGCTGAAAAGGGCGAGAGGTTTCTCAGAGCAACTTATAAACCTGCCATCCTGTTTACCCTATTAAAAGACAACTTTCAACCCAAGGAATTTGTAGTGTAGGAAGAAACTGCAGATGCTGGTTTAAACGGAAGATAGACAGAAAAAGCTGGAGTAACTCAGCAGGACAGACAAATCTGAAGAAGGGTCTCGACCTAAAACATCACCTATTCCTTTTCTCCAGAAATGCTGTCTGACCCGCTGAGTTACTCCAGCTTTTTATATTTATTTCTAGGAATCAGCTCCCTGCTTGTCACTGGATCTTTGACTTCCTGACCCACAGACCACAAACAGTGAGAATAGGTGAAACCTCCTCCATAATATTACTCAATACAACGATGCCAAGCAACGATGCGTTCTCAGTCCATTAGTAAACTCCCTATACACTCACGACTGTACGGCCAAATTCAACGCTAACTCCATCCACAAGTTTTCAGGTGACACCAATGTACTGGGCTGCACTAGGCAATTGCCTAACCGCCAGTGACCTTGGTAGAAACAAAGAACTGCAGATGCTGGTTTATACCAAAGATAGACACAAAGTACTGGAGTAACTCACTGGGTCAGAATTCTTGCAGGTGTGTGACTATGAGAAGGCAACAGGTGTCTCAGAGTAACCTGTAAACTGAACACTAGTCATCCTGTTAAGGCAACATTCACTAAACCTTGCTCACGTGGCCTTGTCTTTCTCCTCTGGCAGCCAGCTGCTGCCTCTGCTCCTCAGCCAGAAGGCTCATGATCAATCTACAAAGGATGCCTCTTGCACTTTCCACCACCCACCCCCACCCACTGACTTTTCCCAATACACAGCCGACAGAGCAGTGGGCCTGCCCCTCATCTCTAATCCCAAAACAATGAGAAGCATAGCAAATAGGTGCAGGAGTAGGCCATTCGGCCCTTCGAGCCGTTTAATATGACCATGGCTGCTCATCCAAAATCAGTACCCCGTTCCTGCTTTCTCTCCATATCCCTTGATTACGTTGGCCCTAAGAGCTTGGCCGTTAGCCCTAAGAATTGGGCAATAATTTTCTGTGGGACACGGTAGGATTGTTAAACCAATCATTTCCAAGCAAGGCTCACTCATGAATGTATGAAATGTAATTTAATTTGTAAACAACACCGCTAACCTTGGACTGTGGTGTAGTTTACAAATATATGATCATCTTGTTGACATGCGTTGACTTTCTGATCAGATTGAGACTTTGGAGTCTCATGGGCCTGTCCCACTTACACGACTTTTTCGGCGACTTGCCGGCACCCGTCATAGGTCGTTGCAGGTCACAGAAAATGTTCAACGTTGAAAACCCAGCGGCGACTAGAACAAGGTACGACTCTTTGGGTAACTACTCACGACCATACAGGCTTCACCCCGCGACATGTCGCCTGTATGGTCGTGAGTAGTCTCCTCAGTCACCCAAAGAGTCGTCGCATCTTTCTGGACGCCACTGAATTTTCAACATATTGAACATTTTCAGCGACCTGCAACGACCAACGACCTGCCGGCAGTCGCCGAAAAAGTCACGTAAGTGGGACAGGCCCATCAGAAGATGGTCAGTACAATTTCCTAAAGACTTTTTCTTGAGCTATAATTGATCCTGAAAGCTCAGTTGAATTTTTGGGCCGCATCCAAGTCACAGCTCGTCCTTTCCCTTTAAAATATCAATTTCTGAAATGAACAAAAGCAAACTATTTGAGTCCACCACCACATCAACACACACAGAAACATAACATTCAACACTAATTTGTATCAACCATTGATGATGGCCTGACTCTGTTCACCAAAATCAAACCTGAATTAACTGATTACAAATCAAATAGTGGCAAAAGCAAACTGCAGCTTATGCCTATCCACATATTGCTGCTGATTTTGGCAGTAGTGTTGAGATAAGAAACAAACTGCAAAGGTCAAGGAGTCACTGAATCACTGCAATAGGCAACGTTGGATGGGTTGGGCTGGCCTTAATGTCAATCATTGTCACATTGACAATTTGGAAGATTAGAATTTGACCATTCGGCCCATCAAGTCCACTCCGCCATTCAATCATGGCTCATCTCTGCCTCCTAATCCCATTTTCCTATCTTCTCCCCATAACCCTCGACACCCGTTCTATTCAAGAATTTGTCTATCTCTGCCTTAAAAATATCCACTGACTGGGCCTCCACAGCCCTCTGTGGCAATGAGTTCCACAGATTAATTACCTCTGACTAAAGAAGTTCCTGCTCACCTCCTTTCTAAAAGAGCGCCCTTTAATTTTGAGGCAATGATGCCACAGCAAGCATCCTCTCGTAGTTTCAGTTGATGGAATATGTACTGCAGAATGTTGTCAGATTAGCCGAACACTAGTGCTTGGTCTGCCAACATACTGGATCTTCCAGTTGCTCACCATTTTAACTGCCCTTCACATTCCCATCATAAGCTTTCTGTCCTCAGCCTCCTCCATTGCCAGAGTGAGACCACACATAAACTGGAGAAGCAGCATTTCATCTACCACTTGGGTAGTTTACAACCTAATGATATGAAGATTGAAATCACTAACTTCTCTCCTACATTTCTCCCTGCTCCCGATCACCATCAATCTGAAGAAAGGTCTTGACCCAAAATATCACCTATCCATGTTCTCCAGAGATTCTGTCTGTCTGACCCATTGAGTTACTCCAGCACTTTGAGTCTATTTTTGTAAACCAGCATCTGCAGTTGCTGGTATTTACTATACAAGCAGTTGGCTTAAAGCTTTAAGAAATTGGCATCCATATAGAAGGTAGAAAGACAGGCAGCAGGACTTCCTGTTTAGAACATCAAGTAAACCATACCCCAGCACAAATGTTACAAACAAATTGGCCCAAAAGTGGAACTGAGCATCACGGAATAAGCCAGTTCGGTATTCCGAAAAACGCAAGGAATCAGGGGATTTGGCAAAGGTCATTCGAGAACTAAAAAAAACGAACGTGGTACCTGGTACTGGGGAGAGCGGGGTGTAACAGCTAGAGAGAGGTGGCAGATGCAAGTGGGAGACAGGGAGAGACGGTGAGAGGTGGGGGAAAGAGGTATCAGTTAGACAAACAACCACTGGTAAAGCCATGGCTCGTTGCTTCTAGGAGAGTGGAGAAAATGTCCTCAATCGACAGAATGCAACTTCAGAAACCCCTCGTCTCCACCGCGCTGGAGATTTCCGCTCGTGCAAGGAACAAATGACCTAAAGTTTGCGTTGAGTGAACTGAGTGTTCTTACCGTCCTCGTCGTACACAGGCGTTTTGTGAGAGTGGTTGTATCCCGGGATGCAGGGATGGAGGAGTCAGCGGCCGACAGGTGAGCGGGCCACGGTAGCTGGTGCCTCTCCCTCCGCTCACTCGCCGCTGGAAGAAGTGATACCTCTACACCCCGGGTCGAGCGCTGCCTACTCCATCCCGCTGCTCACCGGCGGCTGACTAGGATCCCAGAGCATCACCGATGCCTCACATCAGCTCCTGATCCCCCGCCGCCCGCCCGCCCGCCCGTCTGTCTGGATAATGTCACCGACTTTGGTTGAGCTGAAGCTGGGATCCAACCATTCTCACAAAACGCCGGTGTCCGGCGGCGAGAATGTTAACAACACAGTTCACTCAACGCAAACTTTAGGTCCTTTCTTCCTTAGTTGCGCCCGTGGAAATCCCTGCTCCCATCCATCCCATCCACGCACACACGTCTAATGTGTAGGTGGTGTGAAGGAGGCTCTTCTATCCAGAGGTCCAGGCCCGCAGGCAGTGCGGAGGGGAGACGCCGGTGGGGTTGAGCTGGAGTTGGTGCTTCTTTTCCGCTAACAAGAGGATTTCAGTATAGGACTAAAGAGGTTCTTCTGCAGTTGTATAGGGCTCTGGTGAGACCACATCTGGAGCATTCTGTACAGTTTTGATCTCCTAATTTGAGGAAGGACATTCTTGTGAATGAGGAAGTGCAGCGTAGGTTCACCAGATTGATCCCTGGGATGGCGGGATTGTCATATGAGGAAAGATTGAAAAGACTATGCTTGTATTCACTGGAGTTTAGAAGGATGACGGGGATCATATAGAAACATATAAAATTATAAAAGGACTGGACAAGCTAGATGCAGGAAAATTGTTCCCAATGTTGGGTGAGTCCAGAACCAGGGGGCCACAGCCTTAGAATAAAGGGGAGGTCATTTAAGACTGAGGTGAGGAAAAAAAATGTCACCCAGAGAGTTGTGAATTTATGGAATTCCCTGCCACAGAGGGCAGTGGAGGCCAAGTCACTGAATGGATTTCAGAGAGAGTTAGATAGAGCTCTAGGGGCTAGTGGAGTCACGGGATATGGGGAGAAGGCAGGCACGGGGTACCGATAGGGGACGGTCATCCATGATCACAATGAATGGCGGTGCTGGCTCAAAGGGCCGAATGGCTTCCTCCTGCACCTATTTTCTATGTTTCTATTTTTCTACGACGGGCCAGCGCCCCGCCGGGACAGGCAGAGTTGGAGCCGGCACCAACCCCCCGGCCCGGGGCTGCCCCGGACGGGACACTCGGGAGGGGACGGAGACGGGAACGGCCCAGCAGCGGCTGCATAGGGACAAGACGCAGGTCTGCATCCATCCAGTGGCACGGCCACCACCAGTGTTTAGCCCGAGCCACATATGACCTGTGCATTCAGTCGGAATACCGAACTGGCTTATTATAAATCGCTTTAGCGATAACATGTGACTCTACCTATGCATGCTTATATTTAACATGTTTGCATGAATGGCGCTCAGACGCTTAGTCAATCTGTCCCAGCCGTCCACAATACCCTTGCGCATGTGTTTTGAGATTTGTAATGTGGGTCAGGCAATGTGCTGTTGGCTATGTATTGGAAGGAATTCTGTGGGGTGGGAAAGTGTGCAGGCTTCTGCCATTGACAATGTCTGAATGTATCACTGGGCAGGGGGTTGGAGTTGTGGGTGAGACCCCCTCTATCTCTGATGACCTTCCCTGCACCGACAGCCCTCCTTGCTCTCTGACGGCACACCGCGCGCTCCTGAACCGGGACGATTCAGGCTCCTATATCTTACTAGAATAAGACCCAGTCACACGGGAGGGAGGCCTGGTTCCCCCAACGCAATATTCCACTACTCAACCATAGCCCCTAACTTCCCCTCATCCCCCAGCGCTCCCTCACCCTCATGGGGAGGGGAGGAGGGAAGTGGGGTGTGTGGCGTGCGGTGTGGGGTGGGAGGGGAGGTGTGTATGTGGGCGGGAGGGGTGTGGGAGGGGGGGGTGTGGTCAATGGAGAGTGTTTGCACGGGGGTGCGGTGTGTGGATGGGGGAGGGGATGAGTGGGGAGGGGGTTGGTGGGGGGTTTGTGGGGGGAGGAGGTATGTGGGCGGGGGGGAGGGGTAGAGAGTTCGGAGAAAATAGAGGGAAAGAGCCATGGGGGAGAAGCGAGGGGGACCAGAGTGGTAGTGGCTGGAATTGGCAGTACGATGGGGACTCACAGTGGGCGATGGTCGTTCTCCTACGCTAGGATCAGAGTCTCCGCTTTCCGTTTGGCGACATCTCCGACTCAACTGCATACACCCCCTCCCCCACAACGTCCTCCCCACACAACCCCAACCCCGCCCCTCCCCCACAAACCCCCTCCCCCACACCCTCTTCCCACACAACCCCAACCCCGCCCCTCCCCCCACAACTCCAACCTCGCCCCTCCCTCAACAACCCCCCTCCCCCACACCCTCTTCCCCCCACAACCCCAACCCCGCCCCTCCCCCCACACCCTCTTCCCCCACACCCTCCTCTCCCCACAACCCCAGCCCAGCCCCTCTCCCCACACGCTCAACCCCCCACAACCCCAACCCCGCCCCCCCCCCCACAACCCCCCTCCCCCACACCCTCCTCCCCCCACAATCCCCCTCCCCACAACCCCCTCCCCACACCCTACCCCCCCTACAACTCCCCCTCCACAACCCCCCTCCACCACACCCTCCTCCCCCCCACAACCCCAACCCCACCCCTCCCCCCACAACCCCAACCTCGCCCCTCCCCCACAACCCCCCTCCCCCCAACCCCCCTACCCCACACTACCCTCCCCCCACAACCCCAACCCCGCCCCTCCCCCCACAACCCCCCTCCTCACACGCTCTTTCCCCCACAACCCCAACCCCGCCCCCCCCCACACCCCCTCCCCCACACACCCTCCCCCGCAACCGCAACCCCGCCCCTCCCCCCATAAACCCAACCTCGCCCCCCCCACACTCCTCCCCCCACAACCCAAACCCGCTCCTCCCCCCACACCCTCATCCCTCACACCCTCCTCCCCCACAACCCCAACCCCGCCGCTCCACCCATATCCTCCTCCCCCCACAACCCCAACCCCGCTCCTTCCCCCACACCCTCATCCCTCACACCCTCCTCCCCCACAACCCCAACCCCGCCGCTCCGCCCATATCCTCCTCCCACACAACCCCAACCCCGACCCTCCCCCACACCCTCCTCGCCCACACCCTCCTCCCCCCACAACCCCAACCCCGACCCTCCCCCACACCCGCCTCCCAAACACCCTCCTCCACCACACCCTCCTCCCCCCACAACCCCAAACCCGATCCTCCCCCCACAACCCCGACCCTCCCCCCACAACCCCAACCCTCCCCACAACCCTCCCTCCCCCACATCCTCCTCCCCCCACAACCCCAACCCCGACGCTCCACCCACACCCTCCTCCCCCACACCCTCCTCCCCCCACAACCCCAACCCCGACCCTCCCCCCACACCCTCCTCCCCCACACCCTCTTCCCCCCACAACCCCAACCCCGACCCTCCCCCCACAATCCCAACCCTCCCCCCCCCCCACAACCCCAACCCGACCCTCCCCCCACAACCCCCCCTCCCACAACCCCCCTCCCCCACAACCCCAACCCCGCCCCTCCCCCCACAACCCCCTCCTCTACACAACCCCTCCCCAATTAAAATAAAATAAAAAATAGTTAAAATAAAAATGAAAAGGTTATTAAAGTATCATGTAGGCTAGCCGTAAATGCAAAAACATTCAAATTGAGGATTTTTCATTCTAAATATATTTAATATATAATAATTATGAATAATTTAAAACACTATTAACATTTATGACAGAAATTGACATTGTTGCAGGAAATCAACTTTGATTCCAGATTACGTAGAGGTTGTTAGTGTTGCAGAGTGCGGGGCAGTCGAGCTCCAGAATCACATCACTGGTTCTCCATTTCCCTATTATCCCCCATGGCCCACTGCACCCCCCTCTCCTTTCCCGCTTCTGCCCCCATGGCCCACTGCAACCCCGCCCCCCTCTCCTTTCCCGCTTTCTCCTACACTGACACCCTGGTCCATTTTTCACCTCTAGTCTTTGTCATCAACATGCTCTATCTCGCCCCCACTTGCTCCAGCTTTCTTCAATCAGTTTGAAGAAGGTAACCGACCCGAAACGCCACCTGTCTATTCCCTTCACAGACGCTGCCTGACACGTTGTTTTCTTCACTGAGCACGGAGAGGGGGGTTCCGCCTGCCTGAGTTGGGGGACAAGTGAGATTTTGCATCTTGCCACTGGTTGTTGCACAAGATGGAGGGCGTGTTTAAGATAACCCCGGGTAGCTGCTCTAGATTAAGGAGGTAAGCGCATTTTTTTTTAAATTCTCTTGATATTTATTTGTTATCCGATTTAGAACAGTCAAAGATATTTTCATAATTATTTTAGTGACATTTAGTGACATTTTATTATGACATCATTTTTATATTTTCAACAATCAGAAGCATGTTGAATTGGCCTTTCGCAGCACCAGTCCCATAAGGTCGTCAGAATGGATCCACCATCCGCCCCCGTGGTCCCCATCCGCTTTGATTTGTGGAATCATATTTGCAAGGTGTTCACTTTTCCTCACTATCTTCCAACAGTTTGGAACACTAAAGTGCATATATCGAATTTTCTCTGACACAACGAAGGTGTTGGGCAAAATCTCAAAAACGTCATCATATATCCTGAGATCTCCGCAATGGTGAAGGGCTCGTTGTAATTTGCTTCCAAAAATTGCGTGTCAGTGAATTGTACGCATACAAAACATATTAAATTAACCATCCACACGAGAATGGAACTGCCGGAAATGGCGAGCAGCAAGACTATGGATTTCCTACGGTTCTCCGTCTCTGGGTCACTGTGTTTCGCAGTACTGCTGTTCCCTCGTAGACAGCTCCTCACTCGAGCAGCCAGGATAATGTGTCTGATGGTCAGGGAATTTAGCAGCAAGATCAACACATAGGGTCTAATAGGGCCAATATCGTTGTATTGTGTAGAAGCTTGATTTTACATAGCACGCCCACTCCACGTTATCAATTACCTCCCAAGGTTCATATATGAAATAGTATGGGATGTTTTCTTCAATACTGCGGCAAAGCACGGCCACTATAACTACAGTCACATTCATTTCAGTGCAATATCTTGCTCGTAAGGATTGGTGGCAAATAGCAACGTATCGATCGAAAGTGAAAGCCACAGATAACCAGACGGAGCAGTCAAGGGAAACGAAAAGTAAGGTGAGCTTAATTTTAGAAACCGAAGTGTGACTGAAGAATGACTAAGGAAAATAACCATTGATTATCTGGTATAAGATGACATGAAATTTAAGAACCATTAAATCAGCGACTGCCATCCACAGCAGGTAACGAGTGATGCATTTGGAGAGACCGTAATGTCCACGGAACAGAATGACAATTGCAACCAAATTAGCTGCTAAAGACTAAAAATATATATAACATCTACCTTTCGGATAGATAACGTATCATTCAACATTCCGTTTTTGCAGTACATTGTAATTACGTGCGTTAAATAAAAATGCCCGTGAGTTCATTTTAAGACGCCTTTTCATCACGGCGGGATATAGATCAGTTGGAAAAATGAACGGAGAAATGGCAGATGATGATCAACCCAGACAAGTGTGATGTGTTGCATTTTGTAAGGTCAAATGCTAGAGCATAATATAGAGTGAATTGAAGAACCCATAGGTGCATTGATTTAGAATGTCCTTTGAGTACCATGAAAAAGAGTACACAGAACGCACAGGAATCCCCTGTGGCCATTTCCCCCGAAAATATCCCCTGGATACTGTTGGGAGGAAATGTCCGGTCAGGGGAGAGCACCAGGTTCAGTCAGGTTTGTGGCCGCGGGCTCTGAGTCACAGCGGGGAAGTTTAAAGCGCTAAACTGAAGGTGATCGGAAGTGACAGGTGATTCTGTGGCAGCAAACGAGATCAGGATGCATCACAGCTTGGTTTGGGAATTGCAGCGAATTGGAGACACAGCCCAGGCCACCACACAAACCAACCTCCCTTCTGTTGACTCCATTTATACCTCACGCTACCTCGGCAAGATCTGCAGCATTATCAAAGGCGAGTCGCACCCTGGTCACTTCCTCTGCTCCCCTCTCCCATCAGGCAAAATGTATAGAAGTGTGAAAACGCACACCACCAGATTCAGGGACAGTTTCTTCCCAGATGTTAGCAGGCAACTAAATCATCCTACAACAAACAGAGCCGTGCTGAACTACTATTTACATCTTTGATGACTCTCGGGCTATCCTTGATTTGACATAGCTGGCTTTACCTTGCCCTAAACGTTGTTCCCTTATTATGTACACTGTAAATGGATCGATTGTAATCGTTTATTGTTTTCCTGCTTACTGGTTAGCATGCAACAGAAAAATCCACTGTACCTGGGTAAACGTGACAAGAAAATAAACTGGATAGGTGAGTTGCCTTCCTGGTGCCAGGGGTAGGGGTTGCAGCAGGAAGTATTTTCGCACATTGGCATAAATTGCAGAGGGAGGGAAAGGGATCAGGTCCTCTGGAGTACACATTGAAATTTCGGTAAAACGTCATCTCCGGATTACTCCTGGTGTCACAGGCTAGTAATGATAGGCATCTGAGGATAGGACAAATGAATGCGTGGCTGATGAGTTGTTCAGGTGTGGAGTTTACATGTGTAAGAGGGACGGATGCAGGTGAACTATGGGAGTCCATTGTCCTTGCATTGAAGTTCGCTAAGAATATTCGGGAGGGTTAAAATAGAATGGCAGGTGAGTGGGAACCAGAACTAAAAGTCAACAAAAGGAAAGGCTGAAGTGAATGCAGATATTAGGACCAGTAAATCTCAAGGGAAGGACAGGTAGAGAGAGGTTAATAAAAGTGGTGAAACTGATTGCCTGGAGTGTGTTTACTTGAATACACGAAATATCGTGGGTGAAGTGATTGAACTGAGAGCCTGGATCGGTGCTTGGAACTCTGATATTGTCTCGCTATGGGCATTTAGTTGCGACATGGGCATCAGTGGCAGTTCAACGTGGCAGGGTTTCAATACCTCGCAGGTGATAGAGATGTGGCGGAGTTTCTTTGCTAATGTCGGACTATGTCACTGCATCACTCCGAGAGGACATACTGGGGTGGGGGCTCGTCCCCTGAGGCGATATAAAATGAAAAAAACGTGTAATCATTCTGACTGGATTGGATTTTAGTCCCCCAATAGGCAGTGGCAGACATGACGGAAAGATGCAAAAACAACAGAGTTTTCATTGTGGGTGACGTCAACTTCACCAATATTGACAGTGATTTACTTAGAGCTAAAGGCATATTTGGGTGCAGAAGTTGTTAGATGTATCTACGCGGGCTTCTTAAAACAGTGTGTGGACATTCCTACTTGTTTCGGGTCGGGACCTTTGTTCAGGCCCATTGTGGAAGGGGAGATATTCTGGAGGAGAAGAAGGACAGAATAAAACCTCGCAAGTGGTAGGTGGATACATGTGATGGGTCGGTGGATTGGCAGATGGTTGCACAAAAGGCCAGAGATGAAAAGATAGAAACTGTGAAATATGGACAGAAGTGTTGCGAATTGTTAAGCCAGAATACGAAATGTAGGTAGGAGCGAAAGAGCGCGGGGGGGGGGGCGGTTTTGGGAATAAATTGCCCGAGTCGAGATGCCCACAGGGAAGTGAGGGACGGAAGGAGTGGAGGGGAATGGGGTGTTTATGATTGTTACCTAACATTGGAGAATTCAATGTTCACACTAATGGTTTGCAAGGTACCCGAGCAGAATATAAGGTGCCGTTCCCTAAGCTTTCATGTGGCCTCACTCAGGCAGTAGATTTGTCCCAGGACTGTAATGTGTAGGAAAGAACTGAAGCTGTTGGTTTAAATCGAAGGTAGACACTAAATGCTGGAGTACCTCAGCGGGACGGGCAGCATCTCTGGAGAAAATAAATGGGTAAAGTATCGGGTCGTGACTCTTCTTCAGATTGATGTCAGGGGAGTGGGCGGGACAGAAATAGAATGTAGTCGGAGACAGTAAGACTGGTGAGAAAACTGGGAAGGGGGTGGGGATGCGGAGCGAGGGAAAGCAAGGGCTATCCGAAGTTAGAGAAGTCAATGTTCAAACCGCTGCGGTGTAAGCCTCCCCAAGCGAAATATGAGGTGTTGTTCATCCAATTTGCGCCGGGCCTCACTCTGACAATGGAGGAGGCCCAGGACAGAAATGTTAGGTTGGGAATGGGTGGGGTGTTACAAGACTGCAAGCTCCGTATATGAGTGGGAAGGCGGGTTAGACAATTTGCTTTTACCTCTGGCCTTTGTACAACCATCTCCCTATCAAACCCCGCTCTCCCCAGAATCCACGTATCACCTATCAGGCGTTGTCCTGCCCCTCCTCTCTTCCAGCTTGCTCCCACCCACATCCGACCCACTTCACTACCACCATACTTTGACTGAAGAGAGACCTCAATCCAAATGTTCACTTAGCTATCTTCGCCAGAGATACTCTTTGACCCACTAAGTTACTCCAGCACTTCGTGTAATTTTTTCGAAACCAACATTTACCGTTCCCTGTTTTTTTCCATGGATTACTTTGTATATTGAGAAATAAGCTTGGCCAGTTGACCAGTGTTTCAGTGGAACATAGTTTGTGTGATATTGATCAAAACTACACATGTTTTAAGGTTGTTTGAGTCAGGATACGTCTGGACCTTGGAGGTCGGTACTAAACTGGAACAAGGGAGATTACAACATTATTTGAAAGGAAGTAGGGAGGGTTAATTGTGATCAGTCGTGATTATGTAAGTCGACGATGCACATGTGGGTGTCGTTTAAAGGATAACCAATCAAGGTTCCGGACAGACATGTTCCAGAAAGGAGGAAGGTTAAAGATGGCGAGTTGAGGGAATAGACGATAACCAAAGAGGTTGTAAATTTGGTCAAAATGTAAAATGAAGCGTAAATAAGGTTTGCGGAGATCAAATCAGTCAAGGACTTCGAGCAATATCAAGTCGTGAAGAACTGAAGCGGACGCTTAGAGCCGAGAAAACGGGCAATGAAATTTGGCGAGTCGGGTTAAAGCATATCGCAAGGCATTGTCTACGTAAAATAGAAAAAGGTAACCAGAGAGAAGGCGAAACAGCTCAAGAATAAAGGGTGGAATCTGTGCTCTGAGTCACGAATGTAGGCGAGGTACGAAATGAATACTTTGCATCTGTGTTTCCAAGGGAAGGGACGTGGAAGACAGTGAGATCGGTGTTGAGAATACTAATATGCATGTGCAACTTGACATCAAGAAGGAGATACAGGGGCTCTTGAAGAACTTATGGTAGATAAACTATATTGCCTGATGGGATCTATTCCAGGTTATTGAAAGAGGCATGAAAGGATGTTGTAGGAGCCTTGAATAATATATTCACATCTTCCCTGGCCTTAGGCGAGGCTCCGTGGACTGGAGAGTGGCCGATGTTGTTCCTTTGTTCAATGATGGGAAGTGTTGGAGACAATTCTTCTGGATAGGATTCACTGTCCTTTGGAAAATGAGAAGCTAGTTAGCGGAGATAGTTTTGTTCGTTGCAGTTCGGATCTTACTATCTTTATCGAGTCGTTTGCGGAAATTCAGAGCGGGTGACAGATAAGGTGTAGCAGTAGATGTTGTCTACGTTCCTTTTAGTAAGGCGGTTGATAAAATCCCCCATGGTACGCAGATCCAGAAGATCAACCAAGTCATAGCGACTTGTTCATTTCGATTGAGAACCAGCTTACTCATAAAGTACACAGGGTTTTGGTGGAAGGATGTTATTGTAGCTCGATGTCTGTGACCAGTGGAGAACCACATATATGTTGGGATCTCTGTTATTTGTAATATATAAAAAAATGACTTGACCATCAATGTCGAAATATCACTTAGTCACTACGCAGAAGACATCAAGATTGGCGGAGCTACCACCAGTGAGGAAGGCTGCCTAAATATACAGTGGGATATAGGTCAACTACAGAAAGGCGTCTGGTACACGTGGGGAATAGAATAAGACTCAGGAAGTCAAAACGCGCTCACTAGGTCTTTAGCTATGCCACGTTTGGGGAATGATGTGCAATTCTGCTCACCCCATTGCAGGTAGAAGAAGGGCGGCATTGGGGAGTATGCATAATTGGTTTACCAGAATGTTGCCTGGGCGAGAGGGTGTTAGTTACAAGGACAGATAGGATAAACTTGGATTGTTTTCTCTGTAGCGCCGCGGTCTGAAGGAAGATCTACCAGCAACATTTAACATCACCAGACACATTGATAGTGTCGACAGCCAGAACGTTTTTCTCAGGGTGGAAATATCAAGGGCTGGAAGGCATTAAGATGTGTGGGTCAACGTTTACAGTGGATCAGCAGGGTGAGGGTTTTGAACAAAGGCTGGCGGGTGCCTCTCTGTCTCGCTGAGTTACTCAAGCACTTGGAGGGCAGCAATGCGTAAGGTTTGAGCAAAGGCCTCAACTCTGGCTGGATCCCAACTCATCGCAACCATGAAGCCAATCTCCCCTGCTCGCATGTGATCCCTGTTCCCCGGTTCACAACATATCCACGTGTCTATCCAAAATACTCTTGAACGCCACTTTTATATCAGATCGTACATCCCACGTGGCAGTGCGTTCCAGGTAGCCGCCACCTACGGTGTAATAAACATAGGCCCGCACATCCCCATCAAACTTTGACCCTCTCACCTTCAAAATGCGCCCTCTAATTTTCATCATTTCCTGCTGGGAACAAAGAGATATATCCTATCTATCCTCTCTATCCTATATCTTGTCTGTCTTCAAATATCCCTCTCATAATTTTACACACATTTATCAGTTATCCCCTCAGCCCCCGACACTCCGGTGAAAACAACCCACGATTGTCAACCCTATCCTTATACCTAAACCATTATATTTCGTTCCCTTACACTGCGCCACAAAGTTGATCACATTTCACGATCACGTGGTAGATGCCAGCCTTCTCACCGTCATCCACTGTTGTGGCATGCTTAGATCAAGCACTCGGTGACGCAGCAAGAAAAGAGTTCCACTCGCAGGACTTCTAGATAAAACAGCTAAATTAATTTGGATCGAAGACAAAACCGAGCACAACAATTTTTAAATTGGTGTTAGATCAGCCTGAGTTTTTTTTTATCTTGACGTCTGTAAAAAGCGTGAAGTGTGGCACGCTTCCTCCGATCGCATTTAGTGCTGCGAATTAGTAAAAACATTATCCCTGGAATAGTCATGCAATCTGGTATGATCTTCCTCAAAAAATGGTACGTTTTTTATACACAGAGTGTTGATTGCATGTTGCACGCTGACGATGGTGGAGGCGTATACGAGAATGTCATTTGGATGGACACAACGACATGCAGGGCATAGAGGGATAAGGATCGTGTGCAGGCAAGGGAGGAGTTTATTTTGGTATCCTATTCGGCGTTTACGTTGTGAGTTGAGGGTCGTCCCCTTTGCTGTTCCGTTTTGTATGTTTCGATCGTCGAAAAGCATGTTCAACATAGCTGCTGCTTCGGTTTATCGGCTATAATTCAGTTATGCCGTTGCCCTGACAATTCTGTGAGATCAATATGATTTCAGGTGACAGACGAAACATCAACTGGTCTGGGTATTTCGTGAGGACGCTGGGAATTCTTCATTTTTCGCTTGCATTTAATGAAAATTAGCGGATATGTCGCTTTCTTCTGTTTTAATAATGGCTCAATTGGCTACACAATCCAATTACAAGCTCTTCGTTTAGACACAGATTTACAACATTGTCACTCAATGACAGAATAAAATGTTAAAGAAATCAACATGAATCATTCAAATGGTTTACATCGCAGATTACACATCACAATCGAACAGAATTATCAGCGAAAATGAATAAATTTTAAGTGCAAAAAATAAACTATTCGACATATAGATAATTATACCAACCGCATGAATAGTTGCGTTTTAAAGCTTTAATAAACTTTGATATCACTAAAATATCTTACCGAGTACGCCGATTATTCCAAGTATAGGATAGTAGATTTTTTCTACCTGTTCTATTATCGGTTGTTCCATATTTAGCTATGTGCCGTTTTGTGAATAGTTCTATGGACAATTAAATATATATATATCCTTCAGCTCCTTGTTTATACATTAGATGAATCTGAAGAAGCGTATTACATACAGACAGTTGAACAAACAGGTTATATTTGTTGTTTGTTGCTGATAATCGGGCAACTTGTACCTCCTGAACAAATTAGGGTCATATTAGGGTGATGGTGTGACCGTGTTGAAGGTGACGACTTTTGCTTATCAATCAGATTCTGGTTAGTTTACGGGTGTCAGGGGTTATGGGTCGAAGGCAGGAGAATGAGATTGAAAGCGACAGATAGATCACCCATAATTCAATGGCGGCGTAGACTTGATGAGCCGATTGTCCTACTTCCGCTCCAAGAACTTATGACATCATTGTCATAAACAGCAGCGTGCGATACAATTCTTTGTTCAAATGAAACTCACACAGTATACACATTGTAATGATGAGTAGATCATTAAATACAACCACGAACATATTAATGCAATAGCGACAAAAAGCACGAACTCCACTGGTTTGTTCATCTGACTTTTCTAATTCACATCGAAAATATTGAAAATGTTTCAAGTTTAAAATCCTTATATTAATTTATTGAGCTAACTAATCCTATCTGTGGGATATACACACATTTAGGTACATTTGGGCGCACGGGGAGAATGGATGACAGATAAATGAACATTACATGACAGGTGAAAGAACGAAAGAGCAACGAAAATATGCCGCCCTATCACATTTACACAAACACTCTAAACCCACCTGTGTAAAGCGGTGAAACTTCATTTGGAGAAGCTAGAGAATATTCAGATAATGTGAATGCTCACAGTCTGTTTCCCAACGTGGAATTTGCAAAAACTAGAGGGGGGAGTTCAAGGGGAGAGGGGGATTGAATAGGGTTGGCAATTATGGCACTCGGGGGGGGGGATGAGTAGCTGGAATGAGCTGCCAGAGGAAGTTGTAAATACGGGTTCTATGACTTTTTATGACTTTTAAAAGTCATTTGGACAGATAGATGAAGGGGTGATATATAATATCTGAAATTACAATGGGCCAAATGTGTGCAAGTAGGATTAGCCCTGTATGCCAACTTGATTGCAATAGACAACGTGGGCCGACAGAGCTGTTTCCGGGCTGTACATCACCACGACAATTAATCAATGTACACGTTTGTTTCCTTTAATATCGCGCGAATCATTTCTTATTCTACCGAATACCATATCTTTGTTTCTTCTTTCGCTATGCACGCTTCCTCGTCTGCCATATTTACAGCTGCAAAGCGAACCAGACATATACCTCAGATGTGTGCCTATTTTTACTTAGCATCTGTCATATTTAGATAAATATAGATATCATATTTTTCGAGCCTGTCACATAGCCTGCTTGATGGTACACAACATTTTGATGAACCAAATCTAGAATTAGAGAGCAACGTTAAATAAGTATGTTAGTTTCAATACGATACAGAGCTAGTTTCAGATCCCTATTGTTTCAGCATTCAGAACGAACCATTCACACTAGAAAGCACCGATGCACTCTTTCATCACAAATTAGTTTGTTTCGAAGGCAGATTTTGTAATGAAATCGTATGAAATGCCACTGCTGTTCTTTTACCTCTCCTCTTTCGAATATTTAAGTATTAACAAACACCTTGCCTGTAAAGATATGACTAACTTGTACTTTTTTTTTGTAAATGTAGGTTACCAAATTCGGTGCCAACGGTGTGGTCCACTTTGCACTGGAAATGTCAAATATATATTCAGTAGACCATTTTTACAACTCAAGGGGAAGATAAAACTCGGATTACATGGACCTTCCGTTCTCTGCCCTGAACCCACTCAGTACTCTGTTCATTTGGCCGCAGGCATTTTTCCTCACGCCATTTAAAAAAAAAAATAACACGCTTTATTCCTGGCAAAATGTAACGCTTAGGCCATTGACATAAATGATATGTGAGCGGTTTCGTAGTCATATTGGAACAAACCGGGCTATGTAATTAACAATCTCCCATTTCACTCTCTATACGTTTACACTATTGACAGGTTTTGCCTGGATTTCCAATGATGTCAGGCGTTCCCTTTCAATTTGAACGTACTGCGGGCATATGGTGACAAATCGCCATGTAATTCCCGTCCTAAATTTCAACCCCTTCACAGGCCACGGATTCTCTGCAGCCATGATCCTCATGGTCTTTGCAGCTTTTGCAAAAGACGACAAGCAGGTTTCGCAGAAGCTGAAATCCTCCATTTTGTCAAGCACCGAAAATGACTGATATTATCATTCCCCTCTTTTATCATGGATGATAACAAACAAAGTAAGAATACTACGGTTCCTGTTATACAATTTAACAATGATGGCGATGTAATTTATCAGAACTCTAAATCATTCCCGAGTTTTCATGGGCATAGTTTCACGATTTCTGACTGACGAGTCTCCATCTCCCGAGTTTGCATGGACATTAATTATCTTTATCCACCACGTCAGCTTAATGTACTCTTGACTCTCGATGGGTACGATATTCCTATACCTAAGAAATTCCTTGACGAAAACAAGTTAGCAGCTTCCACAAAGTCTTCCACCAATACTCTTGCAATGGTGAAGATGGACCCACGCATTCCTTTGTTCTACCTTAAAAGCAGTTGGGGTCGCCAGGAGAACCTGGTAAGGTCCCTCCCATCGATCCTCCGAACCTTTCCTCACCCAATTTGTCACCATCACAAAATCACCAGGCTTGAACTTAATGGAAGAAACCAAAGAAGGTAATTCACTATATGATGCTCGCACACTAGCATGCAAATCCCTTAATGCCCGAGTCAAGGTCAGAACGTAATTGGTCATCTCCGTAGTCTTGTGATGGTAACTGACAACCTTTGTGGCATTTTGGTTCCACTGGATTCTTAAGGGACGTCCATGAACAATTTCAGCTGGGCTTAGTCTCAATTTCCGTGCAGGCGTGACACGCATCTAAAACAAAGCTATTTTGGAGTAATTTAGCTAATTTAATTTTCAGGGTCTGACTTGGCCTTTCGACAAGTCCAGAAGCCTGTGGTCGATAAGCACAGTCCAGTTGTTGCTGCATGCCCAGCTGTTCACAGAATTCTTTATTAATTTGCCCAATGAAATGGGGACCATTGTCAGAGCTAAGCCAAATTGGAAAACCGAATCTCGGGATAATTTCTCGCATAAGCACCTCGACAACAGTAGCCGCTTTGTTATCAAGTGTTGGGTCGGCCTCAATCCATTTGCTGAATACATCGACAATCACAACTACACACCTATATGCTTGGCACTTCTCTAGCTCGATGTAATCCGTTTGAAGAGTTTCAAATGGACCCATGAGCAAATGTGTTCTTCCATCCTCATAACCCATTCCTGTCCCAGGATTCTATTTCTGACAAATTATACAGAAGCTACTCGCTTTCTGGGCCAAAGTCTGTAATCTTGGATGCCACCAAGTAGCCGAAAGAGCATCACCAATTGCTCTCGTACCAGAATGAGTCGCAAAATGCAAACACTCCACAATCCAAACGGCAAGAGGATCTGGCATACAAGTCTGCCGGAGTAACTCCAAATCCTGACATGCAATCTATTGTACATCCAAGCTGTTTCCATAACCTTATAACCCCTTCAGTAACTTCTTCCGGTACCCGGATAATCCCCTGGGCGGTTGACACTGGCTTTTCCGAGGGAGACTTGGTACATTAACTTTTTATCAGCCTCATCATTTTTGGCACCACCTCCTTGCGTTCTAGGGATCCCTCCTTTGCTGCTTGGTCAACACAATGATCCCCCATGTCTATCGGGGTCTGGCCCTTTGTGTGAGCTCTGCACTTCATTACCGAAATTTGCCTAAGTAGCAGCAGAGCCAATAATAAATCAGTCAGTTATGAGGTATTTGAGTTCTTGCTCCTGCTGAGGTTAGGAAGCCTCTATTCCTCCACAGCTGTCCAAAGTCATGTACCACCCCGAGTGCATATGTAAAATGTTTACTTTCAAATCTCCGCCAACAATACATGCTCTGATTAAATCGAACAGCTCAGCCAGTTGTGCTGAAAAGGGTGACTCAAAGGCAGATGACTCGGCTATGTTCCCATCCTGGTCTACAATAGCATACCCAGAAATTCTCTCTCCCTGGGGCCCAATGGATGCACTTCCATCTACATATAGTGTCATATCAGGGTCTGCTGTAGGAGCATCCTTTAGATCTTCCCTTACAGATGTCTCTTCTTGTATTACGAACAAACAGCCATGTCCTGATTCTGACTCTTTCTCTGGTGGTGAAATGAGGAAAGATGCCGGATTAATCGTTGTACAGTGTCTGAATTAGAGTTTTGGATTATTCAATAGATACATTTCATATTTGTCTTGACAAGCCATTGCCAGATGCTGAGTTTGCAATTGTTCCAACAAGGCTGCCACCGAATGGGAATTGTAAACTACTATCTCCTGCTGTAAGGTCAAGTTTGCAGCAGACTGTAGACTATTATAGATTGCTGTTAATATCTGGGTGCATTTAGGGTGTCCTCTCGTACAGGGTCAAGCTTTGAATAATAAAAAGCTACTGATCTGTGCTTATCCCCAAGATTTTGAGTAAGGACTGCAGTTGAACATTCGGAAAGGACGGTACAGTACAGTTGGCAGGGTCTATCATACAGTGGCTTTCCTAGTGCTGGGGCCTGCATTAAAGATCTCTTTAATATCTTGAAAAATTTCTGAGCGTCTTTGGACAACCGACATTCGCCCACTAGGCTAGTAAATAATTCAATTCCTTGTTGTCTCGTGCAATATTAGGGATCCATGGTCGCAGTAGTGCACCATACCGAGCCACTGTCTCATCTGCTTCGCTTCTTTTGGTACAGGAAATTATTCAATTGGTTCAAGTCTACTGCTCTCTAGACTTCTCCCGTGGCCGAAATTATCACTCCCAGAACTTTTACTTTTTTTTGAGCCATTAATACTTTGGACTGAGATTCCACAAATCCAAAGGTTGACAGGTGGTTCAATAATTGAGCAGTATCCTCACGATTGCTCTTCTCATCAAAACTAGCCACCAACATGTCGCCCACATATTGAACTCAAGTGGATTTACTTTTAAAACATAAGGTGCTTAACTGTCCTTGAAGACATCGAGAAAACAAGGTAGGCAAATTAATGAATCCCTGAGGAAGTATTGTCGGCGTATATTGTTGTCCCCTGTAAGTAAAGGCAAATAAATACTGGTTGTTTCTGTGTAGCGGTAATGAGATGAAAGCATGCTGCATGTCTACAATTGAAAAACAAATCACTTCTCCCGGAATCAAAGCTAAAATATGAGCCGGGATTGGCACCAAGGCATGGAGCGGTTCTACCACTGCGTTGACAGATCTTAAGTTCTGAACCAGTATGTAGTGGCCCTCTTTCCCTGCCTTGGACACTGCAAGGATTGGTGTGTTGCAAATAGACTGTCACTTTACCAAGATATCTTTTACCAGCAAACCGCGAATCAGCTTGCCTATACTAGGAATTGCCTCTTGTTTCAATGGGTACTGCTGTATCGAAGGCAGTGTTCCCCTTTCTGGAGAGCAACCTGGGTGGATCAATGCGAACACATCCTACTTGAGTTGCGTCTTCTGCCCACACTTGCGGGTCCACATTCTCACATACCTCACTCCCCATGTCCTGGCGTAGCTGGGCAACAACTGTCCTCGGGGTCTGATAAAACTCAACAGTACATTGGTAAGACAAGGTCTGTTCTTCATATATATATATTCCGATCTGCCAGATCAATTGCATTCTTTACCATTGCTCCCAAGTCATTCGCTCTTGCTGGAAAATTCACCTACCTCGTTATGTGTGAAGCAACCTTTGAAGCTCGTTTCCATAAATATATGGATATTTTTACGTACTCTGCAGTCCCTTCTTGTCCTATTACCCGTGCGCAAATATTCACATTCCATTGTTCTTGCGGTCTGAAAAGGGTTTCTAATTCGTTATTTTTGCCACTTCTATCATATTCCAATGTGATATGAAGTGGAGGCTCATCTTCGAAGTATAAGGACCACCATCGGGGTGTCACTGTTGAATATCACTGCGTTTCGGGAGCCCATGGGGATACTTTTATTCCACCGTCGCTGCATTCACATTTTCAATTGAAATGCGCAGAGCAAATCTATAGCCATTAAATTGCAACCCAATCCAGTTATTATTACGAATCTATGTGTTATTGCCTTGCTTCGATAGACCACTTCGACTGGCTTAGAGATGGGATACTGGTAAACTTGTCCCTGAAATCCGGACAGGGTCTGAACCTCACTGGACTTGGAAAGGTTATAAATTGATTGAAGAGATGACATGGATGCCCCTGTATCTACCAAAAAGGTGTATATCCTTCCTTCTACTCGCAATGATAATACAGGTTCTTCATCAGATTTGTATCCGTTCACCATCAAGTTAGCTAATCAGAAATGTGAGAAAGGATTATTTTGAGAGAAGAGTGTTTGTCTTCCCTGTCCCTCATTTATTTTCCAGTTCCCTCTCTTCTCTCTGTGCTCTCTCTGTTGGCCCCCTCCTTGCTGTCGTTTTCGTGTGGGGCACTCCCTACTCCAGTGACATTGTCCGCCGCATGTATAACATTGGTCTGATCCCAATACTCTATTCCCTTTCCAGAGGTGGCTTGGGAAAATCGGTTCTAAGGGAGGTGGTTCATCAAGGTAATCTGGATAATCCGGTTCTGGCGCCCTTGTGTAATCTGGCTCATCGTGCCTTGCTCTTGACTGAGGACTATTCCATAAGTCTAAATTAGATCTCGGCGCCTCCTTTTTCGTTACCTATTCAGTTTTTGCCTTATCGATTGGCTGGTTCTCTTGTTTTCTAATATCTTTCCAGTGATACCTAACTGCACGGGCCATTTGATGCCCCATTCTCTCACAAATCCATGTTGTATGGCTTGATTGCTTCTGCTACAATAGTTGGCAGACAGTTTAACAAGATTGCGCCCTACTAGGGAGAATTCGTCCCATTCCGAAAATTTTAATCTCCCGACTGATCCATATGTAGTTCCGAGAACTTTTCTAAAAACTCATCTGCTCACTCTTCGTTCTTTGGTCTTATATCCAGAATACGAGCGATATCTATTGGATTTTGGAAGGTAGTGGCAAGGGCAGTTAAAACTGCATCTTCTCTTGCATTGTTGCATTAGCCAGTGCTTCGTGAGCTGGGTGTCTAAAGTGGCTAGGAATCTGTTATGCTCTACAGGAGTTGTGATCTGTTGTATTGCAGCCCATAAATCTCTCAAATCCGCGTGATACACACGCATGGTTGTCCGGAGCTAGTCCACAAAGGAAGCAGGTGATTTTTTTCTGTCAGGTATTTTATTCAGTACTGCCATCATTTAATTTGGTTTCCATGGGGAGTACACATCAATAGTTCGAGCATTGTTGGCACCAACTGCATTAGCCGGATCTAAGGCTGGGTTAGGCATCTCCCTAACTGTGAACTGACGGCGAGATGATTGCTCAGCTTACATGATTTTTCCTATGTCTGATTCACTCTCTGTATCCCCAGACACTACTTCACGCGTCAATGTATCATCCTCATCACTAGGGGGGAGGCGGTACGTTTTAAAGTCATATCTTGTCTCTCTGTGTGGTCGTTTTATTCTCATAGGTTTAGGTTCGTAAACTGGTTCTGGTAATCGCTCTTTCTCTCGAAATACGGGTGCTTTTTTCTTTGTCTTGCTCCTTGTACTGAGCCCCACTGGAATATCTGTTAGTGCTGGAGCTGTTGGGGTCAACTAACTCTCTGCCGGTGCTGCTGTCTGGGGGAGCAGGTGATACTACAGGATCACTATCAGCAGAGGGTGTGAGTGGCGCTGCAGGCACAGGAGGTCTGTGAGGCACATGAGGTGCTGGAGGTGATGTGGCATAGGGAGAATAAGGTGGACGCTGCAAACGTCTCTTAATACGAATACTCTCCTAATCTTCCAAATATTCACCGCCTCCCCCTTCCAAACCAAACCAACCAACGAGACCCTCGACTCTAATTCTACGTGCCAATTTTCCTTCAGTAGTCCTCTTTGTCTCCCATTCCCTATGTTCTTTATAAGCATCGACCCCCTCGGCCTCATACCCTTCAACCCGCTAAATACTGGTCTTCAGCACGCACCCGCTTCATGCTTGTTCTCGATGCTGATCTTTAAAGTGTCGACTTTCCAATCGCACTCTCAGCAACGATGCAGTACTTACCCTCTTAGTACTGGCCTTCTCAGTCCTCTATTTGAGGATATTTCGCAATCTACATCCCAAACTCTGTTGAGCCTCAAACCCCAGCGTCTACCAACCCTCAATCCTCGGGCCAGTTTCAGTGGAATTCCGACTGCAACAGCTGTTGACTGCCAATTGTGTGGGGCCTTTAACCCGCTAGAGAAGAGCCTTGTGAGCCCAACTCCAACCTTCCGTGGGCCTGAAACCCCCTAGGCGGGTACTCAAACGCTCTAGGGCCTCAAACCCTTGTTCTTAGTGCTCGGCAGACTATTAATCTCTATCGATCTCGCCCGGAATCCAAACACAAGCACGCGAATCACCGATTCGTCGTCAGATCAAAGAAGCGGGGAAAACCGAAGCAAAAGTCGCACCGTGGCGCCGATTTCTCCTCCCGCAATCTAACACAACCCAATTCCCTGACTGCAAATTTATGTTTGCCAATCAGTTGAGATCCCGGTCGAGCCCCCTATATAATTCCGCACCTATACTTGCCCCCCTTACTCTGGTTCAGTCAAACACCGAATACAAGCACTGGAAATCCAACTATCTTTTATTACACAATACCAATACCAATACCAATATAATGCCTGATCCAATACCGCGGGTCTGATCCTTATCTTTACTTATTCGAGCCCAGCAGCCTCGCGCAAATAGAACAAACCCCAGAAGATCAGGGGAAACTGTATTTCTCAGTCCCTACCTGGTGGGAGATGCGTCTTTTTTCCGAGCCGCATCTTCGCCCCCTCTTCGCGGCCTACCAACAGGACTGGAGTGGCGTTTCCTACTGGGACAGGCCAGAACTTCAGCTTCGGCGGCGGCTCAGCGCTGAAGCACCATCGCGGAGCGGGCGATGGCTTACCCTGGTCGCCGTGTGTTAAGCTCCGGAGTGCTGAGACCGCCGACTTCAACATCTCGGAGCTGTCGTTGCGGAGCGTCCAGCTGCGGGCGGCGCTGACTTTGAACACCGCGGAGCCTGGGATCTCTCGCAGAGATCGCCAGTGGCGGAGCTCCGACAAGCGTGGGCTGTGGACTTCGGGAGCCGCGGTCTCCGGGGAGGAAGCGGCCATTCCAGACATTCCAAGCTGCTGAAGAGTGTTCATCCGGCGAGAGGGCCTGTAACATCGGGCCGCCGTTGCGGCGACTGCGGAGGCCTCAAATAGGCCCCGACTACGGGGTGAACAAGAGGAAAAGGACTGGACTTTGCTGCCTTACCTCGCAGTGGGAACCATTGTGGTGGGATGTTTTTTATGTTTTATGTTAAATTCTTCTTTAATGTTGTGTCTTACTTTTATTGGTGCGCAAATAGTATCGGTACGCGGCAAATGGCAACTCGAATTTCACTACACCAAAAATGGTGTATGTGACAACAAATGCCTTTGTCCTTTGTCCTTTATTACCAGCCAACATCATTAATTGCCTTTGGTCGTACCTTTTTCCATATTCATTTCCACCTGCCTCTATCTCCAATCAGATGACCCGTGACTCGCAAGTCTGGAACTCTATCATCACTCGATACCTATGCCACGTCGGTCCCTGCTCCTCCTTTTACCATAGGCTTTCTCCCCTAAGTAGGTTTGGTCATTCAGTCTACCATGGAACTGCAAATATGCAGATGTTCCAATGAGATTTCATTGACCGGAAACGCTTTCTCTGATGCACTCTCCTCGGATTTTGCATGACATGCGAGTATTCTCAATAGTTCCCTTTTTACTCAAGAACCAGTGTTCCCAGTGAAAAGTTGATGTACGTCCCTCATCCCTTCCGAACCCCGCTCTCCCACTCACACACATTGGCGCGTACACATGTACAGTTGGTGTGAAATATACTTCGTGTTAAAATAAGCAAACATTTTCTGAAATATATATTTCAAGTAAAACAAATCGCGTTATAGTGCCTGTGATTTTGATATAGCTTTTTTCAGGATAAGAATATGTATGGCATTGATGTTAACAGGAACAACGCTAATATATTGCCCATTACAAATTTAGGTCCGTGCATCGCTAATTAAAATGCCAGTTGAATATACATATGTCCCCTGAGTTCATCAAGCTGTGTCTTTTACTTCAATGATTTAGAAAGTAAAACAAGGGGACGTTTAATCATTTTCTTCATTTCATCTCTGAAGTTTCTTTGGGTCGCAGCATAAATGAATGTGTTTGTACAAGTGCTTAAAACTCTTAACTGGAATCCAGTTTCTTCTGCAACGGTGAATGGGTCTCTGTAATCATATTTCATCAGTTGATTATCGGTAAAATGTAGAGCAACAAAGCAAGCAAAATTTACCGTCCACAATAGAAGGAAACTACCAGATATCGCGAGTAGTAAAATGATCGATTTCCGTCGGTTCTCAATTTCTTGATCCATCCCGCACTTCCCACTTTCATTTCCCCGTAGTTTGCTTCTGATTCTGTTCGCCCGTATAATATGACTTATCGTTAAGGCGTTGAACAGGAAGATCAATAGAAATGGTAGAAATGGTGTTAAGATGGTCTCTAACCATAAGAATGCAGCCCAGATAGGTAAAGTATAGAAGCTTGATTTTACAGTGCAGTACCAGGGCACATTGTCAATTACATCACGTGGTTCAAGTAAGAAGAAGACTGGCATATTTTCAACAATGCATAATAAACAAACGATCGTTATAACCGTTGTTGAATTTTTTTCAGTACAGTACTTAGTTTTTAACGACTGACAACAAATAGCAACACATCGATCAAAGGTAATGGCCACAGTCAACCAAACGGAACAATCAACAGCAATATAAATCAAGGTCATATCGAGACGGCAGATTGGCGTGTAATGTAGAACTGAACGTGGAAAAAACGCATCATTAATCTCAAAAAGTATTGGACCAAATATCAGATGCATTAGGTTAGCTGCCGCCATCCATGCTAGATATCGGGTGATGCATCTGGAGAGCCCACACTTTCCGGTGGACAGGATGGAGATTGTCAATATATTCGCTGCAAAGAATAAAGCGAATTGCATTAAAACGTATCTTGTAAATTGTCTTTCTTCCACATGTTGCATTCTTTCCATAGCTCATTTAACCACCGTTTTTCATTAAATTAATGGAATTAATAATAATCAGAATACAGTTTCTAACTCGTGCCTATTACCCCAAATTTATGCACGAAATGGGGTTATTACCGTTACCAACGCCACTGGGGATTTTTTGTTTATCTTTCAAATTTCCTCTGCAACAATCATTGCGTTTCCAACCTGGGAAAACAATAATTGTCCTGGCGTGATTCAATTGTGAGAATGATTAGAATGATAAGGAAGTTGTCGGTAGGCACTAAGAATTTTTTATCACATGTCACGCTGTGATATATCTGCAGATTAATTTCAGATGTTGAAGCTGCGGGTTTCAGAAAATATTATATTATCATTGATATTTATTATCAGTTTATTTTTAATCCAATCGTCATGCTTAAACTATCCTCGGTATGTTGTCAATTGGTTATAATACAGTAACAACTACCAGGTGTCTTTTCTTAACAGAAATCGAACAATTGCTGCACAACAAATCGTGATGTAGGCCTTTGCACAATTATGCAAATATAATCGAGAAATGTTTGAGAAATGTGCAGACGGAATGTAATGTTACATTGTTATCACAACATTGAGGTCCGCCGTCGCCGATGCTACAAGATAACGATTGCAGTTTCTAAAAAAAACTTAGATTTCGCCATGGAGAAATGTATTTGAATAACTGATCACATCTTTTATTTGATGGTGATCAAATAACAGTTGTAATTTTGACCACAAAAATAGTTTGTTGCATTCTTCAATGCGCATTCTATACCCCAATAAATCAAAAACCTTTTGCACTTCTGGCAGTAATGTTTGAAGAGCTGTCTCAAACAATTATATTACATTATATTTTATATCTATGTTTCGTCGAACTGGAACTACCAAGCAGAGCCAAAAGATAGCTTCCGCATTCAGTACAATTAAGGTGAATCGTTAGCATTTGAAATAAAATGGTTGCCGAAATTAATCTCATCCAGTACATCTCCCCGTTGAACGTCGGCACTGCCTTCACACTCATTAGGGAATGCAGCCCATCTCGTTTTGAGCGCAGCAAAATACACTTTTATGACACAAAACCAATAGCTGTATCTGGGGCTATTCCCTACCTTCGTTGACTTTATCGACATGATACAATAGCATATCATATTTAAGCAACTCTTTCTCCGGCCTTAGAGTTTAACGCACGTCCAGTAGTTTAGTAAATAATATATTGTGTTGTTGCCGAAGGCAGTGGCTTCTTCTGGCGATTGAAAATGAAAGGGAAGACCACTGAAGATTTTCTACCCCAGGTACCAATGTTATAAGTGGACCATGGAAAAACATGGAAAAAGAAACTGGGAATATTTTTAGCTCGGAATCTGAAATCATACTTGCTGGTGCACAAAATTAAAAAAACCTTCCTTTAAAATATCACAGACAGATTCGTTTCTAATTTCGATCCAGCAATTTAGCTTGTGGCGACAACAAAACAACGTTAGGGAGCTGAGTGTCATCCTAGCTCTGGCCTTTGCGCACTTATGCACATTTTGGATGTTCGCCTACCACCACACCAAGTCCACGTCCAAAGCATCGACCTGACTCTGCACTCATGAGTGGAACACCTGGATAAGAAGGGCACCTACGACAGACTCCTATTCCTCGACTATAGCTCTGCTATCAATACTATTACCCCAACAAAGCGTATCTCTAAACTCAGGGAACTTGAAGTCACTACTCCCCTCAACAAACGGATCCTCAACT
Organism: Malacoraja senta; assembly: GCA_038087875.1. Taxonomy (NCBI): domain Eukaryota; kingdom Metazoa; phylum Chordata; class Chondrichthyes; order Rajiformes; family Rajidae; genus Malacoraja; species Malacoraja senta. Next base: position 45,764 of record JAXLNO010003238.1, read on the forward strand.
TCCTAACCCACAGAGCACATTTAGTGAGACTACTTGACAAATCGTCCTCCAAGATAATTCTCAATATTGGTGACCCACCAGGATACGCCTTATACACTCACGACTGTGGTGCCAAATACCAATCAATATCAATCTGCATGTTTGCAGATGATACTACAGTAGTTGGTCGGCTATCGAATAATGACGAGACGAAATACAGAAGGAAGATTGAGAATCTTGCAATTTGGTGCAAAGACAACATCTCTCCCAATATCACGAAGACAGAGTAGAACGTGAATGATTATAGTAAAAAAAAAAAGGCCGTCCACACACCCCTGTCCACGTTGATGTAGCCGACGAATAGGCGGTCGAAAGCTTCAAGTACCGAGGAATAAATGTCACCAGCGATTTGCCCTCCCGCATGGAAGCAATGCCTTGGAAAGCACATCAACTCTACAACCTCCATAGAACTATGAGCAATTTCGGTTTGTCTCAATCAACCCTCAACAACGACTACACATGCGCCGTCGAACTCAACGTATCGGGATGCAACACAGCTTGGTTTGGGAACAGTTCAATTCACATCGCAATAAATTGTAGAGCGTTGCGGACGTAGCTCAGACCATCTCAACAAGTAGCCAGCCTTCCATCGACTACATCTGCACTTCACACAACCTCAGCGAGGAAGCCACCAGAATGAGCGACCAGTCTCTCCAGGTCACTCGCTCTTTCTTTCTCTGCAATGCAGCAGAAGATAGAGAAGTTTGAAAATGCATACGTCCAAATTCAGTAACAGTTGATTTACAGCTGTTATCAGGCAACAGAGCGATTGCCTCATCAGGTAGACAGCGGTTCTGAACACACCACTACCTAATTGCAGACCTTCGAACTTCCTTTCATCGGAGTTTATGTAATATATTCAACGTTATATATTTGCACTAACTGTTATATACCTCAGCCTTTATCTGCACATGGCGGCTTGATTGATTGCATTTCAGTATTGCTCTTGACTGGATAGCACGGACACAAAGCTTTTCCTTGCATCGCGGTACACGTGACAACAATAAACTAAACTAAACTTGACTAAACTAAACGAATGCATCTCCTTTCTAATTAGTTTACCGGGAACGAACAAGGGTGATGTCCACTAATAATTATAAAGAGTAATTTTCTGGTCGCGGAAAGAGCCCATTTCCCTCTGCTGTTTGGCCATGAATGAAACATACAATTCAAATCAACAATTTTGGAGCATTCTGCACGAATTTAAATCAGCAAATGTAGCTGGATTGCTCACTCTAAGGCAAAGCGGACGCGACGCAACATTCGAATCCACTGGACTGTTCTTGAGAAATAGTCAGATTCGGTGATTGGTTGTTTCGTTGTATAAGAACCGTATTTATAATTCAAGTTATCTATGGCGGCGTGTCCAGCAGGTTAAGGTTTACGTAGAAGAATACGGAAGTTGCTTACCAGGAACTCCAATTATTACAAGAATGGGATAGTAAATGCGATCTACCAATAATTTTACGGGCAGTCCCATAATCGGTGAGATGCGATGTTTCCAGTTAGTTGAATAGGCTTGCGAATCTCCTGCTTTCATGTTTAGTGTCTCATTTATATCTCAGATAAACCTCGCGGGTATATTGAGTCATGCAAACTATTGCCAATGTTTACGACACGTGTGATACATTATGTCATTAATATATTCATATGCATGCTCAATAAAAATAATGCGAGTTCAAGAGGCTTGATAATATAATTGTTCTCATTTCGATGTGCATGTGGTTACATGCATGGAATGGAGAAATAGAGTTCCTATGCGGGCAGATGTGACTTGTTAATTTTGACATTATCTTCGGCACAAACATTGAGAACCTGTGCTGGGTTGTTTCATGATCTACGAACAAAACGCATTGAGGATATTGGGCGTGGTCTCTGAAACTGCAACGCTAAAATGCTGTAAAACTATATTTTGTTGTCTGCTATTTCTCTATTTTCACCTCTATGATCTTCTGTTGTACGTTGATAATGCTTAATTATGTCATGTAAGGTGTTATTTGAATGGATGGCACACAAATAACGCTTCACACTGGTAAACATGACATTAACAAAACAAAGCAAATCGGATGAAATCATTTCACACGTGGAGAAAATAAAATACAATGAGCGAGTTCGGTATTCCGAAAACGCAAAGAATCATGGGATTTGTCAAAGGTCAAACGCTATAAATAAAAGTCGAACGAAGCGCTGTAGATACAGTGAGTATAGTTCTGGTCAGATTTTTCGTCTTTTTTAAGCTTGTATTTGTCATGCCTGACTCAAATTACGAAGATATGAAAATGGAAGATTTTCTGAGATGGAAAGTGGATGATTTGAAAAAAAAATTAGCGGACAGGGTGTTGAGAAAAACAGGAAGAAAAGCTGAACTCGCAGTTCTTGCTTTTGCTGCAGTAGTCATGAAAAAGCCTGTGCTGCCAACTGCAGTTGAAGAAAAAGGTAGTAATTATGATTAGTACAATCAGTCACAACGGAGGAAAACAATGAAGGATCAGTTAACGTTATGTTTATGGTATTTACCATACGTTTTAATGTTGTAAACTTGAAACAAAGTCAACATGAATAATTTTTTTAACGAAACTCGACAAAAGTATGATGCATATGTGTGACTACTAATAAACGTTTACATGCAACTCAGTGGCTTATGTACACATAAACAATGTTTGATCAATTATTAAACTGACTAAAAAAAGTAACAGTTGTGTAAACTTCTGTACAGTTACTTATTGAGTTCTGTCTTTCAGTTCACATCAAATCTGGTTGAACATAAAGTTGAACTACTGATCACAATAATCTGCAAGTGCAACAACATCTCATTTACACACCAAAGGAGGCAGGACATTCCATAGTGCTGCACATACGGTGAAAATCTCATCAATATGCGGAACTAAAGTGACGAGAAAATAGTTTTTCAGGATATCAATATACTTTAGACGCCTGTTTAACATGAATGCGGACATTGGCAACCTTCTTAGTTTGTGAACTTTTTCTCTGGTCATTTGCTGATGACCACTGCCGGTAGGGGGAATCTCTCAATAGGCTTGACGAAGCATCAAGTCTTCTTGAATGGGCAATCCTCTATGCGTCATTATGCAATCCCCAGGATCAACTAAGTTAAAAAATCCACTCTTCCTAACAATGTGTGTTTCAGATGATCGCCCACCCAAAGCTTTTGATAAGAATGTGATAATGCCGTTTGGGGCAATTACTACCAATAATTTCACACTGTTGTGTTTCTTGTATTCGGACCATGTCAAACCCTGGAACTGTAGATGCCGTGGTCGTTCTCTAAATATCTCTGTGCAGTCGAGACTGCATCTCAATGATGGCCATTTCTTTATTATCTGATTTGGCTGCATGGACATTATCAAAACACGACCTGGCCAGAAAATCTGGAGTTCCAGTTGGATGGCTAAGAATTTAATTCAAGTATTGAATATTTTAGAGCATGTACCCCCACTGAGTTCAAACAAAGTCGCGAGAAACAACATCGACAGCCCCAGGCGCAGCTTCATCAACACGAGTATAATTTTATCCTTTATGCTGTGTTTTGTTCTGGGTCCAAACTTCTTTGGCGTTCGTTTAAATGTTCTTGATACTTTAGTACTGATGACTTTTTCTTCCATTCCCAATATCACATTTTCATTGCTTTATGCTTCACATGCTCGCATAGGTTGTCTAAGTCTTCCTTCGAAGAAAGCTCTGTCAATCTTTTCACATTTTGGTCAGTCTTGATATTTCTACTAAAAAAGCTTTTTTAACTGAAGCATTCTTCAGTTTTACTTTCAATTCTTCAACCTGGCCTTCCAACATTTCAACTTGGCCTATCAGTTTGTTTGTGTCCTCCTGTTTTTAGATGCATCCAGTGCAATAACATTTCTTTTGACAGCTACATTTATTCACATAAGCATGATCTAAAGCCATAGCTCGTAAACGCTTGTTGTCTGATCCATCGGCAACATGTTCGTCAACGTTGGTTTGTGTTGTTGTCACCGACTTCCTTCCTTTATTTGAGGGTTTTCCATCTCTGTGAGGCTGTGCACGTGGGGACATCGAGGAGTCCGATAACAACTAACCAAGATTTACGACCGGGTCTGGATTGCCCGCTGTTGGCTCGCCTACCACAAATTGCTTAGAGCACACGCGGATGTTGCCGTTCTGGTGAGGCAGCCAATTCTTGTCTTTGCGGTCCTTTCGGTTGGCCACTTCGGCCCAACGCAACCGGCCTGCTCTCCCCCTCCTCTCTTTTGGAAATGTGAACAATTTGAAGTGAGGGGGGCAAAAACAGTTTCCCGTTGCAAATGTACAGTTGTGGCCGTTACACTGTATCCACTTATTCAGGTAATACGTGCTTTTCCCATAGCACAAAATTGCATAAATGCGCATGCCTAGTAACATATAAAAGAAAATGATTAACAAAGTCAATCATATGTTAATTTAAATAGTCCTGTAAGCATGCCCATTACATGCAGGTACCAGTTACAATGCAAAATAAAATGGTCCAAGTATATCAACAAAATGTATACAATCACAACATTATAACAGAAAATTAAAATTTCAAATACTGATAAAAATATGCAATGTTATGGGAATCAGAACAGACATGATTAGTCAGGAAACTAGTGACTAAGTTTTGTATTACACAACATAACTTACAAATTCTGTACATGCAGAACTCATTCAGAAGTCTATTGAAAGTTATAGAAATCATACATTTAATTTCATCCTTCCCCACCCTAAAAAACCCATATCATTTATCTTCACGATCTCGCTAACTCAATGACGTATACAGAAATAAAAACGACAAAAACATCGCAGCACTGAACAAAGGCAAAATAAACATAACTAATTCATAGTTTGACAGCAGTATTTACTTACCTAGAAGATTCAAAGCTCGAAAATACGGGTGCAACAAATCCCTGTTCAAACACAGCACTCAGCAGCAGCCACGACATTTATAACGAGTGGCCTATGATCTGGACATGAGCAGTCGGAATATCGAACCCGCTTACTACTAGTTATTCAGTCTGATCCGTAGATGCGATCACCTGCTGAATATTTACCGATATTTATCGTGTTTTATATCCTTTCAGATTTCAAACAAACTTGCGCCTTTCAGGCCAATGTATTGCTGTTTGTATGAAATAGGCATCGGTCACAAAATAAGAAATCTCAGTAATACATTGGAATTATTCAGTAACGCCAACAACTGTCCTTCATGGTCCGCAGCGCCATGTTCAATGTTGCACATCTATTGTAGAACAAGAAAATGACGTGAGCAAATAACTGTGAAGCGCGTCAATTCCTCTTCCGCAGATAAATAGACTATAGACTTTAGACAATAGGTACAGGAGTAGAACATTCGGCCCTTCGAGCCAGCACCGTCATTCAATGTGATCATGGCTGATCATTCACAATCAGTACCCCGTTCCTGCTTTCTCTCCATATCCCCCGACTCCGCTATCTTTAAGAGCCCTATCTAGCTCTCTCTTGAAAGTATCCAAAGGACCGGTCTCCACCGTGTGAGGCAGAGAATTCCACAGACCCACACATCTCTGTGTGAATAAATGTTTCCTCATCTCCGTTCTAAATGGCTTACCGCTTATTCTTAAACTGTAGCCCCTGGTTCTGGACTCCCCCCAACATCGGGAACACGTTTCCACCCTCTAGCATGTCCAAACCCTTAATAATCCTATATGTTTCAATATGATCCCCTCTCATCCTAAATTCCAGAGCATACAAGCCTAGCCGCTCCATTCTCTCAGCATATGACAGTTCCGCCATCCCTGGAATTAACGGTTTGAATCTCCACTACACTCCCTCAGTAGCAAGAATGTCCTTCCTCAAATTTGGAGAGCAAAACTGCACACAATACTCCAGGTGTGGCCTCACTTGCGCCCTGTACAACTGCAGAAGGACCTCTTTGCTCATGTATTCAACTCCTCTTGCTATAAAGGCCAACAGGCCATTCGTCTTCGTCACTGCCTGCTGCACGTGCATGCTCACTTTCATTGACTGATGAACAAGGACGCCCAGATCCCGTTGTACTTCCCCTTTTCCCAACTTGACATCATTTAGATAATAATCTGCCTTCCTATTTTTGCTACCAAAGTGGATAACTTCACATTTATCCACACTAAACTGCATTTGCCATGCATCTGCCCGTTCATCTTCCCCTTTTCACCACCTGCTGTATTTGTGTAAGGTTTTATTGTTGAAATAATGGTAAGACCTGACAGGATAGCACGCAAACAAAGTATCCCGTTACAATAATAAACCAATACCAATGTCTGGGCTCTCACGTTGTGCTGCACTGGAAACATAACCATTGTCATCGAGCACTCTCTGCATTCAAAGTCAATGCACGTTACAACAGGATAGACAGTCAGAACAATTCCTACATGGTGGAAGTGTCAAGGAGTATATGGCATAACGTCAATCTGTGAAAGGCAAGTTTGAATTGGAATGTGCGTGGTCTGTTAAACAGTGTGTGATGGGTCCCTTAGTGCGAAATGCGGTGGTACTACTCTAATGGTATTTAAACGGCTACTAGGTAAGCACATGGATGTGCAGGGCACGTAGGAATATTGATCCATATGAATGAGTTTAGTTTCCCTTTGACATCATGTTCGGCACCAATACTGTGGACCGCGAGATCTGTTCCTGTGTCATACTTCTCTGCGTTCCATGTTACAAGATTCTAAACATTGAATCCTATACCACAACATCGCTGTTGGAATTGCATTACATTTTCAATTGTGTTCTCGTGGTCAACAATATAAGCACAGAGAAGCGGGAGTGGGCCACTCGGCCGCTCACAGCTAATCTGCCATTGGATTAGATCATGGCTGATCTACAATGGGCTCATCGACTCTTCCGTGCCTGTTCCCCATTGCCCAGAATTCTTCGATCTTTACCCAGCTTCACATTAAATACCTCTTAAGATCTGACGAATCGCAACGTCTTTGCCTTCGTTGTGATTGTTTTCGAAATGCGCGGTGAAAAAAATCAGCCCCTCGGATGTACTGCAGTTGTTCAACCTCCAGAACCCGGAAGTGGACTCCTCCCGCAGAGGACTCTTCCTACCCCGGCCAAATCGGAGGGAGCAGCAACTAGGGAAATGCAGACGCTGGAGCCTTGCACGCCATACGCAAGAAGATAGAAACATCAATCCCCATCGTTCTTGATCACCCGTGTGCAGTGATGTTCCTCATGCAGTGATGTTATTATTGAACTCAGCAGCTACACAGCCGCTAGAACAACATAATGTGAAGTTATCCTTTTATCACATCCGAACTATTTTTATCAGCGACCGCCTACTATAAACTCAGCTACCTTTGTACCACTGCCAGAAGAAGGATGTGACCATGATTGTCTATTGCTTGTAGAAGGCGCTGCTGGACTTAGAGTCATTCGATTGATAATCCTGACATGGTCCTATTTCCTGATGGCTCTTCACACCGACCTAGCGATGACAGATTATTAGCAGGATATGCGGTGGACACGCCACAACGAGTGCAGGACGCGTATGCTTTACCACCCGGAATGTCCGCTCAGGCAGCTGAGCTGCATGCCCTGACTCGTGCCTGCATATTGGCAAAAGATAAAAGTGCTAATATCTACAGCGATTCTTGCTATGCGTTTGGGGTTGCACATGACTTTGGGCAGATATGAAAAAATAGAGGATTGATCATATCAACATGAACGACTATTATCCAATTGCCACAGCAAATTGCAGTTATTAAATGTGAGGCTCATACATCATCGGATGATGATGTATCAAAGGGAAACAGATCAGCTGATTATGTAGCCAAACAGATTGCCCTCAGGCAAACCCCGCAAATACAAGCGGCTAAAATTAAGTCTGCAGCACTTAATTTTCAATCCTGTTTAGCATTGCAGTAGTCCAGTTACAGGATTCCCAAAGCCTAGCATCACCCCAGGAAAATAATTCCCGGACTAAAGCAGGGTGTTATCAAGATCCCAGTGTGTGGGTCCACCCTGGTGCTCGGGTAGTTTACCCCAGGAGCCTATTTGTGTACCTGTCGCCTGCAAAATTTGATCAACTACCACAACCTGAAACGCCTTTTGAGAATTTGAAAATTGATTTTGTAGAAAATCAGCAGCAAAGGGATTTAAGTACATTCTGGTCATAGTTCATATGTTCTCCAGATGGGTGGAAGCAAACCGCACTAGGAGGAATGACGCAGGAATGGTAGTCAGTATTTAATGAAACAAATAATACTTAGATTCGGGATACCCATGGGAATAAACAGTGACAGAGGAACTCATTTCACCAGTAAATTAGTTCAGAAGTTGTCGAAGGCTCTTGCGTTTCAGTGGAAATTACACATACCATAGTCCTCGTGGATGGTAAAAAGAGTAAAGGGGAAATAAAAGCTACTTTGGCCAAAGTATGCCTGCAAAATAGCATGTTGTGACCAAACGTCTGCCCGTAGTGATGTATGCCCTGCGAAATCAGAAAAATAGAAACACGTGCCTAACACCTGACGAAATATTGATGGGGCTACCTATGACAACAGGAACGCTACCCCCGATGACTCCTGAGAAGGTAGCCATTAAGGAATGATGAAAAATTCTTAAGGTATGCTCAAGCCATGTGTGAAACAATTGGTAAAATCTATGAGAAAGTTAAGCAGGCAATGGTTTCTCCGGCAAAAGGAAATATGCACCCGTTTAAACCAGGAGATCAGATTCATGTGCGAGCAATGAACAAAGATTATTTCACTTCTAGGGGGAAAGAACCATATTTGGTGCTGCTAACAAGACGGACAGCAGTAAAAGTAAAAGTAAAACCCGATTGGATACACGTCACCAGATGTAAATTTCATCACTCAGACGGAACCCTCGATGAGAAGTAAATGCAAGAGCCGCACATTTTTGTAATGATAAGATAGGTATGTTACAAAACGTACCTTCAGCGGCGCTGCAGTTCTGTCACTGGCCGTTTGCGCGACTTTGGCGCCTTTGAGGGGGGGGGGGGCGGGGCAGGATTAAAATGCGGTTTTTCTCCTAACTGGTCCTGGATATATTTTCTCGGAGTGCAAGCTTTTGCACAAGAATTGTTCCGACGGCCGTACTGTGAATTTTTTTTTTAAATCGCCCGACAAGTTCAGCGTTGGAGTATTTTTAAAATCATTTTCTAAAGCCGTCAACGCCGACATCGGGGACGGATTTCACGTACGGGACAGGTAAAGGAAAGCCGTTTATTTTATGTATAAAAGTGCTTCTTAAGATGCCTTTAATCCACATTTTACGTTGCGAAACGGTGACTTAGGACCCATACGAACCGGCAGTATTTTTCCTGCCGATATGGGGATTAAATTCATCGCAACCTCAACGTTCCAAACCAGCACGTTCCTCAAAAACCCACTCGCAAGATGATTAAAATGGCCATTAATTTACGGGAATTAAATACTAAATTCCTTCCATTTGGCCTATGAATCCATGACAATGAGATTTAAAAATCATGTTATATTGTGAATTCTTGTGTGAATGTTATTTGGACACAGGCTATTTAAAAATGTTCATCTTTTCTTAAGAAATGGATAGATGTTTAGATTTACTAATTGAATTTTGTAATTAGCTACAATTGGGTAACTAACTAATTATATGCTTTAATTTCAGGTCATCCAAGTAAGATTGTTTAATATTTGTTTCAGAATGCTTCAACCTATAATAACTGAAAATTACTTTCAGTTCCCTTAATTTAAAAAAAAGCTATGGGCTTTTGACTGTCCTTCATCACACCTTTGTGTTAAGTCAATGAAAAAGTAATAGGTAACAACATGCTAATTTCCGAGTATGAAAATGGCCATAACTTTTTTAAATACTGAAGATATGAAAGTGAATTAGGTGTCAAATTAAACTTATTTTTATGTTTTATCTGATGGGATAAATTGCAGACTTGATTTTAAAAATCTCAAAATTTTGCAACCTTGCTAGCTAGATAAGACGATGATTAAAAAAAAGTGTCAAAATGTTGACATTAATTATTATATATCCTTGTAGTATTAAATATTTCTGAATAAATTAAGATTATATGGGATCATAGAGGACGTGAAGGTGAAGATAGGAGCTTTCTTGGGGAACGGCTGCTAACCAGCAGCCGTCCGTTCAATTTCACTTTTTTATTTCGTTTTTCCTTTTGTTTAATCTTGTCTATGTCTAGGGGAATTTTGACTTTTAATGTGGGGTGGTAAGGGGGAAACTATCTGTAGGTCCCTACCTGGTCAGTGAGGCAGCTTTTTCTCCGGGCTGCCCCGTCGACCCGTCCTTGCGGCCTACCAGCGGGCGTGGAGCGGCGTGGAGCGGCGTTTTCCTGGCGGGGACTGCCCAGCACCTTCAGCTTCGGTGGCGGCACAGCGCTGGAGCACTATCGCGGAGTGGAGCGGGCGATGCCTTGCCTGGGTCGCCGCGCTGGATCGACGCGCTGGAGCTCCAGTGAGCTGCGACCGCCGAGCTCAACACCTCCGGGCTGCGGGACTGCGGAGCGACCTGCTGCGGGCGGCGGCGCCGACCCTAACATTGGGAGCCTCGGAGCTCCAAATCGGCGCGGCCTTGTCGGCTTCAGGTGCCACGATCTCCGGTAGGAGATCGGCCGTTCCAGCCGTCCCAGCCGCTGCGAGGACTCTCCCGACGCCGGGACAACTGCACCCGGCGAGAACGGCCTGGAACATCGGGCCTCCGTAGAGGCAACTGTGGAGGCCTCAATAGGCCTGACTTTCGGTGAACTGGGGTTGGGGACTGGACATTGTGCCTTCCCCCACAGTGGTAATCATTGTGGGGGGATGATTTTGTGTGTAATGTGTAGTGTCTATGTTAGTCTATGTCCAAGATGGCGGTCGGAGGGGAGGGTGGACGCTGGCGCGCTTTAGCAGCCGCTGCTCTCTCTTCCATATTGTGTTTTGATTTTTGTTTTTGCATTTAATTCTATCTTTAATTTGTGTACTGGTGATGTCTTAGCTATTTATTTCATTCCGCTTACATGTTTCTGCACCATTTGTTAAACTTTGTAAGGTGTCCTTGAGACTTTGTGAAAGGCGCCCATAAATAAAATGTATTATTATTATTATTAAGAGAGGCGTTTAGATAGTTACAATTAACAGGGTGAAGGTAGAAATTAGAACATGAAATCAACTGACAACTTTCACACAGAACAGTGAACTCGCAGCTGAAAGACAATATACAATAGACAATAGACAATAGGTGCAGGAGTAGGCCATTCGGCCCTTGGAGCCAGCACCGACATTCAATGTGATCATGGCTGATCATCCACAAGCACCCCAAAGGACAGCAGGCTTCATTATCTGATTAGAATGTTGGGTTTGTACGCATACCCCTACGCATGCTGAAGAAGGTAAACCTTTGCGAGCTCAAGGACGGGTTCCAAATAAAATTATAATCGGACACGTATGCCTCCAATTCTGCAACTGATTAATGAGAGAAAATATTAAAATCCTTTCTTACTATAAAACGTGTTGACCAAAAAAATCAATATGGTGGAAACTGTGGAAGAAAATATTAATATCCTTTCTTACTTAATTTTGATTGGAAGTAAACAAGGTAATGAAAGGGTGTTTGGATGTGCCAATTGGCATCTCTCGTTGACCAGGTGAAGACGAGGTCCGTGAAAATAGGCAAGGTAAGATTAGACGTATTATCTCTTGTTTAGGAATGTGTTGAAGGGTGGATGGTCAATGTAAACATGAAATACTAGATGGAGATAAGGAAGCTTGTTTCTCCCTACAATGTGTTACAATAGATCACCCGCTCCCCCAACCGCTAGTAGCGTAGATACGTTGCAGTAAATGGGGGGCTTATGATTGGCTCGGAGAGGGGATGGTGGCGCGGTCCGCCGAAAAGGTGGGATAGAATAATGTTAAGATGCCCTTGTATTCCGTTTGACTTGTATTGACCATCTGTTGTTGAATAACATTGACATAAACAAAATATATGTTGTTACTGTAATGTATTTGGGTGCTTGGAACTGACTTAAATGAACTCTCAGATACAGGAGTAAACTGACAAGCTTCTTTATTCTAGGACGCCACCTTGAGTCTCTTCTAGCGCATGCATCCCCTTGCACAATACATAACATATGCTAATTATATTACATACATCACACTGCTCCCCCTTTAACTTGGAGGCAGGTAACACCATTTACATTATATACATTACACTGCTCCCCTTTAGCTTGGAGGCGAATAACACCATTTATATTACATTAAATATAATTGATTAACACACTTTTGCAAAATTATATAATTACAGTCATCTTACATAGCATCCTCGTAACTGTAATAATCGTATCTAAACTTAGCACTTATAATGGTTCATTCCACTCATCTTCCTTAAACCAAATACATTACCCCTTGCTTTATGTGTTATCCTTTTCCGTTCCATTCTGTGTAAATGGCACACTCTTTCTAATCACTCAAGCTTTACCTGTATCTCTCCCTCTTCCCTTTTAAATATCGTAATCTAATTTGCAGATTTCTTCCTGTTCTTGATATTCTGCTAAAGTTAACATTTCCTCTGTTCATGTTGCTTATTTGTGATCTGACTCATGACTGCAGGTTTTCGTTTTTCAGCAGCTTCCTCTGTCGCTCAATTTCCTGGCGTTGCGTATTTATCTGCTCTTGTTGTATAATAACATTCTGCAATGCATAACCATTTGTCCATTGCTCAGTGAAGGAAGCTCCATGCTGGACTATAGTGAAGTGTCCTAATCACAATCGGTCCTGCATACTTTTGTCTCGACCGACAAGCCTCTCTTCTTTAGACTTTTCTATCAACAGTTTTTTGCTCATCGTCACACATTTATTTAACCGTTCTTTGTATCGTTTAAGCCTTTTCTGTTGTTCATCTATTTGTCTTGTTAAATCACCTTTCTGGTTATTCATCAAGAAGTAGTATTTATATTGTCTTTGCAATACAACACTGGCTTTGATTTGCGCTCTGTATATTTTTCTTATTACATAAGCACGGTAATGAGACGGCACTACAACTGCTGTATAAATCAGTTTGAGGAAGTCTTTCCTATATCGTTTAAGCCTTTTGTATCGTTTGAGCCTTTTCTGTTTGCATCTATTTGACTCCTTAGGTCTTTCCTATACCAACTCATATGGAATACTTACAGCACCTTTACAGTAGCCCTCTTTTGCTTAACCCACTGCCTAACCACCATACTCTTGTAGGCAGCCTGAATGGTAATAGTTGCGTACCCCATTGACTGATATTGCACGAACTGGGAATGCCCTATTTTGCATGCTTTGTACCATCTCTGGATCGAAATGACTGCTTGTCGCATAGCTCTGTACCGTATCCTTAATCGGTAATCACAGTAAGCAGCTTGCAGAGTCACTACAGCCGCCTTTTGCATCAAGAAATGCTTTCTTGTAATGCACATCCTTATGACTGACTTAATATGGCGTGCTGCCTTGATTTTCTCAACCAATTCTCTGGCTTTAATCCCGCGGTAGAAGGCCTGAATACAAACCACTGCTTTTCTCAAACTATTATACTGTATCACTTGGACATCTCTTATCTGGCATGCTCTGTATCGTTGCTGTACCGCAATGGCAGACCAGCGTAGTTTCTTGAAATACTGACGCTGTTTATGCATCTGGTAATAAATCTGTATGACCTTGGCAGATTTGTGCATGCACAGCTATTGCTTTCGAACAACCATTCCTCAGTAGGCAGCCTGAAGCAGTGCAACGCTTCTGCGTACCTTCATGTAAGTCTTGCGAACACTTTCCATTTGAAGGTGTGCCCTATAATGAGTTTGTACTATTATAGCTGCCAATTTCATTGCCCTGTATGGACGGTATACTCTGTGCATTCTAAATGCTGCTTGTATTACCGTTGCTGCCTTCTGTTTGTTCCGGATCTCTCTCCGTACTCTCATACCCCTGAATGCCGCTTGAATAGCTAGGGTTGCCCTTTGGATGGCAATTTCCCTTTGCCTTTGACTTCTGTCACTTTGCACTAGACCTTTGTCCCTTTGCACTAGACCGTTGTTCCTTTGCACTAGACCTTTGTCCTTTTGCACTTGACGTTTGTCCTTTTGCACTTGACCTTGGTCCTTTTTCACTTGACCTTTGTCCTTTTGCACTTGACCTTTGTCCTTTTGCACTTGACTTTTGTCCTTTGAGGGACCCTCTGCCCTCTTTAGTTCATGCTCCTTGCCTCTGGATGCCCTTGGAGGTTTTTGCGAGAAATGAGCCATTAATGCCTCCTTACACACCTCGTACATTTTATCTGTGGTCTTTGCTGGCTGTAGTAACATACGTAAGGTGTGATAACCCTCTCTTCCTAAGCCTAATATGAACCATGCTCTCTTCTTCTCCTCTGCAGCGATATCATTAGAAATGAAACAAGCCTCCAAGACTTCGCTCCATTTCTCAAAATTACACCCAGAATCTAACTGGGGCACGTTTCCTTCAATTTGAAAAGCCATGCTACCTGTTGCTATTCAGGTGCACTATATTCTGTTTTCTCACTGTGTTTTCTGCACTAGACTTAATCCTTTTACACACTAAGAAGTGATCCAGCCCACTGACTATTACTAATTCTTATAATAATAGATGTATACTATTAACCAACATTTCATGTTAATAGCCATTTAGAACATTTAAACCATATTCCTTTTATGCACACAGATTTACTATTAATAACAGTGACCAATGCATTACATTTAAACAGTCCTGCTTTTACTGTGCCCATGCATTTCATTCACAGAGGGCTTTTATTATGAAGGATTTCACATCTCCCGCTTGTGGCCTGTGGACTTTGGTGCATCCTCGACCTCTCGAGCTGTTCCCACTGGTACCTTTGCTGATAGCATCACCGGACCGCCACTTTTGCTGCTTTTGCTGGCTCCCCCGGGCTTCACCGTTACTTTTGCTGCCGCTGGCTCGTTGCCAAGTCGACTCCCGTTGCTCCGCTGCCTTGCCTGCCCGCTGGCTCCACAGCCTTCCCGACTGTTACTGGACCCGCTGCTCGGCTCATCGCGGTCTCCATTGGACACCCTGCGGAAGGTAAGTCGTTCCTGATTACTACTGCTGCTTTCGGCCGTCTACCGCGACCGGGCTTTCTCCGCTTTGTCCCCCTACCGGGCTCACTCTGCTCCCGACCGGCTGAAGTGCTTGAGTGCTGTGTTCCGCTTCTCTCACGCGGACCGACTCTGCGCTCGGGGCCGGATTTCCTTTCACGTCCGGGCTTTCCCCGCTCTCGGCCGTCCCTTGCGACCGGGCTTTCACGGCTCTCGGCTTCTCTCCGCTTCTCTCGCTGGCCTGTCCGTTTTTAGCTCACGGTCGGGCTGACTCTACTCCCCACCGGGCTTTCTCTGCTCGCGGTCGGCTCCGGCGACCGGGCTTTCTCTGCACGGCCGTCTCTTGTGACCGGGCTCTCTCTCACGACGGGTCCGATTCTCTCGTGGCCAGTTTTTTTTCACTCTGCCGGTCCGCTTCTCATGCGACTGGCTTTCTCCCTCGACCGGGCTGACTCTTCTCCCGGCCGGGCTTTCTCTCACGACGGGTCCGATTCGCTCGTGCGGTCGTTTTTTTTACACTCTGCCGATCCGCTTCTCTCGCGTCCGGGCTTTTTTGTTTCGGGCGGTCCGCTTCTCTCGCGGCCGGCTTTCTGCCTCGACCGGGCTGACTCTTCTCCCGGCCGGGCTGACTCCGTTTCGTCGGTGGCTTCACTGGACCTGTCCGTGGCCTACACGGTACACTGCCCTGGAACTCACCCGAAGTCGGTAGCGGCTGCTGGGCCTCTTCTGCCCCTTTCCCGTGGCTGCACGTCCCTGGAAAACGTTCCAGGTACGTTGACACCGTCGCTGTCCTGCTGGCTAAGCTTTCAGCTTTCGGCTGCGTTCTTCGGTGACACTTGCTTACTGCCCCTCTTGTTTTCCTTGCTTCCTGTTCCGACCTTTCTTTTCTTTTCGCTTGGTACCGTTCCACTTTGTTCCAAATACAACCTCATCTTTTTAACTTGTTTTTTCTTGACAGCCCTTCTTTGTTCTTTTCTGTTATTTTATCCTCGTTGCCTCGTTATCTTTGTTGTGTGTTCTGGTGTAACAATTCACCTAAAACTTAGCTGTGCAAAGATTATTCAGCTTGAGGAATTCGACAAAAATATCAGTCTAAAATGGGTAACAATCCGAAGGACGAAATCTTGCCACGTAGACACAACACAGAGATAGCCTTACAAAACTCTCCGAATTGTACAGCTGATGTTTGAAACTACAGTCCCCGGCATAGATGGATCTGCAGGCCTATCATGTTCAGCTTGCAAACAACTGCGACACAACTCCGTATCTACTGTTTTAAAGTGTTAAACAATCCTGATTGTTGCAAAACAGTCCTGCGGGTGAGTACACGAACTCTATCCCATTCTCGTCGCCAATTGTAGTGTATTTGGGCACTTGGAACTGACTCAAAAGAACACTCAGATACAGGAGTAAACTGACAAGCCTCTTTATTCTAGGACGCCACCTTGAGTCTCCACCTTGCATGCGTTCCCTTGCACAAGACAACATATGCTAATTATATTACATACATCACACAAACCTTTTGCATTTCCAAAGCAAACCTTTTGCATTTTCAAACCAAACCACCATTTGCATTTTCAAACCAAACCTTTTGCATTTTCAAACCAAACCTTTTGCATTTGCAATCCAAATCTTTTGCAATTCAAACCAAACCTTTTGCATATTCAAACCAAACCACCATTTGCATTTTCAAACAAAACCACCATTTGCATTTTCCAACCAAACCACCCTTTTGCATTTTCAAACCAAACAAACGTTTGCATTTTCAAACCAAACCACCTTTTGCATTTTCAAAGCAAACTAACTTTGCCATTTTCAAACCAAACCAACTTTTGCATTTCCAAACCAAACCAACATTTGCATTTTCAAACCAAACCACCTTTTATATTTTCAAAGCAAACCACCTTTTGCATTTTCAAAGCAAACCTTTTGCATTTTCAAAGCAAACCTCCTTTTGCATTTAAATAGCAAACCACCTTTTGCATTTTCAAAATAAACCACTTTTTGCATTTTTATAGCAAACCACTATTTGCATTTTCAAAGAAAACCGCCTTTTGTATTTTCAAAGCAAACCCTTAGCATTTTTAAAGCTTCTGCATTTTTTTTTTGTTTTTGTTTATTAGAAGTACATTACATTACAACCACATACATTAGTAATCGTCACATATATCTTATTACAATTAATGTACTCCGTTTGTTTTTTACACTAATGAAGGGAAAGGATGAGATTGAGAGAAAGAAGAAAGTGAAGGAAAAGGTGAAAGTGTAAAAAACGTGACAACAAGAAAGAACAAAGACCCTATAAGAACGAAATTAAAAACAAAAGAAAAAGAGTGAAGAAATAGACCCTAGAAAAGAAGAAGAAAGAGAAAGAGGGAAAAGAGAAAAACAAATAGTTTTTGTAAGCATCACGGAAATGGGAGATACCAACTTTCCAACTTTCATCCCCCCTTACCTGACCTCATTTTTTAAAGGTACTTTTGCACCCTATATTTGTAATAATTCTATAAATGCAGACCACGTCAGGTGGAAGTGATCTGGTTTACCTGCCAGGAGGAGTCTTATCTCTTCTAGGTGTAATGTTTCGAACATATTTGAAATCCACATGTTTATAGTTGGTATTGGAGCCATTTTCCTAAATTTTAGGATTAGCTTTTTTCCAGTTATTAACCCATAGTCTATTAATTTATTTTGAAACACATTTAGTTCTGGACTATCTTCCGTTGTTCCGAAGATAATCCATTCTGCTTTTGCTATCAGTTTTATTTTAAATAATTTTGTAAAGATTTCAAAAAATTTTGTACAGAAAACAAATGAGTGCGCTATAGTAGCTTCTTGAGATTGACATTTATCACAGATGGATGATACATTTGGGAAAATTTTATGGATTTTAGTTTTGGAATAATATAATCTATGTACGATTTTAAATTGTATTAAAGTGTGTCTTACATTAATCGAACATTTATGCACGTTTAATAAGTGTTCATTCCACCTTTCCTTTGAGATTTTAATAGCTAATTCTTGTTTCCAGTCTCTTCTAATACCTTCCGTAGATGGTATTTCTACATTTAAGATAATATTATACAAATATGATATTAAGTTTGCTGATTCAGCTTTTATCTGCATTGCATCATCCAATACATCTGCTGGGCTATTATAATGATCTTTTGTATATTTTTTCAAATAGTCACATATTTGAAAATATTTAAAATATTGATTATTTCCGAGTTTATATTTTATTTGTAATTGTTGAAATTACAGTAATTTTCCAGTTTCATACAGGTCACCGAATGTTTTAATTCCTAGTCTATCCCAATGTGTGAAATATTTATCTGTAATAGAGGGATTAAGCGAAGGATTATTAACTATGGGAGATAAAAGTAATACATTTCTTAATTTTAAATTTTGTTTTATTTGTTTCCAAATTCTGATTGTGCTATGTATAATTGGGTTCTTATTATAATTTATGTTATTCAGTTTCATTGGTGAGAGGAGGATCGCTCCATTGTTTCCAGAGGAGCAGTCCTCTCTCTCCATTACAATCCAGTCCACTTGCTGGCAGAGTTATCCATCAGTTGAATCATATTTTTAATAATTACTGACCAATAATAATACATGAAATTAGGTAGTGCTAAGCCCCCTAATACTTTAGGTTAGTTCAAATGTGTTCTTTGTATTCTATGTGATTTATAGTCCCATATAAAATTGGTGATATCTGAGTCCAATTTTAAAAAAAACGTATTTGGTAGGTATATAGGAATCGATTGAAATAGGTTAAAATTTGTGGTAGAAAGATCATTTTTATTGCATTTATTCGGCCTATTAAAGACATCGGGAGCGTTTTCCAAAATTTGATTAGTGTGTTTAATTTATTAAGTAGAGGATCAAAATTTGCTTTAAACATACCTTGATATGTTCTAGTAATTTCGATTCCCAAGTATTTAAATTTTTCTGTAGCTATTTTAAAAGATGTGTTGAGTCTTTCGGTTTTATTGACATAATTTCACTTTTATTCCAATTTATTCTGTATCCAGAAAAAGTTCCAAAGTCTTCAATTAAATTTAATATATTTGGTATAGTGATTTGAGGTTTTGTAATGTACAGTAATATATCATCCGCGTATAAAGATATTTTATTATTTGAATATTTAGTATTATACCCATGGATATCAGGATGTATTCTATTTTTTTCTGCTAACGGTTCAATTATGAGAGCAAACAACTGTGGTGATAATGAGCATCCTTGTCTATTTCCCCTTGATAGTTGAAATTTCGAGGGTAATATGTTATTAGTTAATATTCTAGCTGTAGGTTTATTATATAATAATTTAATCCATAAAATAAAATTCTCTCCCAGTTGGAATTTTTGTAATACTTTATCCATATAATTCCAATCTACTTGGTGAAATGCTTTTTCAGCGTCCAGCGAAATAATTGATAATTCTTGTTCTTCAGATTATGTGAGTGCATTATGTTGAGTAAACGTCTCATATTGTTAGATGAATATCTCTTAGGGTTAAACCCCGGCTGATCTGGGTTTATTAGTTTACTAATATATTTACTTAATCTTCTAGCTAATGTTTTCGCTAATATTTTTTGATCTGTGTTTAACAATGCTATAGCTCTATATGAACCCGGTTCTTCTATATCTTTGTCTTTTTTTAAGTATTAGTGTAATCGTTGATTCCGCTAATGTATCAGGTAGTATTTGTTTTTTAAAAGCATATTGGTACATTTTTTGTAATCGTGGTATAATTTTGTCATGGAAACTTTTATAAAATTCATTACTAAATCCATCAGGACCTGGTGTTTTTCCATTCTTTAGTGAGTTTATTGTATCTTCTAATTCCTTAATTGAGATTTGTGCTCCCAATTCCTCTTGTTCCTTCAACTCTAACTTTGGAAGATTACAATTATCCAAAAACTCTGTAATTTTATAGGAGTCAGTTGTCGTTTTAGATGTATACAAATTCTCATAAAATTGCGCAAACCTTTTATTAATATCCTTCGGTATGGTTAATAATTCCCCTCTATCTGATTTAATCTTTGGGATCGTATGTTCTTTTTCTCGTTTTTTTAGCTGGCGAGCCAAAAGTTTATGCGGTTTATCCCCAAATTCAAAGTGCTCTTGTTTTGTAATTTGAAAAAGTCTTATCAGTTTGGCTGATAATAGTTTATTTAATTTAAATTTCAAAATTATTATTTTATTATGTTTATCTATTGATGGATCTTTAGCATTATCTATATCCATATGTCTAATAAGTTCCTCTAACTGTTTTTGTTCATTATTATTCTTTTTATTTTGAAAAGCTTGATATGAAATTATAATACCTCTAATATATGCTTTAAAAGATTCCCATAATACAGTAGGCGATATGTCTGGAGTGTCATTTATTTTAAAAAAAGGCATCCATTTGTTCTTTTAAATATATACTCGCTTGTGGATCTTTTAGGATGTGAGAATTAAATCTCCAGAACGGTTTATTCTTAGACATTCCTTCCAGTTTTAAAAATAAAGTTAGTGGTGAATGGTCTGAAATCGAATTTGTATGGTATGTTGGGTTAAAAGTATGAGGGATTAATTTTGTGTCCACCAGGAAATAATCTATACGTGAGTATGTTTTGTGTACCATTGAATAAAACGAGTATTCCCTGCCAGTTGGATTAACAATTCTCCAAACATCTGCTATATTAGTATTGTTTATATAAATATTTAGAAGTTCACCGGTTTTAGATTTCGTATTCCCTCTCTGTTTTTGGCTTGATTTATCTAAATACGGATCTAAAACACAGTTGAAGTATCCTCCTATTATAACATTTTGATAGTTAGACTCTGCGATTATGTTCAGAATTTTATTGAAAAAATGAGCGTTGTCAAAGTTAGGCGCGTATATATTTACCAAGGTAATTGGAGTATCATGAATTTCTCCATTAACTATTAAGTATCTCCCTTCGATATCTGTTATGGTATTCTTTGCTTTAAATGGTATACCTTTTCTTATAATGATTGACGCACCTCTAGGTTTCGAAGTAAATGAAGAGTGGTATGTTTGACCTATCCATTTCGCCCTCAACCTAGCTTGATCATGAGATTTTAGATGAGTTTCTTGTAAGAAGATAATGTTAGAGTTGTACAGTTTCAGCTGAGCTAGTATCTTACCCCTTTTAATAGGTTCGTTAATACCTCTTATATTCCAACTACAGAATGAGATTCCTCCTAGGTTCTTTTGCTCAGCATCTTGCATTTTGAATAATTATAGTACCTTTAAATCTTGTGGTGCATCCATATCCCAGGTCTTTGGGTATTGGGGGAACTTTTGAATTTCTAAGTTTTGTTGGTATATCCCTTTTACGCTTATCACTAAACACAAACCACAAACATGTGAGTTTATGTGATAATTTAAAAAAAATTTAAAAAGTGAAAATATAGTGTCTAAAATAGTCGACACTGTAACAAGTGGCCCACCTGTAGGTGGGAGAAAACCTTGTTTCGACTTCCGTTGTTGATGTTAAACAAATAGCCCCGCTCTCTTAGTTAATCATAACATATTAGAACGGGGCCTCACATTCAGATATATAATACAGTTTTACCCTATATATTTCATTATAACATATCATGTATATATCGCAATTTTAGCTACTAATTATTAAACAAATAATTTTGACTTCAATAATAGTCAACTGTTGGTTGAAGGGGTTAACGAGACGTGCCCCTGGACATAAGCCAGGTGCTCGTTTCTCATCCCCTCCTCCCAGTTTTAAATTTAGTAAAAATTCATATTAGTATTGTTAGTTCGTTATTTTGTAGTTATTTATTTTTATTAGCGTCCGTAGCTATTCTAATCTAACATAGATAACTTATTAGGTTGTTAATAGGTAAGTTCTTACAATTGGATTTAATATTGTAGTCTATTAAACAGATAATGCTTCTGGTATATACCATTCACTTCAGTTCGGCTGTTTCCTCGTTTTGAACAGAGAGTGTCCTTGATTCAAAATTCCATAGATAACAGTCTAGCCATCCCAAAACAAAACACTGCTTCAATGGTTCTAATCTGCCAAACCTCCATTAACCGTGGAATTCTAGTGTTTTAGAGTTAATTCATACTATTAATTTCTATTTTTCAACGATACTCTGGGCATATTTGAACGCATCCTCTGGTTTTACAAAAGACTTTTCAGAACCCTTATAAGAAATACGCATTTTAGCTGGATAAAAAACACCGTATCTGACACCTTGTTTCCCTCTTAAAAGCTCTTTAGCCTTCCCGAATTGATTTCTCTTTTGCACAATTTCATACGGATAGTCCCTGAATATTTTGATAATGTCATTGTCCAACCGTAGCTGCACTCCGTATTTGATTTTGCTCATGACATCTTCCAGTTCTAAAATGTCCCAAAATTTCACAATAATATGTCGTGGATATGTTTTTTCAGCATCAGATCTCTGTTTAAATCTTGGAACACGATGACCCGCTTTAATTTTCGGTTCTTTGGAAAGATTAAGCAGTTGTTTAAGTAAGTGCATGGCAAACTCACAAACATCCTCCCCCTCCACTCCCTCTGAGACTCCAAGAATTCTCAAATTCTGGCGTCTAGTGTGAGCTTCCAGGTCCAGGCATTTGTCTGAGGCTTTCCCCAGTTGAGTCATCATCTGTACTGAAGTTTGCTCATATTCTTGCTTCCTTTGATCATGTTCTTGCCTCATTTTTGCCATGTCTTCAACCACTCGAGCCATATTTTCTCCAATTCCGTAATTGTGCGCATACTTGCAGCTACTGTTTCAAGCACAGTCGTGAACCTGTCCGTAGTAATTTCACTTATGCATTTTCAAAGCAAACCTTTTGCATTTTCAAAACAAACCACCTTGTCCATTATCAAAGAAAGCCGCCTTTTGAATTTTCAAAGCAAACCCTTTGCATTTTTAATGCAAAACCTATGCACTTTCAAACCACCTTTTGCAAAGCAAACCACCTTTTGCATTTTCAAATGATACCACAATTGGCGTTTTCGAAGCAAACCGCCATTTGCATTTTGGAAGCAAACCTTTTGCATTTTCGAAGCAAACCACCTTTGCATTTTCAAAGCAAACATTTTGCATTTTCAAAGCAAACGTTTTGCATTTACAAAGCAAACCACATTTTGCATTTTCAATGGAAATCACATTTTGCATTTTCAAAGCAAATCACCATTTGTATTTTCAAATCAAATCACCATTTGCATTTTCAAAGCAAACCTTTTGCATTTTCAACGCAAACCACGTATTGCATTGTCAAAGCAATCCACCTTTTGCATTTCAAAGCAAACCACTTTCTGCATTTTCAAAGTAAACCACCTTTTGCATTTTCAAAGCAAACCACCTATTGCATTTTCAAAGCAAACCACCTATTGCATTTTCAAAGCAAACCACCTTTTGCATTTTCAAAGCAAACCACCTTTTGCATTTTCATAGCAAACCACCTTTTGCATTTACAAAGCAAACCACCTTTTGCATTTTCAAACCACTTTTTGCATTTTGAAAGCAAAGCACCATTTACATTTTCATAGCAAACCACCTGTTGCATTTTCAAAGCAACCCTCCTTTTGCATTTTCTAAGCAAACCACCTTTTGCATTTTCAAAGTAAACCACTATTTGCATTTTCAAAGCCAACCCTATGCATTTTCGAAGCAAACCTTTTGCATTTTCAAAGCAAACCACATTGTGCATTTTCAAAGAAAACCGCCTTTTGCATTTTCAAAGCAAACCCTTTGCATTTTCAAACCACCTTTTGCAAAGCAAACCACTTTTGCATTTTCAAATCAAACCGCAATTTGCATTTTCGAAACAAACCGCCATTTGCATTTTGGAATCAAACCTTTTGCATTTTCGAAGCCAACCTCCTTTGCATTTTCAAAGCAAACCTTTTGCATTTTCAAAGCCAACCATCTTTTGCATTTTCAAAGCAAACCAACATTTACATTTTCAAAGTGAACCACTTTTAGCATTTTCAAAGCTAACCATTTACATTTTCAAAGCAAACCTTATGCATTTTCAAAGCAAACCATTTGCATTTCCAAAGCAAACCACCTTTTGCATTTTCAAAACTAAACATTTTTCGCATTGTCAAAGCAAACCACCTTTTGCATTTTCAAAGCAAAGCACCTTTTGCATTTTCAAAGCAAACCATCTTTTGCTTTGTCAAAGCAAAACGTTTGCATTTTAAAGCGAAACTTTTGCATTTTCAAACCAAACCACCATTTGCATTTTCAAAGCAAAGCACCTTTTGCATTTTCAAAGCAAAGTACCTTTTGCATTTTCAAAGCATACCACGTTTTGCATTTTCAAATCAAACCACGTTTTGCATTGTCAAAGCAAAACATTTTTCATTTTCAAGCAAACCACCTTTTGTATTTTCAAAGTAAACTAATTTTGGCATTTTCAAACCAAACCAAATTTTGCATTTCCAAACCAAACCAACATTTGCATTTTCAAACCAAACCACCTTTTGTATTTTCAAAGCAAACCACCTTTTGCATTTTCAAAGAAAACCTTTTGCATTTTCCAAGCAAACCTTTTGCATTTTCAAAGCAAACCTTTTGCATTTTCAAAGGAAACCAACATTTGTATTTACAAAGGAAACCAACATTTGTATTTACAAAGCAAACCAACATTTGCATTTACAAAGCAAACCCCCTTTTGCATTTTCAAAGCAAACCACATTTGCATTTTCAAAGCAAACCACCTTTTGCATTTACAAAGCAGACCACCTTTTGCATTTTCAAAGCAAACCACATTTGCATTTTCAAAGCAAACCTTTTGCATTTTCAAAGCAAACCTTTTGCATTTTCAAAAGAAACCAACATTTGCATTTACAAAGCAAACCAACATTTGCATTTACAAAGCAAACCCCCTTTTGCATTTTCAAAGCAAACCACATTTGCATTTTCAAAGCAAACCACCTTTTGCATTTACAAAGCAAACCACCTTTTGCATTTTCAAAGCAAACCACATTTGCATTTTCAAAGCAAACCACCTTTTGCATTTTCAAACCAAACCACCATTTGCATTTTCAAACCAAACCACCATTTCCGTTTCCAAACGAAACCAACATTTGCATTTTGAAAGCAAATTATCTTTTGCATTTTGAAAGCAAACCTTTTGCATTTTCAAAGCAAACCATCCTTTGCATTTCCAAACCGAACCACCATTTGCATTTTAAACACATACCGCCCTTTGCATTTTCAAAGCAAACCACTTTTTGCATTTTCAAAGCAAACCTTTTGCATTTTCAAACCAAAACTACTTTTGCATTTTCAAACCAAACCACCATTTGCGATTTTAAACCACCATTTACATTTTCAAACCAAACCACCATTTGCATTTTCAATCCAATAATTTTCTAACAAAATCACCATTTGTATCTTCATAGCAAACCTTCATTTGCATTTTCAAAGCAAACCTTTTGCAATTTCAAAGCAAACCTTTTGCATTTTCAAACCAAAGCTTTTGCATTTGCAAACCAAACCTTTTGCAATTCAAACCAAACCTGTTGCATTTTCAAACCAACCCACCATTTGCAATTTCAAACAAAACCACCTTTTGCATTTTCAAAGCAAACCACCTTTTGCATTTTCAAAGCAAACCATCCTTTTGCATTTTCAAACCAAACCACCATTTGCATTTTCAAACCAAACCACCATTTCCGTTTACAAACCAAACCAACATTTGCATTTTGAAAGCAAAATACCTTTTACATTTTGAAAGCAAACCTTCTGCATTTTCAAAGCACACAATCTTTTGCAATTCCAAACCAAACCACCATTTTCATTTTCAACACAAACCACCCTTTGCATTTTCAAAGCAAACCTTTTGCATTTTCAGACCAAACCTCCTTTTGCATTTTCAAACCAAACCACCATTTGCGTTTTCAAACCACCGTTTACATTTTCAAACCAAACCACCATTTGCATTTTCAATCCATTCATTTGCTAACAAAACCACCATTTGTATTTTCATAGCAAACCTTCATTTGCATTTTCAAAGCAAAACTTTTGCATTTGCATACCAAACCTTTTGCAATTCAAACCAAACCTGTTGCATATTCAAACTAAACCACCATTTGCATTTTCAAACAAAACCAACATTTGCATTTTCAAGCCAAACCAACATTTTACATTTTCAAAACAAACAAACGTTTGCATTTTCAAACCAAACCACCTTTTGCATTTTCAAAGTTAACTAACTTTGGCATTTTCAAACCAAACCAACTGTTGCATTTCCAAACCAAACCAACATTTGCATTTCAAACCAAACCACCTTTTGTATTTTCAAACCAAACCAACTTTTGCATTTCCAAACCAAACCAACATTTGCATTTTCAAACCAAACCACCTTTTGTATTTTCAAAGCAAACCACCTTTTGCATTTTCAAAGAAAACCTTTTGAATTTTCCAAGCAAACCTTTTGCATTTTCAAAGCAATCCTTTTTCATTTACAAAGCAAACCACCATTTACATTTACAAAGCAAACCACCTGTTGCATTTTCAAAGCAAACCAACATTTGCATTTTCAAAGCGAACCACTTTTAGCATTTTCAAAGCAAACCTTTTACATTTTCAAAGCAAACCCTAGGCATTTTCAAAGCAAACCCTTTGCATTTTCAAAGCAAAGCACCTTTTGCATTTTCAAAGCAAACCATCTTTTGCTTTGTCAAAGCAAAACGTTTGCATTTTAAAGCGAAACTTTTACATTTTCAAACCAAACCACCATTTGAATTTTCAAAGCAAAGCACCTTTTGCATTTTCAAAGCAAACCACCTTTTGCATTTCCAAACCAAACCCACATTTGCATTTTCAAACCAAACCACCTTTTGTATTTTCAAAGTAAACTAATTTTGGCATTTTCAAACCAAACCAAATTTTGCATTTCCAAACCAAACCAAATTTTGGCATTTTCAAAGCAAACCACCTTTTGCATTTTCTAAGAAAACCTTTTGCATTTTCCAAGCAAACCTTTTGCATTTTCAAAGGAAACCAACATTTGCATTTACAAAGCAAACCAACATTTGCATTTACAAAGCAAACCCCCTTTTGCATTTTCACAGCAAACCACATTTGCAATTTCAAAGCAAACCATCTTTTGCATTTACAAAGCAAACCACCTTTTGCATTTTCAAAGCAAACCACATTTGCATTTTCAAAGCAAACCACCTTTTGCATTTTCAAACCAAACCACCATTTGCATTTTCAAACCAAACCACCATTTCCGTTTCCAAACGAAACCAACATTTGCATTTTGAAAGCAAACTATCTTTTGCATTTTGAAAGCAATCCTTTTGCATTTTCAAAGCAAACCATCTTTTGCATTTCCAAACCAAACCACCATTTGCATTTTCAACATATACCACCCTTTGCATTTTCAAAGCAAACCACTTTTTGCATTTTCAAAGCAAACCTTTTGCATTTTCAAACCAAAACTCCTTTTGCATTTTCAAACCAAACCACCATTTGCGATTTTAAACCACCATTTACATTTTCAAACCAAACCACCATTTGCATTTTCAATCCAATCATTTGCTAACAAAATCACCATTTGTATTTTCATAGCAAACCTTCAATTGCATTTTCAAAGCAAACCTTTTGCAATTTCAAAGCAAACCTTTTGCATTATCAAACCAAAGCTTTTGCATTTGCAAACCAAACCTTTTGCAATTCAAACCAAACCTGTTGCCTATTCATACCAACCCACCATTTGTATTTTCAAACAAAACCACCTTTTGCATTTTCAAAGCAAACCACCTTTTGCATTTTCAAAGCAAACCATCCTTTTGCATTTTCAAACCAAACCACCATTTGCATTTTCAAACCAAACCACCATTTCCGTTTCCAAACCAAACCAACATTTGCATTTTGAAAGCAAAATACCTTTTGCATTTTGAAAGCAAACCTTCTGCATTTTCAAAGCAAACCATCTTTTGCATTTCCAAACCAAACCACCATTTGCATTTTCAACACAAACCACCCTTTGCATTTTCAAAGCAAACCTTTTGTATTTTCAAAGCAAACCTCCTTTTGCATTTTCAAACCAAACCACCATTTGCGTTTTCAAACCACCGTTTACATTTTCAAACTAAACCACCATTTGCATTTTCAATCCATTCATTTGCTAACAAAACCACCATTTGTATTTTCATAGCAAACCTTCATTTGCATTTTCAAAGCAAAACTTTTGCATTTGCAAACCAAACCTTTTGCAATTCAAACCAAACCTGTTGCATATTCAATCTAAACCACCATTTGCATT
The DNA here is from genome assembly GCA_038087875.1 of Malacoraja senta. Lineage (NCBI taxonomy): Eukaryota > Metazoa > Chordata > Chondrichthyes > Rajiformes > Rajidae > Malacoraja > Malacoraja senta. The sequence goes on from JAXLNO010003238.1 coordinate 74,161, forward strand.
TTCAAACCAAACAACCATTTGCATTGTCAAAGCAAAGCACCTTTTGCATTTTCAAAGCAAAGTACCTTTTGCATTTTCAAAGCACACCACGTTCTTCATTTTCAAATCAAACCACGTTTTGCATTGTCAAAGCAAAACATTTTTCGCATTTTCAAACCAAACCACCTTTTGCATTTTCAAAGCAAACCACCTTTTGCATTTCCAAACCAAACCCACATTTGCATTTTCAAACCAAACCACCTTTTGTATTTTCAAAGTAAACTAATTTTGGCATTTTCAAACCAAACCAAATTTTGCATTTCCAAACCAAACCAACATTTGAATTTTCAAACCAAACCACCTTTTGTATTTTCAAAGCAAACTACCTTTTGCATTTTCAAAGAAAACCTTTTGCATTTTCCAAGCAAACCTTTTGCATTTTCAAAGCAAACCTTTTGCATTTTCAAAGGAAACCTACATTTGCATTTACAAAGCAAACCAACATTTGCATTTACAAAGCAAACCCCCTTTTGCATTTTCAAAGCAAACCACATTTGCAATTTCAAAGCAAACCACCTTTTTGCATTTACAAAGCAAACCACCTTTTTCATTTTCAAAGCAAACCACATTTGCATTTTCAAAGCAAACCACCTTTTGCATTTTCAAACCAAACGACCATTTGCATTTTCAAACCAAACCACCATTTCCGTTTCCAAACGAAACCAACATTTGCATTTTGAAAGCAAACTATCTTTTGCATTTTGAAAGCAAACCTTTTGCATTTTCAAAGCAAACCATCTTTTGCATTTCCAAACCAAACCACCATTTGCATTTTCAACACATACCACCCTTTGCATTTTCAAAGCAAACCACTTTTTGCATTTTCAAAGCAAACCTTTTGCATTTTCAAACCAAAACTCCTTTTGCATTTTCAAACCAAACCACGATTTGCGATTTTAAACCACCATTTACATTTTCAAACCAAACCACCATTTGCATTTTCAATCCAATCATTTGCTAACAAAATCACCATTTGTATTTTCATAGCAAATCTTCATTTGCATTTTCAAAGCAAACCTTTTGTAATTTCAAAGCAAACTTTTGCATTATCAAACCAAAGCTTTTGCATTTGCAAACCAAACCTTTTGCAATTCAAACCAAACCTGTTGCATATTCAAACCAACCCACCATTTGCATTTTCAAACAAAACCAGCTTTTGCATTTTCAAAGCAAACCACCTTTTGCATTTTCAAAGCAAACCATCCTTTTGCATTTTCAAACCAAACCACCATTTGCATTTTCAAACCAAACCACCATTTCCGTTTCCAAACCAAACCAACATTTGCATTTTGAAAGCAAAATACCTTTTGCATTTTGAAAGCAAACCTTCTGCAATTTCAAAGCAAACCATCTTTTGCATTTCCAAACCAAACCACCATTTGCATTTTCAACACAAACCACCCTTTGCATTTTCAAAGCAAACCTTTTGCATTTTCAAACCAAACCTCCTTTTGCATTTTCAAACCAAACCACCATTTGCGTTTTCAAACCACTGTTTACATTTTCAAACCAAACCACCATTTGCATTTCAATCCATTCATTTGATAACAAAACCACCATTTGTATATTCATAGCAAACCTTCATTTGCATTTTCAAATCAAAACTTTTGCATTTGCAAACCAAACCTTTTGCAAATGAAACCAAACCTGTTGCATATTCAAACTAATCCACCATTTGCATTTTCAAACAAAACCAACATTTGCATTTTCAAGCCAAACCAACATTTTACATTTTCAAAACAAACAAACGTTTGCATTTTCAAACCAAACCACCTTTTGTATTTTCAAAGTAACTAACTTTGGCATTTTCAAACCAAACCAACTTTTGCATTTTCAAAGGAAACCAACATTTGCATTTACAAAGCAAACCAACATTTGCATTTATAAATCAAACCCACTTTTGCATTTTCAAAGCAAACCACATTTGCGTTTTCAAAGCAAACCACCTTTTGCATTTTCAAACCAAATCACCATTTGCATTTTCAAACCAAACCACCATTTCCGTTTCCAAACGAAACCAACATTTGCATTTTGAAAGCAAACTATCTTTTGCATTTTGAAAGCAAACCTTTTGCATTTTCAAAGCAAACCATCTTTTGCATTTCCAAACCAAACCACTATTTGCATTTTCAACACATACCACCCTTTGCATTTTCAAAGCAAACCACTTTTTGCATTTTCAAAGCAAACCTTTTGCATTTTCAAACCAAAACTCCTTTTGCATTTTCGAACCAAACCACCATTTGCGATTTTAAACCACCATTTACATTTTCAAACCAAACCACCATTTGCATTTTCAATCCAATCATTTTCTAACAAAATCACCATTTGTATTTTCATAGCAAACCTTCATTTGCATTTTCAAAGCAAACCTTTTGCAATTTCAAAGCAAACCTTTTGCATTATCAAACCAAAGCTTTTCCATTTGCAAACCAAACCTTTTGCAATTCAAACCAAACCTGTTGCATATTCAAACCAACCCACCATTTGCATTTTCAAACAAAACCAGCTTTTGCATTTTCAAAGCAAACCACCTTTTGCATTTTCAAAGCAAACAATCCTTTTGCATTTTCAAACCAAACCACCATTTGCATTTTGAAAGCAAAATACCTTTTGCATTTTGAAAGCAAACCTTCTGCATTTTCAAAGCAAACCATCTTTTGCATTTCCAAACCAAACCACCATTTGCATTTTCAACACAAACCACCCTTTGCATTTTCAAAGCAAACCTTTTGCATTTTCAAACCAAACCTCCATTTGCATTTTCAAACCAAACCACCATTTGCGTTTTCAAACCACCGTTTACATTTTCAAACCAAACCACCATTTGCATTTCAATCCATTCATTTCCTAACAAAACCACCATTTGTATTTTCATAGCAAACCTTCATTTGCATTTTCAAAGCAAAACTTTTGCATTTGCAAACCAAACCTTTTGCAAATCAAACCAAACCTGTTGCAAATTCAAACTAAACCACCATTTGCATTTTCAAACAAAACCAACATGTGCATTTTCAAGCCAAACCAACATTTTACATTTTCAAAACAAACAAACGTTTGCATTTTCAAACAAAACCACCTTTTACAGTTTCAAAGTTAACTAACTTTGGCATTTTCAAACCAAACCAACTTTTGCATTTCCAAACCAAACCAACATTTGCATTTTCAAACCAAACCACCTTTTGTATTTTCAAAGCAAACCACCTTTTGCATTTTCAAAGAAAACCTTTTGAATTTTCCAAGAAACCTTTTGCATTTTCAAAGCAATCCTTTTTCATTTTCAAAGCAAACCACCATTTTCATTTACAAAGCAAACCACCTGTTGCATTTTCAAAGGAACCCACCTTTTGCATTTTCTATGCAAACCACCTTTTGCATTTTCAAAGCAAACCACTATTTGCATTTTCAAAGCAAACCATTTGCATTTTCAAAGCAAACCCTTTGCATTTTCAAAGCAAACACTTTGCATTTTCAAAGCAAACCCTTTGCATTTTCAATGCAAACCTTTTGCATTTTCAAAGCAAACCACATTGTCCATTTTCTAAGTAAAACGGCTTTTCCATTTTCTAAGCAAACCCAATCGCATTTTTAAAGCAAAACTTGTGCATTTTCAAAGCAAACCTTTTGCATTTTCAAAGCAAACCACATTATGCATTTTCAAAAAGAAAACCGCCTTTTGCATTTTAAAAGTAAACTAACTTTGGCATTTTCAAACCAAACCAACATTTGTATTTTCAAAGCAAACCAACTTTTGCATTTTCAAAGAAAACCTTTTGCATTTTCGAAGCAAACCTTTTGCATTTTAAAGCAAACCTTTTGCATTTTCAAAGCAAACCACCTTTTTCATTTACAAAGCAAACCACCTTTTGCATTTTCAAAAGAAACCACTTTTTGCATTTTGAAAGAAAACCACCCTTTACATTTTCATAGCAAACCATCTGTTGCATTTTCAAAAGAACCCACCTTTTTGCATTTTCTACGCAAACCACCTTTTGTATTTTCAAAGCAAACTACTATTTGCATTTCAAAGCAAATCATTTGGATTTTCAAAGCAAACCCTTTGCATTTTTAACGCAAACCCTTTGCATTTTCAAAGCAAACCACCTTGTGCATTTCCAAAGAAAACCGCCTTTTGCATTATCAAAGCAACCCCTTAGCATTTTTAAAGCAAAAGTTATGCATTTTCAAAGCAAACCTTTTGCATTTTCAAAGCAAACCTTTTTCATTTTCAAAGCAAACCACCTTTTGCATTTTCAAAGCAAACCATCTTTTGCATTTTCAAAGCAAACGTCCTTCATATACAAAGAATACTACCGTTTGCATTTTCAAAGCAAACCACCGTTTGCCATTTCAAAGCAAACCGTTTGCATTTTGAAAGTAAATCACATTTTGCATTTTCAATGGAAACCACGATTTGCAATTTCAAAGCAAATCACCTTTTGCATTTTCAAAGCAAATCACCTTTGGCATTTTCAAAGCAAACCTTTTCCATTTTCAAAGCAGACCACCTTTTGGATTGTCAAAGCAATCCACCTTTTGCATTTTCAAAGCAAACCACATTGTCCATTTTCAAAGAAAAACGGCTTTTGCATTTTCTAAGCAAACCCAATCGCATTTTTACAGCAAAACTTATGCATTTTCAAAGCAAAACTTTTGCATTTTCAAAGCAAACCACATTATGCATTTTCAAAAAGAAAACCGCCTTTTGCATTTTCAAAAGAAACCAATTTTTGCAATTTCAAACCAAACCACCTTTTGCATTTTCAAAGTAAACTAACTTAGGCATTTTCAAACCAAACCAACTTTTGCATTTCCAAACCACACCAACATTTGCATTTTCAAACCAAACCACCTTTTGCATTTTCGAAGCAAACCTTTTGCATTTTCAAAGCAAACCTTTTTCATTTTCTAAGCAAACCACCTTTTTCATTTACAAAGCAAACCACCTTTTGCATTTTCAAAAGAAACCACTTTTTGCATTTTGAAAGCAAACCACCCTTTACATTTTCATAGCAAACCACCTGTTGCATTTTCAAAGGAACCCACCTTTTTGCATTTTCTACGCAAATCACCTTTTGTATTTTCAAAGCAAACTACTATTTGCATTTTCAAAGAAAACCCTTTGCATTTTAAAAGCAAACCCTTTGCATTTTAAAAGCAAACCTTTTGCATTTTCAAAGCAAACCTTTTGCATTTTCAAAGCATACAACCTTTTGCATTTTCAAAGCAAACCATCTTTTGCATTTTCAAAGCAAACGTCTTTCATATACAAAGAATACTACCGTTTGCATTTTCAAATCAAACCACCGTTTGCAATTTCAAAGCAAACCGCCTTTTGCATTTTTAAAGTAAATCCTTAGCATTTTTAAAGCAAAAGTTATGCATTTTCAAAGCAAACCTTTTGCATTTTGAAAGCAAACCTTTTGCATTTTCAAAGCAAACCTTTTGCATTTTCAAAGCATACAACCTTTTGCATTTTCAAAGCAAATCACCTTTGGCATTTTCAAAGCAAACCTTTTCCATTTTCAAAGCAAACCACCTTTTGGATTATCAAAGCAATCCACCTTTTGCATTTTCAAAGCAAACCACATTGTCCATTTTCAAAGAAAAACGGCTTTTGCATTTTCTAAGCAAACCCAATCGCATTTTTAAAGCAAAACATATGCATTTTCAAAGCAAACCTTTTGCATTTTCAAATCAAACCACATTATGCATTTTCAAAAAGAAAACCGCCTTTTGCATTTTCAAAAGAAACCACTTTTTGCATTTTCAAACCAAACCACCTTTTTCATTTTCAAAGTAAACTAACTTTGGCATTTGCAAACCAAACCAACTTTTGCATTTCCAAACCACACCAACATTTGCATTTTCAAACCAAACCACCTTTTGCATTTTCGAAGCAAACCTTTTGCATTTTCAAAGCAAACCTTTTTCATTTTCTAAGCAAACCACCATTTTCATTTACAAAGCAAACCACCTTTTGCATTTTCAAAAGAAACCACTTTTTGCATTTTGAAAGCAAACCACCCTTTACATTTTCATAGCAAACCACCTGTTGCATTTTCAAAGGAACCCACCTTTTTGCATTTTCTACGCAAACCACCTTTTGTATTTTCAAAGCAAACTACTATTTGCATTTTCAAAGACTACCCTTTGCATTTTAAAAGCAAACCTTTTGCATTTTCAAAGCAAACCACCTTGTGCATTTCCAAAGAAAACCGCCTTTTGCATTTTCAAAGCAAACCCTTAGCATTTTTAAAGCAAAAGTTATGCATTTTCAAAGCAAACCTTTTGCATTTTCAAAGCAAACCTTTTGCATTTTCAAAGCAAACCATCTTTTGCATTTTTAAAGCAAACCACCTTTTGCATTTTCAAAGCAAACGTTTTGCATATACAAAGAATACTACCATTTGCATTTTCAAAGCAAACCACCGTTTGCAATATCAAAGCAAACCGTTTGCATTTTCAAAGTAAATCACATTTAGCATTTTCAATGAAAACCACGATTTGCAATTTCAAAGCAAATCACCTTTTGTATTTTCAAAGGAAATCACCTTTGGCATTTTCAAAGCAAACCTGTTCCATTTTCAAAGCAGACCACCTTTTGGATTGTCAAAGCAATCCACCTTTTGCATTTTCAAAGCAAACCATCTTCTGCATTTTCGAAGCAAACCACCTTTTGCAATTTCTATGCAAACCAACTTTTGCATTTTCAAAGCAAACCATTTGCATTTTGAAAGCAATCTCTTTGCATTTTCAAAGTAAACCCTTTGCATTTTCAAAGCAAACCCTTTGCAATTGCAAAGCAAACCACCTTGCGCATTTTCAAAGCAAACCACCGTTTACATTTTCAAATCAAACCTCTTGCATTTTCAAAGGATACCACATTTTGCATCCAATGGAAAGCACGTTTTCCATTTTCAAAGCAAATCACCTTTGGCATTTTCAAAACATATCACATTTTGCATTTTCAAAGCAAACTACTATTTGCATTTTCAAAGAAAACCCTTTGCATTTTAAAAGCAAACCCTTTGCATTTTCAAAGCAAACCACCTTGTGCATTTCCAAAGAAAACCGCCTTTTGCATTTTCAAAGCAAACCCTTAGCATTTTTAAAGCAAAAGTTATGCATTTTCAAAGCAAACCTTTTGGATTTTCAAAGCAAACCTTTTGCATTTTCAAAGCAAACCATCTTTTGCATTTGTAAAGCAAACCACCTGTTGCATTTTCAAAGCAAACGTTTTGCATATACAAAGAATACTACCATTTGCATTTTCAAAGCAAACCACCGTTTGCAATATCAAAGCAAACCGTTTGCATTTTCAAAGTAAATCACATTTTGCATTTTCAATGGAAACCACGATTTGCAATTTCAAAGCAAATCACCTTTTGCATTTTCAAAGCAAATCACCTTTGGCATTTTCAAAGCAAACCTGTTCCATTTTCAAAGCAAACCACCTTTTGGATTGTCAAAGCAATCCACCCTTTGCATTTTCAAAGCAAACCATCTTCTGCATTTTCGAAGCAAACCACCTTTTGCATTTTCTATGCAAACCAACTTTTGCATTTTCAAAGCAAACCATTTGCATTTTGAAAGCAATCTCTTTGCATTTTCAAAGTAAACCCTTTGCATTTTCAAAGCAAACCACCTTGCGCATTTTCAAAGCAAACCACCGTTTGCATTTTCAAATCAAACCTTTTGCATTTTCAAAGGATACCACATTTTGCATCCAATGGAAACCACGTTTTCCATTTTCAAAGCAAATCACCTTTGGCATTTTCAAAGCAAATCACCTTTTGCATTTTCAAAGCAAAACTCATGCATTTTCAAACCACCTTTTGCAAAGCAAAGCACTTTTGCATTTTTAAATCAAACCGCAATATGCATTTTCGTAGCAAACCGCCATTGGCATTTTGGAAGCAAACCCTTTGCATTTTTGAAGCAAACCACATTTGCATTTTCAAACCAAACCTTTTCAAAGCAAACCACTTTTGCATTTTCAAAGCAAACGTTTTGAATTTACAAAGAAAACTACCGTTTGCATTTTCAAAGCAAAGCACCGTTTGCATTTTCAAAGCAAACCGTTTGCATTTTCAAAGCAAACCACATTTTGCATTTTCAATGGAAACCACGTTTTGCATTTTCAAAGCAAATCACCTTTTGCATTTTCAAAGCAAATCAGCTTTTGCATTTTCAAAGCAAATCTTTTCCATTTTCAAAGCAAACCACCTTTTGCATTTTCAAAGCAATCCACCATTTCCATTTTCAAACCAAACCACCTTTTGCATTTCCAAACCAAGCCAACATTTGCAATTTCAAAACAAACCACCTTTTGCATTTTCAAAGCAAACCACCTTTTGCATTTTCAAAACAAACCTTTTGCATTTTCAAACCACACCTTTTCCATTTTCAAAGCAAACCCTTTGCATTTTCAAAGCAAACCTTTTGCATTTTTAAACCAAACCTTTTGCATTTTCATTGCTAACCACCTTTTGCATTTTCATAGTGAACCACATTTTGCATTTTCAAAACAAACTTCCTTTTGCATTTTGAAGCAAAGCACCATTGCATTTTCAAAGCAAACCACCATTTTCATTTGCATAGGAAACCTTTTGCAATTTCAAAGGAAACCTTTTGCATTTTCAAAGCAAACATTTGGAATTTTCAAAGCACGCCTTATTGCATCTTCAAACCAAACTACCATTTGCATTTTCAAAGCAAACCACCTTTTGCATTTTCAAAGCAAACCATCTTTTGCATTTTCAAAGCAAACCATCTTTTGCATTTTTAAAGCAAAAGTTATGCATTTTCAAAGCAAACCTTTTGCATTTTCAAAGCAAACCTTTTTCATTTTCAAAGCAAACCACCTTTTGCATTTTCAAAGCAAACCATCTTTTGCATTTTCAAAGCAAACGTCCTTCATATACAAAGAATACTACCGTTTGCATTTTCAAAGCAAACCACCGTTTGCCATTTCAAAGCAAACCGTTTGCATTTTGAAAGTAAATCACATTTTGCATTTTCAATGGAAACCACGATTTGCAATTTCAAAGCAAATCACCTTTTGCATTTTCAAAGCAAATCACCTTTGGCATTTTCAAAGCAAACCTTTTCCATTTTCAAAGCAGACCACCTTTTGGATTGTCAAAGCAATCCACCTTTTGCATTTTCAAAGCAAACCACATTGTCGATTTTCAAAGAAAAACGGCTTTTGCATTTTCTAAGCAAACCCAATCGCATTTTTACAGCAAAACTTATGCATTTTCAAAGCAAAACTTTTGCATTTTCAAAGCAAACCACATTATGCATTTTCAAAAAGAAAACCGCCTTTTGCATTTTCAAAAGAAATCAATTTTTGCAATTTCAAACCAAACCACCTTTTGCATTTTCAAAGTAACTTAGGCATTTTCAAACCAAACCAACTTTTGCATTTCCAAACCACACCAACATTTGCATTTTCAAACCAAACCACCTTTTGCATTTTCGAAGCAAACCTTTTGCATTTTCAAAGCAAACCTTTTTCATTTTCTAAGCAAACCACCTTTTTCATTTACAAAGCAAACCACCTTTTGCATTTTCAAAAGAAACCACTTTTTGCATTTTGAAAGCAAACCACCCTTTACATTTTCATAGCAAACCACCTGTTGCATTTTCAAAGGAACCCACCTTTTTGCATTTTCTACGCAAACCACCTTTTGTATTTTCAAAGCAAACTACTATTTGCATTTTCAAAGAAAACCCTTTGCATTTTAAAAGCAAACCCTTTGCATTTTAAAAGCAAACCTTTTGCATTTTCAAAGCAAACCACCTTGTGCATTTCCAAAGCAAACCGCCTTTTGCATTTTTAAAGCAAACCCTTAGCATTTTTAAAGCAAAAGTTATGCATTTTCAAAGCAAACCTTTTGCATTTTGAAAGCAAACCTTTTGCATTTTCAAAGCAAACCTTTTGCATTTTCAAAGCAAACAACCTTTTGCATTTTCAAAGCAAACCATCTTTTGCATTTTCAAAGCAAACGTCTTTCATATACAAAGAATACTACCGTTTGCATTTTCAAATCAAACCACCGTTTGCAATTTCAAAGCAAACCGTTTGCATTTTGAAAGTAAATCACATTTTGCATTTTCAATGGAAACCACGATTTGCAATTTCAAAGCAAATCACCTTTTGCATTTTCAAAGCAAATCACCTTTGGCATTTTCAAAGCAAACCTTTTCCATTTTCAAAGCAAACCACCTTTTGGATTATCAAAGCAATCCACCTTTTGCATTTTCAAAGCAAACCACATTGTCCATTTTCAAAGAAAAACGGCTTTTGCATTTTCTAAGCAAACCCAATCGCATTTTTAAAGCAAAACTTATGCATTTTCAAAGCAAACCTTTTGCATTTTCAAATCAAACCACATTATGCATTTTCAAAAAGAAAACCGCCTTTTGCATTTTCAAAAGAAACCACTTTTTGCATTTTCAAACCAAACCACCTTTTTCATTTTCAAAGTAAACTAACTTTGGCATTTTCAAACCAAACCAACTTTTGCATTTCCAAACCACACCAATATTTGCATTTTCAAACCAAACCACCTTTTGCATTTTCGAAGCAAACCTTTTGCATTTTCAAAGCAAATCTTTTTCATTTTCTAAGCAAACCACCTTTTTCATTTACAAAGCAAACCACCTTTTGCATTTTCAAAAGAAACCACTTTTTGCATTTTGAAAGCAAACCACCCTTTACATTTTCATAGCAAACCACCTGTTGCATTTTCAAAGGAACCCACCTTTTTGCATTTTCTACGCAAACCACCTTTTGTATTTTCAAAGCAAACTACTATTTGCATTTTCAAAGAAAACCCTTTGCATTTTAAAAGCAAACCCTTTGCATTTTAAAAGCAAACCTTTTGCATTTTCAAAGCAAACCACCTTGTGCATTTCCAAAGCAAACCGCCTTTTGCATTTTTAAAGCAAACCCTTAGCATTTTTAAAGCAAAAGTTATGCATTTTCAAAGCAAACCTTTTGCATTTTGAAAGCAAACCTTTTGCATTTTCAAAGCAAACCTTTTGCATTTTCAAAGCAAACAACCTTTTGCATTTTCAAAGCAAACCATCTTTTGCATTTTCAAAGCAAACGTCTTTCATATACAAAGAATACTACCGTTTGCATTTTCAAATCAAACCACCGTTTGCAATTTCAAAGCAAACCGTTTGCATTTTGAAAGTAAATCACATTTTGCATTTTCAATGGAAACCACGATTTGCAATTTCAAAGCAAATCACCTTTTGCATTTTCAAAGCAAATCACCTTTGGCATTTTCAAAGCAAACCTTTTCCATTTTCAAAGCAAACCACCTTTTGGATTATCAAAGCAATCCACCTTTTGCATTTTCAAAGCAAACCACATTGTCCATTTTCAAAGAAAAACGGCTTTTGCATTTTCTAAGCAAACCCAATCGCATTTTTAAAGCAAAACTTATGCATTTTCAAAGCAAACCTTTTGCATTTTCAAATCAAACCACATTATGCATTTTCAAAAAGAAAACTGCCTTTTGCATTTTCAAAAGAAACCACTTTTTGCATTTTCAAACCAAACCACCTTTTTCATTTTCAAAGTAAACTAACTTTGGCATTTTCAAACCAAACCAACTTTTGCATTTCCAAACCACACCAATATTTGCATTTTCAAACCAAACCACCTTTTGCATTTTCGAAGCAAACCTTTTGCATTTTCAAAGCAAATCTTTTTCATTTTCTAAGCAAACCACCTTTTTCATTTACAAAGCAAACCACCTTTTGCATTTTCAAAAGAAACCACTTTTTGCATTTTGAAAGCAAACCACCCTTTACATTTTCATAGCAAACCACCTGTTGCATTTTCAAAGGAACCCACCTTTTTGCATTTTCTACGCAAACCACCTTTTGTATTTTCAAAGCAAACTACTATTTGCATTTTCAAAGAAAACCCTTTGCATTTTAAAAGCAAACCCTTTGCATTTTAAAAGCAAACCTTTAGTATTTTCAAAGCAAACCACCTTGTGCATTTCCGAGCAAACCGCCTTTTGCATTTTTAAAGCAAACCCTTAGCATTTTTAAAGCAAAAGTTATGCATTTTCAAAGCAAACCTTTTGCATTTTCAAAGCAAACATTTTGCATTTTCAAAGCAAACCTTTTGCATTTTCAAAGCATACAACCTTTTGCATTTTCAAAGCAAACCATCTTTTGCATTTTCAAAGCAAACGTCTTTCATATACAAAGAATACTACCGTTTGCATTTTCAAATCAAACCACCGTTTGCAATTTCAAAGCAAACCGTTTGCATTTTGAAAGTAAATCACATTTTGCATTTTCAATGGAAACCACGATTTGCAATTTCAAAGCATATCACCTTTTGCATTTTCAAAGCAAATCACCTTTGGCATTTTCAAAGCAAACCTTTTCCATTTTCAAAGCAAACCACCTTTTGGATTATCAAAGCAATCCACCTTTTGCATTTTCAAAGCAAACCACATTGTCCATTTTCAAAGAAAAACGGCTTTTGCATTTTCTAAGCAAACCCAATCGCATTTTTAAAGCAAAACTTATGCATTTTCAAAGCAAACCTTTTGCATTTTCAAATCAAACCACATTATGCATTTTCAAAAAGAAAACCGCCTTTTGCATTTTCAAAAGAAACCACTTTTTGCATTTTCAAACCAAACCACCTTTTTCATTTTCAAAGTAAACTAACTTTGGCATTTTCAAACCAAACCAACTTTTGCATTTCCAAACCACACCAACATTTGCATTTTCAAACCAAACCACCTTTTGCATTTTCGAAGCAAACCTTTTGCATTTTCAAAGCAAACCTTTTTCATTTTCTAAGCAAACCACCATTTTCATTTACAAAGCAAACCACCTTTTGCATTTTCAAAAGAAACCACTTTTTGCATTTTGAAAGCAAACCACCCTTTACATTTTCATAGCAAACCACCTGTTGCATTTTCAAAGGAACCCACCTTTTTGCATTTTCTACGCAAACCACCTTTTGTATTTTCAAAGCAAACTACTATTTGCATTTTCAAAGACTACCCTTTGCATTTTAAAAGCAAACCTTTTGCATTTTCAAAGCAAACCACCTTGTGCATTTCCAAAGAAAACCGCCTTTTGCATTTTCAAAGCAAACCCTTAGCATTTTTAAAGCAAAAGTTATGCATTTTCAAAGCAAACCTTTTGCATTTTCAAAGCAAACCTTTTGCATTTTCAAAGCAAACCATCTTTTGCATTTTTAAAGCAAACCACCTTTTGCATTTTCAAAGCAAACGTTTTGCATATACAAAGAATACTACCATTTGCATTTTCAAAGCAAACCACCGTTTGCAATATCAAAGCAAACCGTTTGCATTTTCAAAGTAAATCACATTTAGCATTTTCAATGAAAACCACGATTTGCAATTTCAAAGCAAATCACCTTTTGTATTTTCAAAGGAAATCACCTTTGGCATTTTCAAAGCAAACCTGTTCCATTTTCAAAGCAGACCACCTTTTGGATTGTCAAAGCAATCCACCTTTTGCATTTTCAAAGCAAACCATCTTCTGCATTTTCGAAGCATACCACCTTTTGCAATTTCTATGCAAACCAACTTTTGCATTTTCAAAGCAAACCATTTGCATTTTGAAAGCAATCTCTTTGTATTTTCAAAGTAAACCCTTTGCATTTTCAAAGCAAACCCTTTGCAATTGCAAAGCAAACCACCTTGCGCATTTTCAAAGCAAACCACCGTTTACATTTTCAAATCAAACCTTTTGCATTTTCAAAGGATACCACATTTTGCATCCAATGGAAAGCACGTTTTCCATTTTCAAAGCAAATCACCTTTGGCATTTTCAAAACAAATCACATTTTGCATTTTCAAAGCAAACTACTATTTGCATTTTCAAAGAAAACCCTTTGCATTTTAAAAGCAAACCCTTTGCATTTTCAAAGCAAACCACCTTGTGCATTTCCAAAGAAAACCGCCTTTTGCATTTTCAAAGCAAACCCTTAGCATTTTTAAAGCAAAAGTTATGCATTTTCAAAGCAAACCTTTTGGATTTTCAAAGCAAACCTTTTGCATTTTCAAAGCAAACCATCTTTTGCATTTGTAAAGCAAACCACCTGTTGCATTTTCAAAGCAAACGTTTTGCATATACAAAGAATACTACCATTTGCATTTTCAAAGCAAACCACCGTTTGCAATATCAAAGCAAACCGTTTGCATTTTCAAAGTAAATCACATTTTGCATTTTCAATGGAAACCACGATTTGCAATTTCAAAGCAAATCACCTTTTGCATTTTCAAAGCAAATCACCTTTGGCATTTTCAAAGCAAACCTGTTCCATTTTCAAAGCAAACCACCTTTTGGATTGTCAAAGCAATCCACCCTTTGCATTTTCAAAGCAAACCATCTTCTGCATTTTCGAAGCAAACCACCTTTTGCATTTTCTATGCAAACCAACTTTTGCATTTTCAAAGCAAACCATTTGCATTTTGAAAGCAATCTCTTTGCATTTTCAAAGTAAACCCTTTGCATTTTCAAAGCAAACCACCTTGCGCATTTTCAAAGCAAACCACCGTTTGCATTTTCAAATCAAACCTTTTGCATTTTCAAAGGATACCACATTTTGCATCCAATGGAAACCACGTTTTCCATTTTCAAAGCAAATCACCTTTGGCATTTTCAAAGCAAATCACCTTTTGCATTTTCAAAGCAAAACTCATGCATTTTCAAACCACCTTTTGCAAAGCAAAGCACTTTTGCATTTTTAAATCAAACCGCAATATGCATTTTTCGTAGCAAACCGCCATTGGCATTTTGGAAGCAAACCCTTTGCATTTTTGAAGCAAACCACATTTTCATTTTCAAAGCAAACCTTTTCAAAGCAAACCACTTTTGCATTTTCAAAGCAAACGTTTTGAATTTACAAAGAAAACTACCGTTTGCATTTTCAAAGCAAAGCACCGTTTGCATTTTCAAAGCAAACCGTTTGCATTTTCAAAGCAAACCACATTTTGCATTTTCAATGGAAACCACGTTTTGCATTTTCAAAGCAAATCACCTTTTGCATTTTCAAAGCAAATCAGCTTTTGCATTTTCAAAGCAAATCTTTTCCATTTTCAAAGCAAACCACCTTTTGCATTTTCAAAGCAATCCACCATTTCCATTTTCAAACCAAACCACCTTTTGCATTTCCAAACCAAGCCAACATTTGCAATTTCAAAACAAACCACCTTTTGCATTTTCAAAGCAAACCACCTTTTGCATTTTCAAAACAAACCTTTTGCATTTTCAAACCACACCTTTTCCATTTTCAAAGCAAACCCTTTGCATTTTCAAAGCAAACCTTTTGCATTTTTAAACCAAACCTTTTGCATTTTCATTGCTAACCACCTTTTGCATTTTCATAGTGAACCACATTTTGCATTTTCAAAACAAACTTCCTTTTGCATTTTGAAGCAAAGCACCATTGCATTTTCAAAGCAAACCACCATTTTCATTTGCATAGGAAACCTTTTGCAATTTCAAAGGAAACCTTTTGCATTTTCAAAGCAAACATTTGGAATTTTCAAAGCACGCCTTATTGCATCTTCAAACCAAACTACCATTTACATTTTCAAAGCAAACCTTTTTCATTTTCAAAGCAAACCACCTTTTGCATTTTCAAAGCAAACCATCTTTTGCATTTTCAAAGCAAACGTCCTTCATATACAAAGAATACTACCGTTTGCATTTTCAAAGCAAACCACCGTTTGCCATTTCAAAGCAAACCGTTTGCATTTTGAAAGTAAATCACATTTTGCATTTTCAATGGAAACCACGATTTGCAATTTCAAAGCAAATCACCTTTTGCATTTTCAATGGAAACCACGATTTGCAATTTCAAAGCAAATCACCTTTTGCATTTTCAAAGCAAATCACCTTTGGCATTTTCAAAGCAAACCTTTTCCATTTTCAAAGCAGACCACCTTTTGGATTGTCAAAGCAATCCACCTTTTGCATTTTCAAAGCAAACCACATTGTCGATTTTCAAAGAAAAACGGCTTTTGCATTTTCTAAGCAAACCCAATCGCATTTTTACAGCAAAACTTATGCATTTTCAAAGCAAAACTTATGCATTTTCAAAGCAAAACTTTTGCATTTTCAAAGCAAACCACATTATGCATTTTCAAAAAGAAAACCGCCTTTTGCATTTTCAAAATAAACCAATTTTTGCAATTTCAAACCAAACCACCTTTTGCATTTTCAAAGTAAACTAACTTAGGCATTTTCAAACCAAACCAACTTTTGCATTTCCAAACCACACCAACATTTGCATTTTCAAACCAAACCACCTTTTGCATTTTCGAAGCAAACCTTTTGCATTTTCAAAGCAAACCTTTTTCATTTTCTAAGCAAACCACCTTTTTCATTTACAAAGCAAACCACCTTTTGCATTTTCAAAAGAAACCACTTTTTGCATTTTGAAAGCAAACCACCCTTTACATTTTCATAGCAAACCACCTGTTGCATTTTCAAAGGAACCCACCTTTTTGCATTTTCTACGCAAACCACCTTTTGTATTTTCAAAGCAAACTACTATTTGCATTTTCAAAGAAAACCCTTTGCATTTTAAAAGCAAACCCTTTGCATTTTAAAAGCAAACCTTTTGCATTTTCAAAGCAAACCACCTTGTGCATTTCCAAAGCAAACCGCCTTTTGCATTTTTAAAGCAAACCCTTAGCATTTTTAAAGCAAAAGTTATGCATTTTCAAAGCAAACCTTTTGCATTTTGAAAGCAAACCTTTTGCATTTTCAAAGCAAACCTTTTGCATTTTCAAAGCAAACAACCTTTTGCATTTTCAAAGCAAACCATCTTTTGCATTTTCAAAGCAAACGTCTTTCATATACAAAGAATACTACCGTTTGCATTTTCAAATCAAACCACCGTTTGCAATTTCAAAGCAAACCGTTTGCATTTTGAAAGTAAATCACATTTTGCATTTTCAATGGAAACCACGATTTGCAATTTCAAAGCAAATCACCTTTTGCATTTTCAAAGCAAATCACCTTTGGCATTTTCAAAGCAAACCTTTTCCATTTTCAAAGCAAACCACCTTTTGGATTATCAAAGCAATCCACCTTTTGCATTTTCAAAGCAAACCACATTGTCCATTTTCAAAGAAAAACGGCTTTTGCATTTTCTAAGCAAACCCAATCGCATTTTTAAAGCAAAACTTATGCATTTTCAAAGCAAACCTTTTGCATTTTCAAATCAAACCACATTATGCATTTTCAAAAAGAAAACTGCCTTTTGCATTTTCAAAAGAAACCACTTTTTGCATTTTCAAACCAAACCACCTTTTTCATTTTCAAAGTAAACTAACTTTGGCATTTTCAAACCAAACCAACTTTTGCATTTCCAAACCACACCAATATTTGCATTTTCAAACCAAACCACCTTTTGCATTTTCGAAGCAAACCTTTTGCATTTTCAAAGCAAATCTTTTTCATTTTCTAAGCAAACCACCTTTTTCATTTACAAAGCAAACCACCTTTTGCATTTTCAAAAGAAACCACTTTTTGCATTTTGAAAGCAAACCACCCTTTACATTTTCATAGCAAACCACCTGTTGCATTTTCAAAGGAACCCACCTTTTTGCATTTTCTACGCAAACCACCTTTTGTATTTTCAAAGCAAACTACTATTTGCATTTTCAAAGAAAACCCTTTGCATTTTAAAAGCAAACCCTTTGCATTTTAAAAGCAAACCTTTTGCATTTTCAAAGCAAACCACCTTGTGCATTTCCGAGCAAACCGCCTTTTGCATTTTTAAAGCAAACCCTTAGCATTTCTAAAGCAAAAGTTATGCATTTTCAAAGCAAACCTTTTGCATTTTCAAAGCAAACATTTTGCATTTTCAAAGCAAACCTTTTGCATTTTCAAAGCATACAACCTTTTGCATTTTCAAAGCAAACCATCTTTTGCATTTTCAAAGCAAACGTCTTTCATATACAAAGAATACTACCGTTTGCATTTTCAAATCAAACCACCGTTTGCAATTTCAAAGCAAACCGTTTGCATTTTGAAAGTAAATCACATTTTGCATTTTCAATGGAAACCACGATTTGCAATTTCAAAGCAAATCACCTTTTGCATTTTCAAAGCAAATCACCTTTGGCATTTTCAAAGCAAACCTTTTCCATTTTCAAAGCAAACCACCTTTTGGATTATCAAAGCAATCCACCTTTTGCATTTTCAAAGCAAACCACATTGTCCATTTTCAAAGAAAAACGGCTTTTGCATTTTCTAAGCAAACCCAATCGCATTTTTAAAGCAAAACTTATGCATTTTCAAAGCAAACCTTTTGCATTTTCAAATCAAACCACATTATGCATTTTCAAAAAGAAAACCGCCTTTTGCATTTTCAAAAGAAACCACTTTGTGCATTTTCAAACCAAACCACCTTTTTCATTTTCAAAGTAAACTAACTTTGGCATTTTCAAACCAAACCAACTTTTGCATTTCCAAACCACACCAATATTTGCATTTTCAAACCAAACCACCTTTTGCATTTTCGAAGCAAACCTTTTGCATTTTCAAAGCAAATCTTTTTCATTTTCTAAGCAAACCACCTTTTTCATTTACAAAGCAAACCACCTTTTGCATTTTCAAAAGAAACCACTTTTTGCATTTTGAAAGCAAACCACCCTTTACATTTTCATAGCAAACCACCTGTTGCATTTTCAAAGGAACCCACCTTTTTGCATTTTCTACGCAAACCACCTTTTGTATTTTCAAAGCAAACTACTATTTGCATTTTCAAAGAAAACCCTTTGCATTTTAAAAGCAAACCCTTTGCATTTTAAAAGCAAACCTTTTGCATTTTCAAAGCAAACCACCTTGTGCATTTCCAAAGCAAACCGCCTTTTGCATTTTTAAAGCAAACCCTTAGCATTTTTAAAGCAA
Organism: Malacoraja senta; assembly: GCA_038087875.1. Taxonomy (NCBI): domain Eukaryota; kingdom Metazoa; phylum Chordata; class Chondrichthyes; order Rajiformes; family Rajidae; genus Malacoraja; species Malacoraja senta. Next base: position 93,151 of record JAXLNO010003238.1, read on the forward strand.
AAGTTATGCATTTTCAAAGCAAACCTTTTGCATTTTGAAAGCAAACCTTTTGCATTTTCAAAGCAAACCTTTTGCATTTTCAAAGCATACAACCTTTTGCATTTTCAAAGCAAACCATCTTTTGCATTTTCAAAGCAAACGTCTTTCATATACAAAGAATACTACCGTTTGCATTTTCAAATCAAACCACCGTTTGCAATTTCAAAGCAAACCGTTTGCATTTTGAAAGTAAATCACATTTTGCATTTTCAATGGAAACCACGATTTGCAATTTCAAAGCATATCACCTTTTGCATTTTCAAAGCAAATCACCTTTGGCATTTTCAAAGCAAACCTTTTCCATTTTCAAAGCAAACCACCTTTTGGATTATCAAAGCAATCCACCTTTTGCATTTTCAAAGCAAACCACATTGTCCATTTTCAAAGAAAAACGGCTTTTGCATTTTCTAAGCAAACCCAATCGCATTTTTAAAGCAAAACTTATGCATTTTCAAAGCAAACCTTTTGCATTTTCAAATCAAACCACATTATGCATTTTCAAAAAGAAAACCGCCTTTTGCATTTTCAAAAGAAACCACTTTTTGCATTTTCAAACCAAACCACCTTTTTCATTTTCAAAGTAAACTAACTTTGGCATTTTCAAACCAAACCAACTTTTGCATTTCCAAACCACACCAACATTTGCATTTTCAAACCAAACCACCTTTTGCATTTTCGAAGCAAACCTTTTGCATTTTCAAAGCAAACCTTTTTCATTTTCTAAGCAAACCACCATTTTCATTTACAAAGCAAACCACCTTTTGCATTTTCAAAAGAAACCACTTTTTGCATTTTGAAAGCAAACCACCCTTTACATTTTCATAGCAAACCACCTGTTGCATTTTCAAAGGAACCCACCTTTTTGCATTTTCTACGCAAACCACCTTTTGTATTTTCAAAGCAAACTACTATTTGCATTTTCAAAGACTACCCTTTGCATTTTAAAAGCAAACCTTTTGCATTTTCAATGCAAACCTTTTGCATTTTCAAAGCAAACCACCTTGTGCATTTCCAAAGCAAACCGCCTTTTGCATTTTCAAAGCAAACCCTTAGCATTTTTAAAGCAAAAGTTATGCATTTTCAAAGCAAACCTTTTGCATTTTCAAAGCAAACCTTTTGCATTTTCAAAGCAAACCATCTTTTGCATTTTTAAAGCAAACCACCTTTTGCATTTTCAAAGCAAACGTTTTGCATATACAAAGAATACTACCATTTGCATTTTCAAAGCAAACCACCGTTTGCAATATCAAAGCAAACCGTTTGCATTTTCAAAGTAAATCACATTTAGCATTTTCAATGAAAACCACGATTTGCAATTTCAAAGCAAATCACCTTTTGTATTTTCAAAGGAAATCACCTTTGGCATTTTCAAAGCAAACCTGTTCCATTTTCAAAGCAGACCACCTTTTGGATTGTCAAAGCAATCCACCTTTTGCATTTTCAAAGCAAACCACCTTTTGCAATTTCTATGCAAACCAACTTTTGCATTTTCAAAGCAAACCATTTGCATTTTGAAAGCAATCTCTTTGCATTTTCAAAGTAAACCCTTTGCATTTTCAAAGCAAACCCTTTGCAATTGCAAAGCAAACCACCTTGCGCATTTTCAAAGCAAACCACCGTTTACATTTTCAAATCAAACCTTTTGCATTTTCAAAGGATACCACATTTTGCATCCAATGGAAAGCACGTTTTCCATTTTCAAAGCAAATCACCTTTGGCATTTTCAAAACAAATCACATTTTGCATTTTCAAAGCAAACTACTATTTGCATTTTCAAAGAAAACCCTTTGCATTTTAAAAGCAAACCCTTTGCATTTTCAAAGCAAACCACCTTGTGCATTTCCAAAGAAAACCGCCTTTTGCATTTTCAAAGCAAACCCTTAGCATTTTTAAAGCAAAAGTTATGCATTTTCAAAGCAAACCTTTTGGATTTTCAAAGCAAACCTTTTGCATTTTCAAAGCAAACCATCTTTTGCATTTGTAAAGCAAACCACCTGTTGCATTTTCAAAGCAAACGTTTTGCATATACAAAGAATACTACCATTTGCATTTTCAAAGCAAACCACCGTTTGCAATATCAAAGCAAACCGTTTGCATTTTCAAAGTAAATCACATTTTGCATTTTCAATGGAAACCACGATTTGCAATTTCAAAGCAAATCACCTTTTGCATTTTCAAAGCAAATCACCTTTGGCATTTTCAAAGCAAACCTGTTCCATTTTCAAAGCAAACCACCTTTTGGATTGTCAAAGCAATCCACCCTTTGCATTTTCAAAGCAAACCATCTTCTGCATTTTCGAAGCAAACCACCTTTTGCATTTTCTATGCAAACCAACTTTTGCATTTTCAAAGCAAACCATTTGCATTTTGAAAGCAATCTCTTTGCATTTTCAAAGTAAACCCTTTGCATTTTCAAAGCAAACCACCTTGCGCATTTTCAAAGCAAACCACCGTTTGCATTTTCAAATCAAACCTTTTGCATTTTCAAAGGATACCACATTTTGCATTCAATGGAAACCACGTTTTCCATTTTCAAAGCAAATCACCTTTGGCATTTTCAAAGCAAATCACCTTTTGCATTTTCAAAGCAAAACTCATGCATTTTCAAACCACGTTTTGCAAAGCAAAGCACTTTTGCATTTTTAAATCAAACCGCAATATGCATTTTCGTAGCAAACTGCCATTGGCATTTTGGAAGCAAACCCTTTGCATTTTTGAAGCAAACCACCTTTGCATTTTCAAAGCAAACCTTTTCAAAGCAAACCACTTTTGCATTTTCAAAGCAAACGTTTTGAATTTACAAAGAAAACTACCGTTTGCATTTTCAAAGCAAAGCACCGTTTGCATTTTCAAAGCAAACCGTTTGCATTTTCAAAGCAAACCACATTTTGCATTTTCAATGGAAACCACGTTTTGCATTTTCAAAGCAAATCACCTTTTGCATTTTCAAAGCAAATCAGCTTTTGCATTTTCAAAGCAAATCTTTTCCATTTTCAAAGCAAACCACCTTTTGCATTTTCAAAGCAATCCACCATTTCCATTTTCAAACCAAACCACCTTTTGCATTTCCAAACCAAGCCAACATTTGCAATTTCAAAACAAACCACCTTTTGCATTTTCAAAGCAAACCACCTTTTGCATTTTCAAAACAAACCTTTTGCATTTTCAAACCACACCTTTTCCATTTTCAAAGCAAACCCTTTGCATTTTCAAAGCAAACCTTTTGCATTTTTAAACCAAACCTTTTGCATTTTCATTGCTAACCACCTTTTGCATTTTCATAGTGAACCACATTTTGCATTTTCAAAACAAACTTCCTTTTGCATTTTGAAGCAAAGCACCATTGCATTTTCAAAGCAAACCACCATTTTCATTTGCATAGGAAACCTTTTGCAATTTCAAAGGAAACCTTTTGCATTTTCAAAGCAAACATTTGGAATTTTCAAAGCACGCCTTATTGCATCTTCAAACCAAACTACCATTTGCATTTTCAAAGCAAACCACCTTTTGCATTTTCAAAGCAAACCACCTTTTGCATTTGCATAGCAAACCACCTGTTGCATTTGCAATGCAAATCACCATTTGCATTTTCAAAGCAAATCACCTTTTTCATTTTCAAAGCAAACCACTTTTTGCATTTTCAAAGCAAACCACCTTTTCCATTTTCAAAGCAAACCACCTTTTTGCATTTTCAAAGCAAACTACCTTTTTTTCATTTTCAAAGCAAACGACCTTTTGCATTTTCAAAGCAAACCGCCTTTTGCATTTTCAATGCAAACCACTTTTTGCATTTTCAAAGCAATCCGCCTTTTGCATTTTCAAAGAAAACTGCCTTTTGCTTTCAAAGCAAACCGCCTTTTGCATTTTCGATGCGAACCACCTTTCGCATTTTCAAAGCAAACCATCTTTTGTATTTTCAAATCAAACCACCTTTTTGCATTTTCAAAGCAAACCATCTTTTACATTTTCAAATCAAACCATCCTTTTGCATTTTCAAAGCAAACCACCTTTTGCATTTTCAAAGCAAATCATTCGCATTTTCAGACAAAACCTTTGAATTTTAAATGCAAATCTTTTGCATTTTCAAAGCAAACCTTTTGTATTTTCAAAGCAAACCACCTTGTGCTTTTTCAAAGTAAACCATCTTTTGCATTTTCATAGCAAACCACCTTTTGCATTTTCAAAGCAAACCACCTTTTGCATTTTCAAATCAAACCACCATTTGGATATTCAAAGCAAACTACCATTTGCATTTTCAAAGCAAACCACTTGTTGCATTTTCAAAGCAAACCTTTTGCATTTTCAAACCAAACCACCTTTTGCATTTCCAAACCATACCAAGAATATTAAGACCGGAGACAAGAGGAAAAGCATCTGGTGCTTCATTGAGACACTGAACAGACACTTGGACAGACTTGAAACGATTCTTGGACGACCAGGTACCAACGAAAGATATCGCAATTTCGCACTTTCTGGGTATTGTTAATAAATTGGTAGTTGACAGATTGTTGATTGCGTGGGCGTTGGTTTCTGGCAATGGTCGATATGGGTGAGTTGGACGCAAAGAAGGAAACAAGGCAGGAATAACTTTCCGATTTTAGTGTTTAGGGATACAGTATGGAAACATGCCAGAGAGATTTAACTTCGTTTATACGTTTTCGGACATCCAGCACCTCATTGTAATACGAACTGTCCTCAACATATTGACACAAACTTTGCGAAGTTCCCTTGACTTCATGTGCATCACCGCCGTAAATATTGGTAGTGTTGTTGATGGTGTGCGGGATATTATTCCTATACAGCACAATGTTGATGAGTGGATATAATGAGAAGTGAAATGGTCCCGTAAACGTAATGCTGATATGTGCAAGGTAATAAATAATAGAATACTAATATGCTAACCACATACATAGTAAGGTCGAATGAGTATTAAGAAACAATGGGATTTCGGCATTCAATTGCAAAGAAATGCCCATTTCTTTGCTACTGTTATTCCCACTTATGTTTTAAGGGGGAAAACGAGTCAAGGACGCAGAAATGCTCTTGCAATCCCGCGCAAGGGATACAGAATATAAGAGTGTGTCAAGATGCATCATAAATGCGTTCATGGATTTAGAACCTGGTGTTGGTGCGTGTTGGTAAAAAAAATATTGCCAACGGGCCAATACACAGGTCAATTGGTTAGATCCTGAGCATGAACAAGTTCACAAGTTCACAGTTCACAGGAGCAGAATCAAGCCATTCGGCCCATCGAGACTACACACCCATTCAATCATGGCTGATCTCTGCCACCTAATCACGTTTTCCTGCCTTCTCCCCATAACCCATGGCACCCGTTCTAAGCAAGAATTTTTCGGATTAAAGAATTTACTCCTCGCCTCATTTCTAAAAGAACGCCCTTTAATTCTGAGGTTATGACATCTGGTCCTAGGTTCTCCCACCAGTGGAAACATCATTTCCACATTCATGCTACCTATGCCATTCATTATTCTGTAAGTTACAATGAGATCCCCCACCCCTCCGCAACCTTCTAAACTCCAGCGAGTACTGTCAAGCGGTTATCGTATGCAAACACATTAATTCCTGGAATCATTCTTGTAAAACTCTTCGGGAACCTATCCAATGCCAACACATCCTTCCTCGGATACGGGGCCCATATTTGCTCACAATACTCCAAATACGGCCTGACCAACGCCTTAGTATTACATTTCAGTTTTGTACTCCAGTCCTCTTGGTATAAATGCTATCATTGGAATTGCCTTCATTACTACCGATTCGACTTGCTAAGCATTTTTTGGGAGTCCAGCACCAGAACTCCCAAATCCCTTTGCACGTCAGATTCTGGATTCTCTCTGCATTTAGTAAGTAATCTACGCCTTTATTTTATTATACAAAAATATTTGACTCCGCGCATTGCTACACTGAATTTAATCTGCAACTTCTCTGCCCACTCTCCCAACCTGTCCACGTCCTTCTGCAGATTACTTACTACCTCTACACTGCCTGCCCCTCCACCTATCTTTACATCATCTGCAAACTTGGCCACATGGGTTTCTATTGCCTTCTCCAAATCATTGATATACAACGTGAAAAGAAGCGTTCCCACCACCGACCGTTGCGACCTCCACTAGGCACTGGCAGCTAACCTGAAAACGCACCTTTTATTGCAACTCTTTGCCTTCTTACATCCAGCCAACCCGCTATCCATGCTAGTATTGTCTCTTTAATACCGGAGGCTCTTCTCTTCCCAAGCAGCCTGACGTACGGCACCTATCGAAGGCCTTCTTAATACATAAGGCCATAGGCGTAAGACCGAGGAATACAACCTTGTTGACTTCCCTTACAGGGACAACAATTACTACAGAACCTGCAAGCCGGTTCCTGGCAGACCAATTGAATAACTACTTTGGTTCTGTTTACATTAAAGAAGACTTAAATAATCTGCCGGAAATAGCAGGGGACAGGGGGTCAAATGAGATGGGGGAACTGAGTGAAATCCAGGTTAGCCGGGAAGTGGTGTTAGGTTAATTGAATGGATTAAAGGCCGATAAATCCGCAGGGCCACATAGGCTGCATAGAAACATAGAAACATAGAAAGTAGGTGCGAGAGCAGACCACCAGGCCCATCGAGCCCGCACCGCCATTCGCTCATGGCTGAACACTAAACAGACACCCTTACCCACAAACAGTAGACACAAGACACAGAACACAAGACACTACCCTCCCCTTTATACCGCTATCACCCCTCTCCACCCCAAGAACCGCGTGATCTCCTGGGGAGGCAAAAAAACGGATAAAAACCCAGGTCCAATTCGGGAAAAAAATCCGGGAAATTCCTCTCCGACCCCAATCCAGGCGATCGACACTTGTCCAGGAGATCACTCAGGTCTTACTATACTAACCATACCTAGGTCCATATCCCTGCCCTCTCCCCGTAGCCCCTTATCCCCTTGGCAGCTAAAAAACCATCTATTTTAGACTTAAATATATTTAATGTTTCTGCTTCCACTGCTCCCTGGGGCAGTGAATTCCATAAATTAACCACCCTCTGGGTGAAGAAGTTCTTCCTCATCTCAGTTTTAAAAGAGCCCCCCCTTATTCTACAACTATGTCCCCTAGTTCTAGTTTCCCCGATCATTGCGAACATCCTCGGTGCATCCACCCGATCAAGGCCCCTCACGATCTTATATGTTTCAATGAGATCGCCTCTCATTCTTCTAAACTCCAAAGAGTAGAGTTCCAGCCTACTTAACCTTTCCTCATATGTCAATCCCCTCATTGCAGGAATTAATCTTGTAAACCTTCGCTGCACTGCCTCCAGGGCCAGTACATCCTTTCTTAAGTATGGACCCCAGAACTGTACACAGTATTCCAAATGTGGTCTCACTAATACTGTGTACAGCTGCAGCAAGACCTCCGTGTTTTTATACTCAATCCCCCTAGCAATAAAGGCCAAAACTCCATTGGCCTTCCTGATTGCTTGCTGCACCTGCATACTAACTTTTAGTGATTCATGTACTACTACCCCTAGATCCCTTTGCGTTGCATTACAACGCAGCTCCACCTCATTTAGAAAATAACTTGCCCTATCATTTTTTTTCCCAAAGTGAATGACTTCACATTTATTAGTATTAAATTTCATCTGCCAAGTTGTTGCCCACTCACCTAGCTTATCTATATCCTTTTGCAGACTCTTCCTATCCTCCTCATCCCCTACTTTTCCTCCCATTTTTGTATCGTCCGCAAATTTTGATATATTACACTTGGTTCCCTCCTCCAAATCATTTATATAAATTGTGAACAACTGGGGTCCCAGCACCGACCCTTGCGGAACCCCGCTAGTTACCGGTTGCCATCCCGAGTATGAACCATTTATCCCCACTCTCTGCTTCCTATTTGTTAGCCAATCCTCTACCCATGCTAATATATTACCCCCAATCCCATAATTTTTTTATTTTTAGCAATAGTCTCTTATGTGGCACCTTGTCAAAAGCCTTTTGGAAGTCCAAGTATACCACATCCACCGGTTCCCCTTTATCCACCCGGGTTGTTACTTCCTCAAAGAATTCGAGCAGATTCGTTAAACAGGACTTCCCCTTCACAAAACCATGCTGGTTCTGTCCGATGAAGTCATGTTTATCCAAGTGCCCCGTTAGTGTTTCTTTAATAATTGTCTCTAACATTTTACCCACCACCGATGTTAGACTAACCGGTCTATAGTTACCCGCCTTCTGTTTACTTCCTTTTTTAAATATAGGTGTTACATTGGCCATTTTCCAATCCACTGGGACCGTTCCTGCCTCCAGGGAGTTTTGGAAAATTATCACCAATGCATCCACAATCCCCACCGCTATCTCCCTCAAGACCCTTGGATGTAATCCATCAGGCCCAGGGGATTTATCCTCCTTCAGTCTCATTAATTTCCCTAATACCACCTCCTTGGTGATCTTAATAGTATTTAGCTCCTCCATTCCTACCGCCCCCTGTTTATCCAGCGTTGGAATATTTTTTGTGTCTTCTATGGTGAAGACTGATACAAAATACTCGTTTAATGCCTTTGCCATTTCCATGTTCCCCACCAACAACTCTCCAGTCTCACCCTCCAATGGACCAACGTTCACCTTAGCCACCCTTTTTCTTTTTATATAGCTATAAAAACTCTTACTATTAGTTTTTATGTTGTTCGCTAAATTCCTTTCATAGTCTATTTTCCCCGTCTTAATTAATCTCTTAGTTATTTTTTGCTGACCTTTAAATGCTTCCCAATCCTCTACCCTCCCACTATCTCTGGCTACCTTATATGCCCTTGCCTTCAGCCGAATACTATCCTTTATAGTTTTACTGAGCCATGGCTGACTGTTCTTTCCCTTACCCCTTTTTTTCTTCATAGGAATAAATTTTTCTTGAAGGTTATACAGTAGATCCTTAAACGTACACCACTGCTCATGTACCGTCTTATTCTTGAGTCTGCTATCCCAGTCAACTTTGATCAGCTCAGTCCTCATACCTTCATAATCCCCCTTATTTAGACTAAGTACCCTAGCCTGAGTTTCAACCTGCTCCCCTTCTATTTGAATATGGAATTCGACCATATTGTGGTCACTTGTTCCCAACGAGTCCCTAACTATGACATTTTTAATTAATCCTGCTTCATTACACAGGACCAGATCCAAGATTGCCTCCCTCCTTGTCGGTTCTGTGACATACTGTTCTAGGAACCCGTCTCTAATACATTCTATAAACTCTTCCTCTAGTCTACCCTGCCCAGTTTGGTTTGCCCAATTAATATGAAAATTGAAGTCCCCCATGATTACAGCAGTTCCCTTTTTACATGCGTCAACTATTTGCAGATTTATGTTCTGACTAACAGCGTCACAGCTATTTGGAGGTCTATAAATTACACCCACTAGTGTTTTTTCCCCCTTGTTATTCTCTATCTGTACCCAAGCTGTTTCACTATCCTGATCCTTCAACGCAATATCCTTCCTCTCTATTGCCGTTATTCCCTCCCTTATTAAAAGGGCCACCCCTCCTCCCTTTCTTTCCTGTCTATCTTTTCTAATTGTCGAGTACCCCTCTATATTTAACTCCCAATCCTGATCCCCTTGCAGCCATGTCTCCGTAATGGCCACGATATCATAACTATATATACTTAATTGCACCGTTAATTCATTTATCTTATTTCGAATACTCCGTGCATTTAGATACAGCACTTTCAGATGATTTTTACTACCCTTCCTTTCTGTTTTTGCCCCTTTTACATCTAGAGCTTTATCTTCACACATTCTGGATCCTCCTGTCACATTTTGATTTTCGGTTTCCCCACTGATACCCTGCTCTATTTCCTCTACCCCTGCCGTTATTGCCCCCCTTGATACCTCCCCCCCGCTACTTAGTTTAAAGACCTCCCTACTGCCCTAGTTATATGATTTGCCAGGACCCCAGTCCCAGCACCGTTCAGGTGAAGTCCGTCCTTACAGAACAGATCCCCCCTGTCCCAGTACTGGTGCCAGTGGCCCAAGAAACCAAACCCATTTTTCCCACACCAGTCTTTGAGCCACGCATTCAGCTTTTTAATTTTACGTACCCTCGCCGATTTGGCCCGTGGCTCAGGTAGCAATCCGGAGATCAGTACCCTCGAGGTTCTGCTTTTAAATTTATTCCCTAACTGCTCAAACTCCTTCAGCAGATCCTCCTTCCTCGTCCTTCCTATGTCATTGGTCCCCACATGGACCACGACCACTGGATCCTCCCCCTCACTCTGCAAATTTCTCTCCAGCATCGCAGAGATATCCTTAACCCTAGCACCGGGTAGGCAACACAGCCTTCGGGACATGTTCTGCTGGCCGCAGAGAACCTTATCTACCCCCCGAATAATACTATCCCCTATCACAACGGCATTTCTTCTAACTCCCCCCTCTTGAATGGCCCCCTGATCCACGGTGCTGCAGCCAGGTTGCTCATCCCTCCCACAGCCCCTGATCCCGTCCTCACATTGAGTAAGAGCCTCGGTCATGCTCGTCAGGTTACTTAAGGAAGTAGCCCCAGAAATGGTGGATGCATTACTGATAATGTTTCAAAACTCTTTAGATTCTGGAGTAGTTCCTGAGAATTGGAGGGTAGCTAATGTCACCCCACTTTTTAAAAATGGAGGGAGAGAGAAAACGGGGAATTACTGACCAGTCAGTCTAACATCGGTAGCGGGGAAACTGTTAGAGTCAGTTATTAAATATGGGATAGCAGCACAATTGGAAAGTGGTGAAATCATTGGACAAAGTCAGCATGGATTTATGAAAGGTAAATCATGTCTGACGAATCTTATAGAATTTTTCGAGGATGTAACTAGTAGAGTGGATAAGGGAGAACCAGTGGATGTGTTATAGCTGGACTTTCAGAATGCTTTCGACAAGGTCCCACATAAGGGATTAGTATACAAACTTAAAGCACACGGTAAAGTTCAGTATTGATGTGGATAGAGAATTGGCTGGCAGACAGGAAGCAAAGTGACTAGTGTGACTAGTGGGGTGCCTCAGGGGTCTGTGTTGGGTCCACTGTTGTTTGTCATGTACATCAATGATCTGGATGATGGTGTGGAAAATTGGATTAGTAAGTATGCAGATGATACTAAGATAGGTGGTGTGGTGGATAATGAAGTAGATTTTCAAAGTCTACAGAGAGATTTAGGCCATTTGGAAGAGTGGGCTGAAAGATGGCAGATGGAGTTTAATGCTGATAAATGTGAGGTACTACATTTCGGCAGGACAAATCAAAATAGGACGTACATGGTAAATGGTAGATAATTGAGGAATGCAGTTGAACAGAGGGATCTAGGAATAACTGTGCATAGTTCCCTGAAGGTGGAATCTCATGTAGATAGGGTGGTAAAGAAAGCTTTTGGGGTGCTGGCCTTTATAAATCAGAGCATTGAATAATGAAGTTGGGATGTAATGTTAAAATTGTACAAGGCATTGGTGAGGCCAATTCTGGAGTATGGAGTACAATTTTGGTCGCCTAATAATAGGAAGGATGTCAACAAAATAGAGAGAGTACAGAGGAGATTTACTAGAATGTTGCCTGGGTTTCAGCAACTAAGTTACAGAGAAAGGTTGAACAAGTTAGGTCTTTATTCTTTGGAGTGCAGAAGGTTAAGAGGGGACTTGATAGAGGTCTTTAAAATTATGAGCGGGTTAGACAGATTTGACGTGGATAAGCTTTTTCCATTGAGAGTAGGGAAGATTCAAACAAGGGGACATGACTTGAGAATTAAGGGACAGAAGTTTAGGGGTAACATTAGGGGGAACTTCTTTACTCATAGAGTGGTAGCTGTGTGGAATGAGCTTCCAGTGGAACTGGTGGAGGCTGGTTCGATTTTATCCTTTAAAAATAGATTGGATGGGTATATGGACGGGAAAGGAATGGAGGGTTATGGTCTGAGTGCAGGTAGATGGGACTAGGGGGAAGTATTTATTAAAAAATATGATAATAATTAAAAATAAAAAAATGAAGAAAAAAAATGTTCGGCACGGACTTGAAGGGCAGAGATGGCCTGTTTCCGTGCTGTAATGGTTATTTGGTTATATGGTTATATGGTTATATGGTTAAAGTGTAGGAGTAAACGGGTCATTTTCAGAATGGCAGGCATTGACAAGTGGGGTACCGCAAGGCTCAGTGCTGAGACCCCAGCTATTTACAATATATATTAATGATTTGGACGAGGGAATTGAATGCATCATCTCCAGGTTTGCGGATGACACGAAGCTGGGGGCAGTGTTAGCTGTGAGGAGGATGCTAGGAGGCAGCAAGGTTATTTGGATAGGCTGCGTGAGTGGGCAAATGCATGGCAGATGCAGTATAATGTGGATAAATGTGAGGTTCTCCACTTTGGTGGCAAAAACAGGAAAGTAGACTATTATCTGAATGGTGGCCGATTAGGAAAAGGGGGGATGCAACGAGACCTGGGTGTCATGGTACACCAGTCATTGAAAGTACGCATGCAGGTGCAGCAGGCAGTGAAGAAAGCGAATGGTATGTTAGCATTCATAGCAAAAGGATTTGAGTATAGGAGCAGGGAGGTTCTACTGCAGTTGTACACTGTCTTGGTGAGACCACACCTGGAGCATTGCGTACAGTTTTGGTCTCCTAATCTGATGAAGGACATTCTTGCCGTAGAGGGAGCACAGAGAAGGTTGACCAGACTGATTCCTGGGATGTCAGGACTTTCATATGATGAAAGACTGGATAGACTCGGCTTGTACTCGCTGGAATTTAGAAGATTAAGGGGGGATCTTATAGAAACTTACAAAATTCTTAAGGGGTTGGACAGGCTAGATGCAGGAAGATTGTTCCCTATGTTGGGGAAGTCCAGTACAAGGGGTCAGGTCACAGTTTAAGGATAAGGGGGAAATCTTTTCGGACCGTGATGAGAAAAACATTTTTCACACAGGGAGTGGTGAATCTCTGGAATTATCTGCCACAGAAGGTAGTTGAGGCCAGTTCATTGGCTATATTTAAGAGGGAGTTGGATGTGGCCCTTGTGGCTAAAGGGATCAGGGGGTATGGAGAGAAGGCGGGTACAGGATACCGAGTTGGATGATCAGCCATGATCATATTGAATGGCGGTGCAGGCTCGAAGGGCCGAATGGCCTAATCCTGCACCTATTTTCTATGTTTCTATGTTCCTCCTCATTGGGTCTGGTACGGTGATGACTTTGCCAAGGTGTTGGGGATCAAATGGGCCCAAAATGTTAGGATCCTGCACAAATCGATGAACTGCAGTGAAACTTTAATTGTGTCGGAAGGAATTGACGATGCTGATTACAATCGAAGGTAGACGCAAAATGCTGGGGTGAAGCCTCCGTAGAAAAGGATTGGGTGACGTTTCGTTGCGCCCAACATTAGTTTTTCCATACTAGATCATCGGAGATGTCCTAATTTTTAGGAAACGGGGATTTCCCTTTTCCATTATAGATTGAGTATAGAAGTTGGGATGTAATGTTAATGAATATAGAAGTTGGGGTGTAATGTTAAAATTGTACAAGGCATTGGTGAGGCCAATTCTGGAATATGGTGTACAGTTTTGGTCGCCAAATTATAGGCAAGATGTCAACAAAATAGATTGAGTACAGAGGAGATTTACTAGAATGTTGCCTGAGTTTCAGCAACTAAGTTACATAGAAAGGTTGAACAAGTTTGGTCTTTATTCTTTGGTCGCATAAGGTTAGGGGGGACTTGATAGAGGTCTTTAAAATTATGAGAGGGATAGACAGAGTTGACGTGCATAAGCTTTTCCCATTGAGAGTAGGGAAGATTCAAACAAGGGGACATGATTTGAGAATTAAGGGACAAAAGGATAGGAGTAACATGAGGGGGGACTTCTTTACTCAGAGATTTGTAGCTGTGGAATGAGTTCCAGTGGAAGTAGTGGAGGCTGGTACGATTTTATCATTTAAAAATAAATTGCAAAGGTATATGGACGGGAAAGGAATGGAGGGTTATGGTCTGAGTGCAGGTAGATGGGACTAGGTGAGAGTAAGTGTTCGGCACGGACTAGAAGGGCCGAGATGGCCTGTTTCCGTGCTGTAATTGTTATATGGTTGTATGGTTATAAGGCTCTCACTAGGGTCTCCTCGATATGCCACAGCTCCGCTCTTGCTCCCCCTGTCCCATTCGCAACAAGAATAGAGTCCCCCTTGTCTTCACCTTCTACACCATCAGCCGTCCCATACAGCGTATAATCCTCCAAAACTTTCGCCACCTCTAACGGGATCCCATTACTGGCCACATCTTCCCATCTCCTCCCCTTTTTGCTTTCCGCAGAGACCGTTCCCTCCGTAACTCCCTGGTCAACTAGTCCCTTCTCACCCAAACCACCCCCTCCGCAGAAACATTGCATTGCCACCACAGGAGATGCAACAACTGTCCCTTTATCACCCCTCTCGACTACATCCAAAATCACCGACAGTCTTTTCAGGTGAGGCAAAGGTTCATTTGCACCTCCTCCAACCTCATCTACTGTACCGCTGTTCCAGGTGTCAACTTCTGTTCTGTCTCGGCGATCGTTTCGCTGAACACCCCCGCTCAGTCCGCGTTAACCTACCTGATCTCCCGGTTTCTCAGCAACGTTAACTCACCCTTCCATTCATATTCTGAATTTTCTGTCCTGGGCTTCCGCCATTGGTCGGAAGCCCAGGACATGTCCGTTTTTTTCAATTTTTTTCTGTTTTTTTCAGTATGTTTTAATGTATGTTTTTAATGTTTCTTTGTGTGTCTTGTGTGGGGGTGGTGTGTGGGTGGGGGAGGGGGTAAGAGGGAAACCGCTTCGGTCGCCTGCTCCACGGAGAGGCGACTTTTTCCATGTCGCCTCCCCCGTGGCCTATCATCGAGAATCGGCGCGACCTTTCCCGGAGACGCGCCCGGGGCTTCAGCGGCGGGCGCAGCGCGGACTCTCGATGTGGAGCGGGCGAGCCCTTGCCGGGGCTCGCCGGAAGGGAGCGCTCCGTTTCGCTGGCCCGCGGCAGCCGGCAGCCTGAAGCCGCGGTCTGCAGAGCTCCAGCTGGCGCGGCGTCCGCAGCCTGGTATCCCTCGTGGGGGACCCTGGGGATGAAGAGCTCGAATTGCCAGCCCGCGGCCTACTTCTACCGCCAGGGATCCCTGGAGAGGAGCTCCAGACCGCCGGCCCTGCAGTCCGCGGTGCTTCTGGCTGCGGGCGAACTTTAAATCTCCGACCGCCGGCCTGTGGCCTACACCAGCCTGAAGCCGCGGTCTCCGGTGGGGAGGCACAGATTCAGGACTTACCAGGACTTTTACCTTGTCTGCACATCTGGACGCCCGCAGCAACGGTTGCGGAGGGTTGAGGTGCCGACCACGGGGGAAAATGGAGGAGGACTGGCCAATTTTTGTGCCTTCCCCCACAGTGATGAATGCTGTGGTGGATGTTTGTGTTACATTTTTCAGTGTGTTTTTGTGTGTTCTTTCTCATTGTACCGCTGCTGGCAAATTCATTTCACTTGCACTTTATGTGCAATGTGACGAATAAAACTGATTGTTGATTGTTGATTGTTGCCAGAGTGAAGCCCAGCGCAAATTGAAGGAAAAACATATCATATTTCGCTTGGGTAGCTTACTTCTCAGCGGTATGAACATTGACCTCTAAATTCATTTAGTCCATGCTTCCCCTCTCTCTCCATCTCCTCCCCCTTCCCACCCACCTGTCTTACTGTCTCCGACTACATTCTATCTTTTTCCCGCCCACTCCCCTGACATCAGATTGAAGAAGGGTTTCGACACGATTTCGACTTTTCTCTGGAGTTGCTCCCTGTCCCGCTGAGTTACTCCAGCATTTTGTGTCGACCATAAAGTAGGAGCAGAATTAGTTTATGCGGCTTATCAAGTGCACTCCGCCATTCAATCACGGCTGATCTATCTCTCCCTTTCACCCCCATTCTCCTGCCTTCTCCCCATAACATCTGACACCGGTACTAATCAAGAATCTATCTATCTCTATCTTTAAAATGTCCATTGACGTTGCCTCCACAGCCTTCTGTGGCAAATAACTCCACAGATTCACGACCCTCTGACTAAATAAATTCCTCCTCATCACTGTCCTAATGGAACGTCTCCCACAGTGGAAACACCCTCTCCACATCCACAATATCCAAGACTTTCGCTCTTCACTAAATGTATCAATATAAAAAATAAATTGTCGCTGTAGTGTGTTGGATAATGTAACTCTGCGGGGATCGCTGGTCGGTGCGGAGTCGCTGTGCCGAAGGGCCTGTTTCCGCAATGTATCTCTAAGATAATGTAAGCTAAACGAAAACGAATAGGTGCCGATTGGGGGTCGAGACGCTTCTTCAGACTGAGAGTCACAGGCAGATAACAACTGGCAATATGGTCGGCACGGACATTGTGGAGGGCTGTACTGCTTCGGTATTGCATATTCAATGTTCTATGAAGAAGATCGTGAACGCGGAGATACGATGGTCAGGTGTTGTGGAATGAAAGATTGGAGCGATAAACAAGTTAGTCGACATTTCTATATAGCAGGATCGTAATTTTATTTTCGGTGGCACATGAGGAATGGTTTCCTGGGGAATTGGACTATTTTCATAAGTTCCTCTCGAAATTTACTCTGCGTCACTGCGTAGATAAACGTGTTTGAGCAGCAGCTTAAAAGCAGCAGCATATAACCGGTTTCTTGAAGAATGTAAACCGGATCGTTATAGCCGGAATAGGAATAAGTATTCGTAATTCGATAGTACAAATAGTGTACAATGTACGTCAGCCATAACAAGATAAAGTTACCGGATATGCTGAAGAGCAAAATGATGGACTTTTTCCTGTTCTCCATCTCGGGGTCAGGGTTGCTTTCAGCGAGGTTACCCCTCAACGCCCGGCGGATTCTGCTTGCCGCAATTATGTACCTCACTGTCAGAGCATTCAGCAGCAAAATGAGGAAGAATGGCAGGAAAGGTGTGGCTATGCAGTCCATAAACGAGAACGATAACCACGCGGGCGAAATGTAAAATGCTGGCCTTATCCGGCAGTACCACGGCAAATTGTTAACGATATATATTGGATCGTACACGAAGTACCAAGGTATGTTCTTTAGACAGTTGAGAGTTATCACCAGGCCGATAACCACAGCTGCTGTTTGCTTGGTGCAATAGGTGTTTTTCAACTTCCGGCAGCAGATGGCGACAAAGCGGTCAAAGGTGAAGATCACAGTCAACCAGACGGAAATATCTCTGGTTGCATAAACCAGAGCTGTCTTGGCTCTGCATGCCGGAGTTAGCAACAAATAACTCCCGGGAAAGTAAATATCAACGATGCGATTCAGTATCACGCCTGTAAACACGACCACCAGATCAGCCGCCGCCATGGCCACCAGGTAGTAAGTGATACACTTGGACAGGCCGCATTTACCCTGGGATAGGATCACAATGGCCACAATATTCACTAAAAGGAACGTAGGAAAAAACACCTTCGTTAGTTTTGAAACGTTAACAGAAGAAGCAATCTTTACCAACAAACGTGGCTAAATAAATTCCTCCTCATTTCTATTCTAAAGGTACGTCCTTTTATTCTGATGCCATGCGCTCTGGTCCTTGACACTCCCATTAGTGGAAGCATCCTCTCCACATTCACTGGGCGGCGCGGTGGCGCAGCGGCGCAGCGGTAGAGTTGCTGCCTACCATCGCCAGGGACCCGGGTTCAATCCTGAGCACATGTCCATAGTTTGTACGTCCTCTCCCGTAACTATTCCATTTACACCTCACGCTGCCTCGCCAAGGCTACCAGCAAAATCAAAGACGAGATGCGCCATAATCACTCCCTCTTCTCCCCTCTCTCATGAGACAAAATGTACAGAATTGCGAAAACGCGCACATCCAGATTCAGGGACAATTGTTTCCCAGCTGTTATCAGGCAACTGAACCACAACCAGAAAGCAGCCCTGAATCGCTATCTACCTCATTGGTCATCCTCGGACTAACCCTGATCGGACTTCGCTGGGCTTCATCTTGCGCACCAAAGTTATCCCTTTATCATGTACCTGTACACTGTGAGTGGCTGGATTGTAATCATGTATTACCTTTTCGCTAATACATGAAAAGTTAAGACGCAACAAAAGCTTTTCACGGTACCTCTGTATACGTGAGAATAAACTAAACTAAATTGTGTTTCTGCCTAAAATACGTGCAAAACATATCGGGTACTGATAGTTCTTTCTACGATTAATTATAATAATAATAATAATAATAATAATAATAATAATAATAATAATAATAATAATAATAATAATAATGATAATGCATTTTCGAGCTCCAGCACTCAGAGCTACCGTGGATTTTGAAGAAACAGCAGCAAAGAGAAGCAGGAAAAAGCACTGATTGGCCCGAGTGGGAGGAGAGTTAGAAATGAGTCAGAGGGGATAACATTTTAAAACTGAGGAATTTGGTTTGTAAATTGTTAAATTGGTAAATTAGGCAATTTATCAGTCAATATAAACAGGACGGCTCTTAGGGAGCAGCAGTGAGGGAGCGGACTTGTGAGTAAAGTGTGAATCTTTGGCGCGAGTGTCTTCGGCGAGGACGCTGGGGTGAGGAGGCTACGCATAAAGCTCGAGAGGACGGAACGCGGTGAACACATGTCGGGGCAGATGAGACAGTGTGAAGCTCGCAGAATGTGGGAGCCCAAGGACACGGATGGAGCCTCTGGCTGCTACAACTGTGGCAAGTGCGTCCAGCTCCAGCTCCTAAAGGACCGTGTTGGGGCTCTGGAGAAGCAGCTGAATGACCTCAGGGCCATCCGGGAAAACGAGAGTTTCCTGGACAGGACCTACAGTGCGGTAGTCACGCCGAGGATATGGGAAGAACCAAGGTGTGTGACAGAGAGAAAGGGTTGAAATCGTGGAGTACATGAGACCCAGGTGGCTGTGCCTAATGAAAACAGGTACGCCCTGTTGGGAACTGTCCGGGGAGACGATGTTTCCAGTCCGAGCGGCGGATACGTCAGTGGCTCCAATCCTAGAGACAAGACTCGACCGGCGAGACCGACGTCGGGCAGAGCCCTAGTGGTGGGTGACTCCTTTGTCCGAGGAGTGGACAGGAGATTCTGTGGCGGCAGACGAGATGCGAGGATGGTCTGTTGCCTCCCTGGTGCCAGGGTTTAGGATGTCACGAGCCACATTCAGAACATTCGAGAGAGAGAGAGAGAAGATGATCAGCCGGCAGTAGTTGTGCACGTAGGCACAAACGACATCGGGAAGAAGTGGACGGAAGTTCTCCAATATGACTTCAGAGAGTTGGGAAGTAGTCTGAAATGCCGGACTTCTAGGGTGGTTATCTCTGGATTGCTTCCAGTACCTCGTGCTAGTGAGGACAGGGACAGGGAGATAGGGGATCTGAAAGTGTGGCTGATGGGCTGGAGCAAGGAGCAATGATTTAGATTTATGGACCTCTTGGATTTCTTCAGGGGAAGGGGTGACCTGTACAAAATGAAGGGGTTACACCTTAACTGGAGGGGGGATGACATTCTGGCAGGCAGGTTTGCTAGGGCTACACGTGTGGGTTTAAACTAAATAGTGGGAAGGAGGAGGGATTGACAAATTGGGAGTATAAACGGAGTTGAAGGAGATGTGGCTACAGGAAAAATTACAAAAGATTATAGAATTAATGGGAATGAAGGCTCGAGAATAGACAACAGAGTAAGGGCAGGGCCAATTGCGAGGGGGGAAAGTGAATACGGAGGTCAAGGTGCTGTATATGAATGCGCGAAGTATAAGGAATAAAGTGGACGAGCTTGAGGCTAATTTAGAAACTGGCAAGTATGATGTTGTGGGAATTACTGAGACATGGCTGCAAGAGGGCCAGGGCTGGGAACCGAATATTCAAGGGTATACCTCCTATCGAAAAGACAGACAGGTGGGCAGAGGGGGTGGGGTTGCCCTGTTGGTGAGGAATGAAATTCATTCCCTTGCAAGGGATGACATTGAAACAGGAGATGTGGAGTTAGTATGCATGGAACTAAGGAATTGTAAGGGTACAAATTCCGTAATGGGACTAATCTACAGGCCCCCAAACAGTAGCCTGGACATAGGGTTCAAGTTGAATCAGGAGTTAACATTGGCATGTAGCAAAAGTAATGGTGTGGATGTTATGGGAGATTTCAACATGCAGCTAGACTGGGAAAATCAGGTTGGCACTGGACCCCAAGAAAGGGACTTTGTAGTGTGCCTTCGTGATGGATTCTTAGAACAGCTTGTATTGGAGCCGAGCAGGGAGAAGGCAATTTTGGATTCAGTGTTATGTAATGTACCGGATTTGATAAACAACCTCGATGTTAATGAGCCATTAGGAGGCAGTGACCATAACATGGTCAGGTTTAATCTACAATTGGAGAGGGAGAATGGTAGATCGGAGGTGTCAGTGCTGCAGTTGAGCAAAGGGGACTATGGGGCCATGAGGGAGGAGCTGGCCAAAGTTGACTGGAAAGATACACTAGCAGGGATCACAGTGGAACAAAAGTGGCAGGTGTTTCTAGGAATAATACAGAAGGTGCAGGGTCTGTTCATTCCTCGGAGGAAGAAAGATTACAAGGGGAGAAAGGGACGACCATGGCTGACAATGGACGTCAGGGACATTATAAAAATTAAAGCGAACAAGTACAACGTACCAAAGATGAGCGGGAAGCAAGCGGATTTGGTAATGTTTAAAGAACAACAGAAGATAACTAAAAAGACAATACGGGGAGTAAAGATGAGGTACGAAGGTAAGCTAGCCAAGAATATAAAGCAGGATAGTAAAAGTTTCTTTAGGTATGTGAAGAGGAACAAATTAGTTAAGACCAAAGTTGGACCCTTGAAGACCGAAAAGGTGCATTTATTATGGGGAACAAGGAAATGGCAGATGAGATGAACAGGTACTTTGGATCTCTCTTCACTAAGGAGGACACAAACAATCTTCCTGATATAGCAGTGGCCAGAGAATCTGGGGTGACATAGGAACTGAAGGAAATCCACATTAGGCAGGAAATGGTGTTGGATAGACTGATGGGACTGTAGGCTGATAAATCCCCAGGGCCTGATGGTCTGCATCCCAGGGTACTTAAGGAAGTGGCTCTAGAAATCGTGGATGCAATGGTGATAATTTTCCAATGTTCTATAGACTTAGGATAAGTTCCTGTGGATTGGAGGGTAGCTAATGATATCCCAGTTTTTAAGAAAGGCGGGAGAGAGAAAACAGGGAATTATAGACCAGTTAGCCTGACATCGGTGGTGGGGAAAATGCTGGAGTCAATTATAAAAGATGAGATAGCCGAACATGTGTATAGCAGTAACAGGATTGGTCCGAGTCAGCATGGATTTACGATGGGGAAACCATGCTTGACTAAACTTCTGGAATTTTTTGAAGATGTAACTAGGAAAATGGACAAGGGAGAGCCAGTGGATGTAGTGTACCTGGACTTTCAGAAAGCATTTGATAAGGCCCCACATAGGAGATTAGTGGGCAAAATTAGGGCACATGGGATTGGGGGTAGAGTGCTGACATGGATTGAAAATTGGTTGACAGACAGGAAACAAAGAGTAGGCAGTGTCTAGTGGGGGACCGCAAGGCTCGGTGATGGGACAGCGGCTATTTACAATATACATCAATGATTTGGATGAAGGGATTCAAAGTAACATTAGCAAATTTGCAGATGACACAAAGGTGGGTGGCAGTGTGAACTGTTAGGAAGATGCTATGAGAATGCAGGATGACTTGGACAGGTTGGGGGAGTGGGCAGATGCATGGCAGATGACGTTTAATGCGGATACATGTGAGGTTATCCACTTTGGTAGCAAAAACAGGAAGACAGGTATCTAAATGTCGTCAAGTTGAGAATAGGGGAAGTACAACGGAATCTGGGGTCCTTGTACATTAGTCTATGAAAGTAAGCATGCAGGTACAGCAGGCAGTGAAGAAGCGAATGGCATGTTGGCCTTTATAACAAGAGGAATCGAATATAGGAGCAAACGGGTCCTTCTGCAGTTGTACAGAGCCCTAGTGAGACCACACCTGGAGTATTGTGTGCAGATTTGGTCCCCTAATTTGAGGAAGGACATTCTTGCTATTGAGGGACTGCAGCGTAGGTTTACAAGGTTAATTCCCGGGATGGCGGGTCTGTCATATGCTGAGAGAATGGAGCAGCTGGGCTTGTACACTCTGGAGTTTAGAAGGATGAGAGGGTATCTCATTGAAACATATAAGATTGTTAAGGGCTTGGACACGCTAGAGGCAGGAAACATGTTCCCGGTGTTGGGGGAGTGCAGAACCAGGGGCCACAGTTTAAGAATATGGAGTAAGCCATTTAGAACGGAGACGAGGAAACACTTTTTCTCACAGAGAGTGGTGAATCTGTGGAATTCTCTGGCTCAGGTGGCGGTGGAGGCAGGTTCTCTGGATGCTTTCAAGAGAGAGTTGGATAGGGTTCTTAAAATAGCGCAGTCAGGGGATATGGGGAGAAGGCAGGAACGGGGTACTGATTGGGGATGATCAGACATGATCACATTGAATGGCGGTGCTGGCTGGAAGGGCCAAATGGCCTACTCCTGCACCTATTGTCTATTGTCTATTGTCTATTTATTTATGGGCGCCTTTCAGAACACTCAAGGACACCTTACAGTTCAAACAAGCAAATTACAAATATATAAATAAAATGAAATAAAAACACCATGTACAGCAATAATACATAATTCGGAGAGAGAGCAGCGGCAGCTAGTAACGCCAGCGTTCACTCTCACTTCCGGCAGCCATCTTATATCAATTACAATTTAAAAGCAACAGATCACCCCAAAACACATTTTAACATGAACATAGTACCGTCTCGTGCTTCACATTGGTCAGGGGGGTATGGGGAGAAGGCATGATAATGGGGTTAGGAGGGAGAGATAGATCAGCCATGATTGAATGGCGGAGCAGATTTGATGAGCCGAATGGTATAATTCTCCTCCTATCACTTATCACTTCCTCGCTGAGGTTCATTAGAACGGCCGATCTAGTGCGGACTTCGGTGGCGCTATGGACGCATAAAACCCAGCGTCAGCTAGCTCCGTGCTGTATTTCCTATAACGGGAGAAAAATCGGGACTTACCTGTGGCGATTGCGACTTGAACGGCTGCCTGCAACGAGCGAGTGATGTCATCAGGCGCGCTATTTTGCGGTATGTCGATGCAACATACCCCTCCCCCCCAAGACAACAAGGTCCGGTAAGACCAGACAACCGGCGGAAGAGGTAGGCAGAGGTAAGACATATCGAAGAAGCCAAAGCAAACAAAAATCGGATGTGGAGGAATTTCGAAGTTTTCTCTCCCTAGAAGTTAAAAATATACAAGAGCAGCAGAAGGCTTTCAATGAAAGATTGAACTTTAAAGACGAATTCAACTCTTTTAAGGAAGAATTTAAAGAAGAAATTATTAACACTCTTCATGACATACTGGATGCTTGGAAGCAGACTATGGAAGAAAGTCCCAATGATCAGATGGAAGAGGTGAACGTTAAGCTCAATTTGATGGAAACGAGCTTTAATGATAAGTTGGACACCATCAATCAGATATTGGATCAACAAAATGCAGCAATAACCGAGCTAGAGAAATGCGCTGCGACAAGTGCGGAAACTACAAAACGACTCCTTATCGAGAATCAGCGCCTTTCAGAAATGCTGAGAAACTTAAATGAAAAGTGTACTGATTTGGAGGGGCGTCAGAGACGCCAGAACTTAAGAATTGTAGGTGTCAAAGAAGGAAGAGAGAAGGGTCGTGACCTTCGGGATTTTGCGGCAGACTTATTACAAAAAGCCTTAAAGTTGGATCAAAAGCCTTTACTAGGTCGAGCACATAGAGCGCTGTGGCGTCGTCCACGAGATGATGCTCACCCAAGACAACTGAAAGGTACAAACCGACCACGAATTGGATGATACTATGAAGAAAATTGTCCGTAACAGAGAGCTCACTTTTGAAGGAGAGAGGATCAGCATCTACCGAGACTATCCAGCTGAAGTCTTTAAGAAGAGAGCGTTGTTTACAGAGACAAAAAGAATACTGAGGAACATACCTGATTTGAGATATGGCTTGATTTATCCCGCATAACTAAGAGTCACCTACAATGAGACGGAGCAACTCTTCACAGACCATGAAAAAGCACTTGAATTCGCCAAGAATATTGGGAACGTGACCAGAGACTGAACAATGTACATCACTCTCCAGGTGTCAACGAGCAGCGAGACCTCGTCGAGGTCTAAAAGGAACTTTAAAGAACTTTAAAGTGTTATCATTAAGGACTATTGAAAATAGATAAGGGCAGTGGAGCAAAAAATGTTTCTTTTTTTTCTAGTAAAACTAATATAGAACAATTATACCCTAGTGTTATTGTTAATTGTTACTAATTATTATTATTAATTATTACATTTACATTCTAATATTATAGTTAATCACTAATAATGACTAAATATCACTATTATTATTAACATTTATACCATTTATAAACATTCATTATTATGAATGACTACTAACAACGATTAATAACTAACATTATTTGTTTAACGGAGAAATAGTTTAAATATGACCTTAGGATTATATGTTATATGATTATGTAAGATTTAATTTGGCCCATTTATTAATAAGGGTTGGCGTTTTTCCTCTTTATTTTCGATTAAAAATATATATTTAAAAACGATATTAATACGGTATTTTGAGAATAATAATGTTTCTTATTAATGAATTGTGAAATTCTTTGGTTTAAAAATGTCTAATTACTCCCCAAGAAATTGTCTTATTGTTAAAAAGTATTTTTTATGGAAAGCACGGACCTAGGATTTGTTTTTACAAATGCTACGGAAGTCTTTAGAATGCTAGCCACGCTAGTGTGGCTAACACTAACTACACTAACTGTAGATGTAGTTTTCTTTCTTTCACACTTCACTAATCTATTATATTACTTTTCTCATATTAAATATTATTATAATTTTAAGTTTGAATGGAATCATAAGTTTAATTTAAGGAGATATACTCGGAAGAGCGCTGGGGTGCTGAGGAAGAGGATTTCTTGGAATGTATGCGGGATAGTTATCTAAATCAACATGTAGAGGAACCAACGAGAGAGCAGGCTATTTTAGACTGGGTATTGAGTAATGAGGAAGGGTTAGTTAGCAGTCTTGTTGTGCGTGCCCCCTTGGGCAAGAGTGACCATAATATGGTTGAGTTCTACATTAGGATGGAGAGTGACATTGTTAATTCAGAAACAATGGTTCTGAACTTAAAGAAAGGTAACTTTGAGGGTATGAGACGTGAATTGGCCAAGATTGACTGGCAATTAATTCTAAAAGGGTTGACGGTGGACATGCAATGGAAGACATTTAAAGACTGCATGGATGAACTACAAAAATTGTTCATCCCAGTTTGGCAAAAGAATAAATCAGGGAAGGTAGTGCATCCGTGGATAACAAGGGAAATCAGGGATGGTATCAAAGCGAAGGATGATGCGTACAAATTATCCAGAAAAAGCAGCATACCGGAGGACTGGGAGAAATTCAGAGACCAGCAGAGGAGGACAAAGGGCTTAATTAGGAAAGGAAAAATAGATTATGAAAGAAAACTGGCAGGGAACATAAAAACTGACTGCAAAAGGTTTTTATAGATATGTAAAAAGAAAGAGATTAGTTAAAACAAATGTAGGTCCCTTGCAGTCAGAAACATGTGAGTTGATCATGGGGAACAAGGATATGGCGGACCAATTGAATAACTACTTTGGTTCCGTCTTCACTAAGGAAGACATAAATAATCTGCCGGAAATAGCAGGGGACCGCGGGTCAAAGGAGTTGGAGGGATTGAGTGAAATCCAGGTTAGTCGGGAAGTGGTTTTGGGTAAATTGAATGGATTAAAGGCCGATAAATCCCCAGGGCCAGATAGGCTGCATCCCAGAGTACTTAAGGAAGTAGCTCCAGAAATAGTGGATGCATTAGTAATAATCTTTCAAAACTCTTTAGATTCTGGAGTAGTTCCTGGGGATTGGCGGGTAGCAAACGTAACCCCACTTTTTAAGAAGGGAGGGAGAGAGAAAACGTGGAATTACAGACCAGTTAGTCTAACATCCGTAGTGGGGAAACTGCTAGAGTCAGTTATTAAAGATGGGATAGCAGCACATTTGGAAAGTGGTGAAATCATTGGACAAAGTCAGCATGGATTTACGAAAGGTAAATCATGTCTGACGAATCTTATAGAATTTTTCGAGGATGTAACTAGTAGCGTGGATAGGGGAGAACCAGTGGATTTGGTGTATCTGGACTTCCAGAAGGCTTTCGACAAGGTCCCACATAAGAGTTTAGTATACAAACTTAAAGCACATGGCATTGGGGGTTCAGTATTGATGTGGATAGAGAACTGGCTGGCAAACAGGAAGCAAAGAGTAGGAGTAAACGGGTCCTTTTCACAATGGCAGGCAGTGACTAGTGGGGTACCGCAAGGCTCTGTGCTGGGACCCCAGCTATTTACAATATATATTAATGACCTGGATGAGGGAATTGAAGGCAATATCTCCAAGTTTGCGGATGACACTAAGCTGGGGGCAGTGTTAGCTGTGAGGAGGATGCTAGGAGATTGCAAGGTGACTTGGATAGGCTGGGTGAGTGGGCAAATGTTTGGCAGATGCAGTATAATGTGGATAAATGTGAGGTTATCCATTTTGGTGGCAAAAACAGGAAAGCAGACTATTATCTAAATGGTGGCCGACTAGGAAAAGGGGAGATGCAGCGAGACCTGGGTGTCATGGTACACCAGTCATTGAAAGTAGGCATGCAGGTGCAGCAGGCAGTGAAGAAAGCGAATGGTATGTTAGCTTTCATAGCAAAAGGGTTTGAGTATAGGAGCAGGGAGGTTCTACTGCAGTTGTACAGGGTCTTGGTGAGACCACACCTGGAGTATTGCGTACAGTTTTGGTCTCCAAATCTGAGGAAGGACATTATTTCCATAGAGGGAGTGCAGAGAAGGTTCACCAGACTGATTCCTGGGATGTCAGGACTGTCTTATGAAGAAAGACTGGATAGACTTGGTTTATACTCTCTAGAATTTAGGAGATTGAGAGGGGATCTTATAGAAACTTACAAAATTCTTAAGGGGTTGGACAGGCTAGATGCAGGAAGATTGCTCCCGATGTTGGGGAAGTCCAGGACAAGGGGTCACAGCTTAAGGATAAGGGGGAAATCCTTTAAAACCGAGATGAGAAGAACTTTTTTCACACAGAGAGTGGTGAATCTCTGGAACTCTCTGCCACAGAGGGTAGTCGAGGCCAGTTCATTGGCTATATTTAAGAGGGAGTTAGATGTGGCCCTTGTGGCTAAAGGGATCAGAGGGTATGGAGAGAAGGCAGGTACGGGATACTGAGTTGGATGATCAGCCATGATCATATTGAATGGCGGTGCAGGCTCGAAGGGCCGAATGGCCTACTCCTGCACCTAATTTCTATGTTTATATGTTTCTATGTACGAGATTTAAAATTCATCTATCTGATGTTCGGGGGTAAGGTCAGGTTTTGTGTGTTGTACCATCTGCTCTTCTACAGACCACCCTAGAAATAATATGCAAGACGGTAATATGACAATAGGGGGTGAAGGAATAACTTGTTGTAGTTGGAATGTTAAGGGAATTAATGAACCAATTAAGAGAGGTAAAGTTTTAGCACATTTAAAATCACTTAAGACAGACATAACATTCCATCAAGAAACCCACCTTAAAAAGGAATCACAACGTAGACTGAAAGCAAAATGGATTGCTGAAGCGTATCATTCCTCTTTTTCACACAAATCCAGAGGAGTTGCAATATTAATCCGCAAAGGGGTACCTTTTAAACATACATCAACTATAGCGGATATTGATGGTAGATATATTGTATTAGTTGGAGAGTCAAACGCAAAAAAATTGTTTCTTCTTAATGTTTATGGACCTAATTTTGATAGTCCAATGTTTTTTAAGAAAACATTTAATACAATCCCAGAATTCACATATTATAAATTAATAATTGGAGGAGACATAAATTGTGCACTAGACCCTTATTTAGACAGATCATCAAGGCATAAACAAGTAAAATCCCAATCAAGTGAATTTCTAAACTCATTTATTATTAAGGATGCCTGGAGAATCGAAAATCCAACCCGACGGGAATATTCATTTTATTCACCGGTACATAAACCTACTCAAGAATAGACTATTGCTAGTAGACTCTATGCTCATCCCATTTACTTACAATACGAAATATCATTATATTAAAATCTCAGACCATGCACCTTTAACATTTATGATTAAATTAAATGGAATGGCCGAGAAACAAACATATTGGAGACTTAATCCCCAAATTTTAAAGGAAAGATCATGTCAGGAATATCTTACTAAACAGATTCATACATGTTTTTAGACTAATGATAACCCTGGAACACCTGCCTCTCTTATTTGGGAAACATTTAAAGCGTTTGTACGAAGCGCATTAATTTCCTCCCAAGCATTTTATAATATAGCGAACCGGATTAAACAACAGACACTGGAAAGGGAAATAAAGCAACTAGATATAGAAAATGCGGCTATGCCATCTATGATAAAACATAATAAAATTTCTGTATTGAAATACAAATTTAAGTAAAATGTACTCAGAACAAGTAATAAAACTCTACCAGCACACTAAACAATTACATGTTGAATTCGGAGACAAACCACAAAAACATTAACACGTCAGCTTCGAAAACTGGAAGGGGAAAAAACAATCCGCAAAATTAGATCAGATACGGGAGAATTATTAATACTGCCCATAGATATAAATGAGAGATTTCTCCAATATTATCAACATCTTTATTCAACTAAAACTATAGAACAGCCGGAAGGAATAGTAGAAATCTTACAAAAATGCAATCTAAAAGGTTTAGGCTCATAAGACAGAGAATTACTAGAAGCTGAAATCATGGTAAAAGATATTGAAGAGTCTATTAGATCTTTAAAAAACGGTAAAGCAGCAGGCCCAGATGGTTTAGGTTCTGATTTTTATTTTAAAAATTACGCTTTGGTCTCCCCACGTTCACAAACACTGTATGAGTACACTTATATTCAACATAAATTGCCAGAAACTTTAAACGAATCTATAATAACACTTATACCAAAGGCTGATAAGGATCCCGATGATCCAGGACCATACAGAGCAATTGCTCTTTTAAATACAGATCAGAAAATATTAACTAAAATTCTAGCACACAGATTAAGTACAGTGATGAATAAATTAATACACCCTGACAAACAGGCTTTATCCAGAAACGGTATTCATATTATAATTCGAGACGATTATTTAATATAATATATTCAAAGAGAATAGTAAGATTAAACGAGAACTTACCTAAGTTTGAAGTTTGATCTTTATTTTATGAGGAGTTACGTAGGTGATTACGTGAAGAACTCCACCAGTGCGCCTGCACGTCAATCTTCAAAGCAGCGGTGTGAAATCACAAAAAACAACAACCGAAGTAATATAGTCTCATACTAAAACGAGTAATACAAGAACTTCCATCTGACCTTTATGATAGAGGGTAGGGTCGTGGTGGGCACGTAATCACCTACGTAACTCCTCATAAAATAAAGATCAAACTTCAAACTTAGGTAAGTTCTCGTTCAATCTTACTATTTTACTTCGGAGTCACGTGAGTGACTACGTGAAGATTTTAAAGCTTTGTGATTTCATGCCGTGGATCAATCCCGGCTTCTCACTGCATAGATTGACTTGGAACGAGAATAATCAATCATGCATTCATAATAACATTTGTACCACAAATGCAGTAATTCATTTCAATAATGAAATGAATCAGATCCCCTTTAAACCAGAGGAATTTACACAGAACTTAAAATAGTTTCTGCAAACAACCCTGCATTAACAATAGGCCGATGGTAAAAATGTTGAAACATCAACTCATTGGACCACCCGGCGGCTGCGAGGATATGGTCGACGGGGACATCTTTTGCCCTGGCCGCCGACGTTTCTGCTGCCCTAGGCGAGTGAGACGTAAAAACATAAGTGTTAATACCAGCAGCTGTTAAGACTTCTTTTATCCATCTGGAAATAGTCTGTATTGAAACTCTCTTGTGTGGTTTCTTGTGTGTGATCAACAACCCAGTTTCCGTATTCTCAAATTCTTTGTGACCTCAATGTATTGTGATAAATATGTCTTAATACAGAGACATGGATCATTTGGATATGCTGCTAGCATCATTTTAAATCCTGTCACACCTGGCCTAATTTACTTTAGTAGGTCATAGATATAGAATGTAACCTTGTCTTCAGTTACTTCCATACTGTCTATTTGTAATTTTCCAAGTGTTTGCACTCGTTGTGCTGTCACTCATGCCATAAGCATGAATACTTTCATACTGAGCTTGACCAAAGGTAAAGACACACTTGATGACCATTCACGAAGTAGTTTCAGTACCACACTTACATCCCAGATTGTCACGTACCTAGGTTTCGGTGGTTTGGAATTAAAGATTCCTTTCATTAGTCTGGAAACAATTGGGTGTGACCCAATTGAGTTTCTTTCTGAATCCAGAACCAAATATGAGGACAATGCACTTCTGGCTGAATTAATTGCACTACAACTCAGACCTTCATCATAATAAAGTTTTGACAGAAATTCTAAACATTTGAAATATCTGCAGTACTTTATTGCACATTCTTTTGTACCCAGAACTCTTCCCATTTCTTAATATAAGAAAGGTACTGTTTTTGAGTGCTGTTCCTCCAGGCTGCCGTAAGCATGTCCACAGTATGCTCAGACAGTCCTCGTCCCAGAAAAGGCATTCTTAAAACCTGCAAATCAACAAATCCAAACGATCATATAATGGATGTTGTTCCCCTGTACAGGGTGCAGCAATAAATTACTCTTTTTGGGGACTTTCATCAACATTTGTGTTGTTAATTCTAATATCAACGGATACCATGGCTGTGTAGGCCAACCTGGTACTACCAATACCCTTGAAGCAGCATCTTGCCTGATTTTAAGCAAACATTGGCTTATGAGGCAGAAAAGGTGGAAATATATATGAAAACATACCACCCCAATGTAGCGAGAAAGCATCAATCGCCACTGCTCCTGGATCTGGTTTCCATCAGACATATCTCGATAGCTGATGATTCAAGTCGATGTCGGTCATTCCAAATCTGATTACTATATCATTGAATACCTCTTGATTCAACATCCATTCTTTATTACCATGGAACTTTTCGTGACCTGGTGTCTGCTATCGTTCATTCTACCTGGTAGATAGACAGCTGAAATCCAAATGTTCTTTTCAATACACCAAGCCCAAAGTTGATTAACCATTTTGTCACAAGACACCGACTTAATTCCACCCATATCATTAATATAAGCAACTACTGTTGTGTTATCAATTTGAACTTGAACATGCTTATTAGTTGTGTTAGAACAATAAGCTTGGAGCCCATAGAAACATCCTAGAAGCTCCAAATAGTTAATTCCCCATGTGTGCAGTAACAATGACTCTTCCTGATTCCATCTGCCTCCTCAGCTAGATGTTAAGTCAGTTGCACCCCATCCAGGTGCACTGGCATCAGTTTGTAATATCATGGAAGGTTGTTCAATCAGCACTTTGCTGGAACTGCTTGAGACATGTAGAATCCACCACTGCAGATCAGAAACAGCATTTGTTGTTAGTTGCATGGTTCTATCAAAATGACCAACATGCATTCTCGGTGACTGTTCTTTAAATCTCTGCAGCTGTTGATAATGTAATGGTCCGAATTGGACTGCTGGGAATGCTGCTACTAATTTTCCCAGTACACGAGCCAACTGTCTAATTGAGGGGTTTTGCTCGTTTTGGAGATTATTGCAATCTTTAATCAAATCCACCCTTTTTTCCCTGGGCAAAGTAATATTCATTTGGACTGAATCAATTGTGAACCCCAAATAATTAATAGAGGTACATGGTGTTAACCTAGATTTCTTTGGATGAATTAGAAACCCCAAATTTTCAAAAGTTGATTTCACAACTGCAACAGATGCTTCTGTTGACTGTTTTGTCTTTCCTATAATCAAGACATCATCCAAATATGCCATTAGTACATGCCCCTGGCTACTCAGCAAGCCCAGAATTGGTTTTAACAATTTTGTGAATATTCTGGGTGCAGATATTAACCCATTAGGCAGAGCTTTGAACTGCCACAACTGGTTCATCCATTTAAATTTAAGATACTTCTTATCTTCTGAATGAACAGACACTGAATAATATGCATCTTTCAAGTCTATAGTTGCCATATAACATGCTTCTGAAATAAGCTGTTTGGCAGTCACAAATATTTCCATTTTAAAATGTCTAAATTGCACAAAAGGATTCAGATTTATCAAATCTACAAGAATCCTACATCCTCCATCCTTTTTTGATCGAAGGAATATATTTGACACAAATTGGTGACTTTGGTAGACTGATTTTTCAATAACCCCTTTTTTATATCGGGTTTCAAGTGCAACCTGAACCTCCATCACTTCTTTTTGTACAAAGTGCAGAGTTCGGCTAGGAACATGCTGAACAGGCAAATCATAATTTGGATTGAATTCAATTCGAAATCCTTGTATATTATTCAGGATTACCACATCTGAAGTAATTTTCTCGAAAGCAGTATCTAGCCCTGTACCAGGAGCTGTTTGAGCTGTTTCCAGCAGCTTGGCTTTCAGAACACTCCTCCCTGAGTGAACTTTGCTCCAACAGCCTGTGTAAAAGGCTTTCTATTTGGGCAATACGCTCGAAAGCAGTATCTAGCCCTGGAGCTACTCCATTGCCTGGGACTCCCTCCGTTGGGATTTAAACTTCGTCTTTTGCCCGACAGGCGCTGACTGTGTTTTCACCAGCCCCAGGTCCACAGTCGCTATGCTCACCGCTGGCGACTGTACCGGGGTTTAGAGGCGGTTGGTCTCTAACCGCAGACTCCCGACTTTCCCGACTTCTGTCGGCTGTGTCGCTCGCCTCTTCCCCCTGTCCGTTTTTTCCCATGGCGTCTGTGGAAAAAATCCCCATAGACCCACAGTAAACGGACCTGGAAAACCTGAAAAAAGTTTTTACTTACCTTGTAGTTGAAAAAACTACAAACCACTCGAGGAGCACTGCTCCTCACGTCCGTTTGCGTCAAGGCGTCTGACGTAATGACGCGCAGGCGCACTGGCGGGGTTTTTCACGTAGTCACTCACGTGACTCCGAAGTAAAATCACTAACGAAGACCTAACAATGATCTCACTGGATGCTGAGAAAGCATTTGATCAGGTTAAATGGCCCTATTTATTTTTCGGTGATGAAAAAATTGCAATTGGGTGAGAAGTTGTGTACATGGGTAAAACTTGTATATACTAACCCAACAGCTAGAATATTAACAAATCAAAGGTTATCATCTAAATTTAATTTATCGAGAGGTTGTAGACAAGGATGCCCGTTATCTCCGTTATTATTTGCACTTGCTATTGAGCTACTTGCTGAAAGAGTTAGGACCCACCCGGAAATATACCGGTATAACACTAAAGACACAGTGAATAACATTTCTTTATACGCAGGTGATGTATTAATTTACATCACAAAACCAGACATTAGTATTCCAAATTTATTAAATTTAATAACTCAATTTGGTTTACTCTCTGGATACATAATTAATTGGAATAAAAGTGAAATTATGCCAATAACGGAACATAATACACATATATTACATCAATTCCCGTTTAAAATAGTTAATGGAAAAATTTAAATATCTAGGAATTTATGTTACTTAGACATATGCATCATTATTTAAATTAAATTTCCCCCCTTTACTGAATAAAGTACATAAGAATATTCAGTACTGGAAAGCACTTCCTATTTCAATGGTTGGTAAAATTAATGCCATAAAAATGATTTTTTTACCGCAAATATTATATTTTTCAAACAATTCCGATATATTTGCTAAAAAACGTCTTAAAAAAGTTGGATTCCATTATCACTGATTTTATCTGGGATTATAAGAATCATAGGATAAGCCAAAAACATCTGTGCAAATCAAAAATAAATGGAGGTTTAGTTTTACCACATTTTTTGTTTTATTTTTGGGCAGTTATCATTAAAAAATATGAACTTTTGGTTGGAAGAAATAGATCAGCAACCGGATTGGTTAAAAATGGAAAAGGAAGACTGTTTGCCCTTTGAAATTGGTTCGATATTGTTTGCTACCTCGAAATTGAATTAAAAGATTTATAGGGAAAATCGTATAATACACAGTGGTAGGCGAATTTGGAAACAATTAAAAAAGACCTTAAAATTGGATAATTTATCACTCTTTCTTCCCATTGTGAATAACCCTTTATTTAAACCTTCTAGGTTAGATAAAGGTTTCATACAATGGAACCTTTATGGAGACTTATTGACTACACTTAAATGATTTTTTCAGATATCTACAATTTAGAGATTATGTTAAACCAAATACTCAAAACTTTAGAACTAGAGATCCAGAAGTCCTTGATGACTGTTTGAATAAGCACCATAATGCAGAAAAAATAATATCTCATGCATATAACACCTTATTAGATAGTGAGATACCATTGACGGATTTATTTAGGCAAACATGGGAAAATGAACTAAACCAAACAATTACGAAAGATACGTGGGAAGAAAGTTTACAACATATACATCAATGTTCATTAAATGCCACACAATCTCTAATACAATTACAAGTACTACTTAGATTACATTATTCTAAAACAAAACTAAATAGAATCATCCCACACATCTCCCCTATTTGTGATAAATGTCAACATTTAGATGCTAACCTAACACATACATTTGCGAATTGTATTAAAATTAAAAAAATTTGGGCAGACATTTTTAGAATAATATCTATAGTTGTCAAAACTCAATTGGATCCTGATTCAAAATTAATAATACTAGGAATATTAGAACAAAATCAAACATTTACAACAACTCAAAGAAACTTTATTGATTATAGTATAATAACTGGAAACAAATTAATATTAAAATTTTGGAAAGGTCCTATAACCCCCACAATTAAAATGTGGATTATAGAAATGTCGGAGACCTTACATTTGGAAAGAATTAGACTTGTCCTAATGGACAAACAATAATTATTTATCAGACCATGGTCTCCATTTATTGACTACTTGAAGGGTCAGCCTGGTTGGACACGAGAACCTGACTAAAACTCGAGCCAAGGATTAGATGAAAAGTTATACTTTGAAATGTACGAATATATCTCCAATGATGTACTTTTAGTAAGTTATTCCATTCTTCTTTATTACCCCCTTTTTTAAATCCCTTTTTCTGCTATTTTCTTATTTTCTATCTATATAAAAAAACTGTTGGAGGCAACACGAATAAAGTTTGGTAATATTACTAATGTAGAAATGAAATACATGAAATGTTTTCAACATGATATGTACTTTCCTCTAATAAAAATATGATGAAAAAAAAAACAAAAAAAAACGGCCGATCTAAGTATTTTGGAAAACTGTGTGGAAAGAAATAAACTATGCACTTTTAACAGCTTTTCTCCAAAGGGTGTCTCACATTGGGTCATGCAGACGTCTCTAAATCATTAGTTTGCGATCTAGAATTACTTTTGGACTCCCAATATAACTTACAAGCTAAACTGTAAAATGAGATTTGGTACAAAAAGAAAAAGCCATTAGCATTCTGAAGATAACATTTCATATAATTCCTCATTCCTCATGAGAGGAATAGATCGGATAGATGCACAGAGTCTCTAGCTCAGAGTAGAGGAATCGACGACCAGAGGACACGGGTTTAAGATGAAGGAAAATTATGTAATTGGATCTGAGGGGTAACTTTTTCGCACCAAGGGTGGAGGGTCTACGGAACAAGCTGCTTGGTTAGGTGGCTGAGGCTGGGACTATCCCAACTTTTAAGAAACAGTTAGACAGGTACGTGGATTGGGCACGTTTCGATGGATATGGATCAATCGAAGGCTGTTGGGCCTAGTGTAGCTCGGACATGTTAACCGGTGTGGGCAAGGTGGGCCGAAGGGCCTCTACGACTAAAATTAATCTAAAACAATAATGTGGAACATGAGGAATGTAATAATATTCAATGGAAAGCGGGTTCGAGGGGAACCACAGTACCATTAATTAAATCAACTAGACTGGTGATGGTTAGTTTACCGGTTGCTAAACACTTTAATTCCCCTTCTAATTCACACACAGACCTTTCTGTCTTAGGACTCCTCCATTGTCAGTGAGGCTAAACGCACATTGGAGAAACGGCATCTCATATTTCGCAGGCAGACACAACATGCTGCAGTAACTCAGCGGGACAGACAAGATCTCTGGAGAGAAGGAATGGGTGACGTTTCGGGTCGAGTCCCTTCT
Source organism: Malacoraja senta (assembly GCA_038087875.1). Lineage (NCBI taxonomy): Eukaryota > Metazoa > Chordata > Chondrichthyes > Rajiformes > Rajidae > Malacoraja > Malacoraja senta. The sequence continues at coordinate 129,617 of JAXLNO010003238.1, forward strand.
TCAGACTGAATATTATCCACAGAATGCAAATGGCTTTTTCTTTTATATATCAAATCTCATTTTAAGGTTAAGCTTGAAAGTTGTATTGTGAGTCCAAATGTAAGGCTAGATAATGATCAGGCTGAAGAAGGGTCTCGACACAAAACGTCACCCATTCCTTCCCTCCAGAGATGTTGCCTGTTCCGCTGTTTCTCCGGCATTTTGTGTCTACGTTCGATTTAAACCAGCATCTGAACTTTTATCTTCGCATCTGCAGGTTATAACCCAGTGGTATGAATATTGATTTCTCTAAGCTCAAGTAACCCCAACATTTCCTCTCTCTCCGTTCCTCCCCCATACAAGTCGTACCGGCTTCTCGTCCTCGCCCAACAAAGAGCTAACAACGGCCTGTTTCTTTTATGATCGTTACTTTTTTACATATTTTTCCATCATTTGTTCTATATCTCTCTATATCATCGTATATCTTTCTCCTTTACCTTTCTAATGACCCCCAATCTGAAGAAGGGTCTCGACCCGACAAGTCGCCCATTCCTTCTCTCGAGAGATGCTGCCATGCCCCGCTGAATTCCTCCAGCTTTTTGTTTCTACCTCAGATGTATACAACCGCGGCAGGACAATTGATAAAATGCAACGTAGGTTTTGATGCAAAGTTACGCAGAGGCTTACCTGGAACACCGAAAGCGGCAAGGACAGGATAGTAAATGGCATACACGGGACCTGTAACAGGCTCATGCATTTCCCGTGCAGCGAGTTCCCACCCCTACAACGGCGGTGTTATTCGCCGAAAGACTCAATATCTAGATGGAGTCAATCTCAGGGGACGCCGTTTGATAACATCACGACTAATTGTTATTGCAAACAGTTGCACAGTCTGAACGTCATCCATTCCTTCTCTCCAGAAATGCTGTCTGTCCCGCTGAGTTACTCCAGGATTTTGTGTCTATCTTCGATTTAATTCAGCATCTGCAGTTTTTTTAATGTACAATGACCTGCAGATGCTGGTTTACACCGAAGATAGACACAACGCGACGTTTTGGTTCCAGTGTTTGCTATTCAACAATTCTGCCAGTGTACTCGATTTGTTTTGAGATACAGCGCGGAGACCGACCTTTCGGCCCACCAAGTCCACACCGGCCAGCGATCCTCGCACATGAACACAATCCTATACACACTGGGGACAATTTGTACTTATACCAAGCCAATTTACCCGAAAATCTGTCTTCGGTGTGTGGGAGGTAAGCGATGATCTCGGAGAAAACCCACACGGTCACGGGGAGAACGTACATACTCCGTACGGATAAACACCGTTAGTCGGGAACGAACCAGTATCTCTGGTGATGCAAGCGCTGTAAGGCAGCAACTGAGCCCCAGGCATTAGGCCTTCAATCCAGATCGATAAACTGTAAATAATTTAAAGTGAACTTATAACTGACTAATCGATCGCCGAAGAGCGTACAGGTTTGAAGTATGCTTACGGGCCTTGGATTGTATGCGGACACGGCATGTTCCGCCTGACGGACTCATTGGGCACCGTAAACACTATAAAGTTTTTATTTTACATCCAGCGTGTGTAAATGAAAGTTAAGGACGTAACTACGGAGGAAAAATGAATAGAAATTCATGCCAGGTAGGCACAAGCTACGAACACATAGATTCAGTGAAACAATAACAACAAAAATAACACGATCGGGGCGGAACGGTTGCGCAGCGGTAGTGTTACTGCCTTGCAGCGCTAGTGTTACTGCCTTGCAGCGCTTGCAGCGCCAGACGCGGATTCGATCCCAACTACGTCTGCTTGTCCGTACGGAGTTTGTACGTTCTCCCCGTGACCGTGTGGGTTTTCTCCGAGATCAACGTTTTCCTCCCACACTCTGAGACCCGCGGCTGCTACCATGTCAGCTGTTTGTGGAACAGCACCCGGTATTTTACATTGAGTGAAAACGGCGTCTATCAATAATTACACCGGGTTTGTGCCATTCCTCGCAGGTTTATGAAATCACATACGTGGGGGTCAGGCGAAATCCTTCATTATTTCTTCAGCATATAATCCTCCAACATTTTAGCCACGTCCAACGGGTCCCACCACAGGCCACATCTACCCATCTCCACCCCTTTCTGTTTTCCGTAGAGACCGTTTCCTCCGTAACTTCCTGGTCAACTCGTCACTTCTCACCCACCCAAACCATCAAGTACGTTCCCCTGCAGTGGCATGAGATGCAACACCTGCTCTTTTACCTCCTCCCTCGACTCCATACCGACAGCCGGTTCAGGTGAGGCTGAGATTCACTTGCACCTCATCCAACCTAATCTACTGGATCCGCTGTTCCAGGTGTCAACTCCTGAACATCGGCGATCGTCGCCTTCTTAAAAGAGTGTCATTTAATTCTAGTGGCTTTGACCTAGGTTCTCCCACTAGTGGAAACATCCTCTTCACATCCACTCTATCCAAATCTTTCTCTATTCTGTATGTTTCTCTGAGGCCTCTCTCCTGTCTTTTTAAAGCCATATGGAACTTTGCCTGTGCCTGGACACTCTCAGTCCGGGGGTGCAGGAGGGCGCAGATACGAGAGTGGCATTTAAACGTTTTATTTTTAGATGGGCACATGGATATGCAGGGAATATATGTGTATGGAATACGTGCAGGCAGGGAAGATTACTTCAACTGGACATCCTGTTCAGCGTGGACATTGTGGGGCGAAATGCCCGTTGTCATTCTGTACTGTTAAATTTTCTAAACAAAGAGGGCTTCAGCAAGAACGACTAAAGTATGTTTGTCAGCATCTGGGAATCGTTCAATTACACACGTTGCGATAAAATGTGATTGCTTTGCGCATATGCTAATTATTATGAAAAGACAGCTCGTTGAAAATGAGTCGAGGGTGGTTAAAACTTGAATGATGCGATCGATCAGACATACCACTCCTAACAATGTTCAGGTGGTTCTTGCCGTGACCTGAGGGTCTGAGCCTAATGGACAGGTTGGGCAAGTTAGGACTTAATTATCTGGAGCGCAGGATCTTATAGAGGTGCATAAGATCACGATTGGAATGGATAGGGTGAATGCACACTCTAGGCAACGTGTTGAAGGTGAGAGCGGAAAGATTTTATCACTAATCTGAGGGGCAACTTTTTCGCAGTGTGCGGTGGGTCTATGGAATGAGCTGCCAGAGGGGGTAGTTGAGGGACACACTCTGACAACATTTAAAGAGCATTTGTTACATCTCGTTTCCCTTTCCCCTGACTCTCAGTCCGAAGAAGGACATCGACCCGAAAAGTCATCAATTCCTTCTCTCCAGCGATGCTGCTTGTCCAGCTGAGTTACTACAGCACTTTGTGTAATATCTTCGGTTTAAACCAGCATCTCCAATTTCTACCTGCACATTTGGGCAGATATATTGACAGGAACCGTTTGGAGGGATATGGACCAAACTCGGGCAGGTGGCGCTCGTGTACATAGAGCAGCATTATCGGCATGGGTAAGTTGGGCCGAGGGGTCACTTTCCGTGATCACTGACTTTATGGCTCTATGGCAAACATGAGATGATGAATTTGTCACGTGCGTAAGGGGCGACGGGAGGAGACCGGCTCACGATTGATTAGCATCTCTCCCAGCGGTCACCACATTATCCATCTGTAAATATATCCACACGAATCACATTAACCACCTCGGAAACCGTCAAATGAAGTCCAAAATGAATGAAGTCATTGTTACCTCCGCTACAATTACAAGCCTACTGCCGATGGGTATTAAAGAGGCGACCATCAAAAGTTGGGTATTTATGGGAATTGTTTAATAAGGAAGCAATGAATGTCCGTATGAAGATAACATGATAAGAATGTTCCCATTCCTTCAGTCCAGACATGCTGCCTGTCTCGCTGAGTTACTCTCGAATTTTGTGTCTACCTTTTGAATTAAACGAACATCTGTCGTTAATTAAACGTCATTTTCGAATTAAACGAACTACACAAGAGTGTTACTATATTTCAGTAATTTGGTAGACGTTTCTGAGATTGTAAGCTCGAGAATAGGCAAGTGTAAATCACTAAAAGTCTTTATACGTTAAACTTTAGAGATACAGCGTGGAAACAGGTCCTTCGGCCCACCGAGTCCACGACGACGAGTGATCACCTCATACACAAGCACCACCCTACAGTCTAGGGACAATTTACAGATGCCTACAAAGCCCTACGTCTTTGTGGTTGTGGGAGGAAAACAGAGCACTGGTGCTGTAGGTGAAAACAGAGCACCCAGAGAAAACCCACGCAGGTCACATGGAGAACGTACAAACTCCACACTGACAGGACGCGTGGTCAGGATCGAACCCGGATCTCTGGCGCTGCGAGGCAGCAACTCTACCCGCTGCGCCACAGTGCCGGGAAAATACACATCAACTGGCAACACTGGATAAAAGCTGAAATCACTCAACAACGTAGCCGTTATTTGTGAAAAAGGATGAAGAGGATGGGGTGTACACCCACCACCTTTCTAGATCAGTCTGAAGTATTTAGACGCACCTCATACTTTCGATAAGGTGAATGGTGAATAAAACGGAAACTAACAGTCGCTTAAAATGTAAACGTTCCCCATGCAAGCGATTGCAAAAGACAAGAGATGGATACATTGTAAAAAGCAGGGCAGTGTCACCATTTCTCCGACGAGATTGCTGCCAGCCATGTGGAAGGGCAAGGACAACCATCAAGGGTCTCAGACGATCGCGTGGTGACGATAGGCAACGGGGCATTATTGAAAGGCTTCGAACAATGATTTCAGTTAAGTATAGTTTAGAGATACAGCGCGGAAACGGGGCCTTCGGCTGTACCGTCCAGCGATCCCCGCACATAAGCTATGCTCCACAAACGCTGGTGACAATTTGCAATAAGCAAGTTCGGTATTCCGAAAAACGAATGGAATCATGAGATTTGTCAAAGTTCAAACGCTATAAATAAAAGTCAAACGAAGCTGTAGATTCATAGAGTAGAGTTTGGGACCGAATATTTGTCTTTTTTCAAGTTTGTATTTGTCAGGGGGCAGATCGAGGGTGCAGATAAGAGATGGAAACCGGGGGGGCGGGAGGGATAATCGGGGTGGGGGGGAGACCGGTGGGGGAAGACCGGGGGTGGGGAACCGGGGGAGGGAAGACCGGGGCGCGAGGGAGACGGGGGTGGGAGTGGGGGACACTGGATCGACTATCGACAGCTACGCGCACACGGAACCGCGCCTCATCCGCAGCCAGGATCGAACCCGTGACCCCGGCTACGCAAGCGCTGCCGAATCACCATTGGACCGTCCCCGGTCCCCCTCCGTCGTCCCCGACTAGACTGTCCCAACCCCGCCCGGGTGGCGGCTGGAGACTCCGGCCCCCACGCCCACAGCCAGCGCGGAGATGCAGCTCACCTCCGTCTCTCCCGCCGGGCCAACCGACAGACCCGCCCGACGACAGCAGCGGACAGAGGCCCACAGCCAGCGCGGAGTAGAAGCCCAGACCAACCCCGCTCCAACTCCAGAGGAACCCGCTCCTCGATGGGCCGCTACGGCGACAAGTGCCAGTTCGCCCGCGGCCTGGCCGAGCTGCGCTCCATCAGCCACCACCGCAAATACAAACCGTGACTTGCACATCACTGGCCTCTGCCCCTACGGTACCCGCTGCCACTTCATCCACAACCCCGAGGTGGACCGAGGGCCCCGGCCTCGCCTGCGCCAGAGCGCCTCGCTGGGCTCGGCCTCCTCCGGCCCGGCGCTCGACTGGGCCGCGCTGTGAGCGGCCTTCAGCCCCGACCTGGAGTTGGAGCTGGCCCGGACTCTGGGGTTGGAGCTGGGCAAGGGAAGGGGAGGAGGTTGCTGCTGCCGCCAGATCCACCTACACCAACAGCACCAGCAGCTCCAGCGGGCGTCCCGCCTGCGCACGGCCGGCAAGAGCCCATCCGCGAGCAGGGCAAGCGGCTGCCCATCTTCACCAGGATATTGGTGTCGGACTCAGAGGAGGAGGGTGGAGGTTGAGGGCTGCCGGCCAACCCGGCGTGGCAAGCAGAGCCGAGCTGGAGCCAGTGGCTGCGGCGCCGGCTGCAAGTCCGGGGCCGCCTCGCAGCGCAGGGCCGCCCGGACACCTCCGCGCAGGGACTGGATAGCGGGGAGGGGACGGGGACGGCCCAGCATGCAACTCAAGAGCACCCACAGCGACGGAGCGCCGGGCCCGACCCCGACCACGGAAGAAGCGCAACCTGCACACAATGCAGCACCACCATTGCCTAGTCTGTTTATAGCTAGTGACTTATGACCTGGGCATGCGCAGTCGGAATACCGAACTCGCTTATTATACCAAGCCAATAAACCTATAAACCTGTAGGACTTTGAGGTGAGGGAGGAAGCTGAAGATCTCGGAGAAAACCCACGCAGGTCACGGGGAGATTGTACAGGCTCCGTGCAGTTAAGCTCCCCTATTCCGGATCGAATTCGGGTCTCTGGAGCTGTAAGGCAGTAGCTTTATAGCTACCCCACCGTACCACCCAATGATCCCAACTTTAATATAGAACGGGTAGTAAAACTCTATTCAGTTTCAAATTCGCATGAAGATGAGGATGACGATAGGCAAAAGGAACGCTGCAGATTCCGGGAATCTGAAATAAAAAAGC